>JAHLKG010000023.1:0-575717 GCA_025526995.1 Powellomyces hirtus | reverse complement strand
CCTAACCCTAACCCTAACCCTACCTAACCCTAACCCTAACCTAACCCTAACCCTAACCCTAACCCTAACCCTAACCCTAACCCTAACCCTAACCCTAACCCTAACCCTAACCCTAACCCTAACCCTAACCCTAACCCTAACCCTAACCCTAACCCTAACCCTAACCCTAACTCTAACCCTAACCCTAACCCTAACCCTAACCCTAACCCTAACCCTAACCCTAACCCTAACCCTAACCCTAACCCTAACCCTAACCCTAACCCTAACCCTAACCCTAACCCTAACCCTAACCCTTTGTGCTGTCGTGGTGTTAGGAAATGCCGGTCGTCTTGCTGGGGTTCTCTGCTGTGCAGCATTAGGGGCCGGTAAGGTGAGTCTCCTCGCAAGCGTTTGCGGAGCTGCTCGTCGAGGGTTCTCATTCGCGGGTCTCTGTGGAGCACCCGTAGTCATTCGCGTGGATTGAAACCCACGACGATAGGGACGAGAGGGACCTTGTTCAATACCCGAGTATGGATGAAAGCGGGTCGGCATTCGATTTTGAGATTTAGGTGCGGTAAGTTGACCATCAACCAGATTACGAGAGGCGGCTGCATTTCGAACGCAGATGACGGCAAGGGGCCAAGTCATGGCTTGACCCATAGTCAAACGTAGGGTCATAAAATTCTGGAGGGCTTGAACAAGATAAAGGCCATACGTCGTATTTCGAAGAAGGCCGGCTCGAAAGAGATCAATCATCTCACCCTCATTCAAGAGTCGCTCAGTAATCATGCCGTTGGCTCGTACGGCAATTGTTTCGAGATGGCGATAGCGCTCCAATTCACGAATATAATCTTCCAAAGAGGTACCGAGAGAAAGAGCTGCCATTTCCTGATGTAAGCGAGTGGTAACATTTCGAGGCATCCAGCGTTGATAGAACTGATTAGACCACCAAGCAGTGACGCCTTCAACGGGGGCTGCTGGCATAACACGGAGAACATTCATGATGCCTGTATGCCAGAGAATAACCGAAGGATCCATGTTGGTAACGGCATACTCGTCAAAGTACGTAAACTCGTTATAAGCAATGCCGGTATGGGCCGCAACAAGGTGGTTGCATGCTCGGACATTAGTCGTAACAAAAAGGTCAATCAACTCCATATCATGTTCGCCGGAATAGTAAGGAATGGTTTTAGTATTGGCGGCGAGAGTAGTTCGAAGGGTCAATTCGCCGAGTCGTTCATTGTTCTGAAGGACTGGACCAATAGGAGCTGCGATAGTCCAAGCGGCGGGGGCTGGTGCGGCCATTGCAAATGTAACTAAAGATTACTGGAAAGGAAGAAGCGAAGAGGAAGTGAGTACTGTTAGGAAAGAACGGGAGTGGTGCTACCATGTGGTGTGCCTGGGTTTTCAGGCGGGAGAAGGGTACTAGAAGTTCGATTCGAGCAAGAATGACAAGAGGGAATGCTGATTTTAGAAGAATGAAGTAGGGAAGAGATGTAGAAGTCTTAAATTTCTTAAGGGGAAAGACGATCGCGTGTGTGGATTGTCTCTACTTTTGAAAGGGGGAATCTTTTCCCTTCCCTTTATATAGAGAAATGGGTTTTCAACTATAGTAACGTGGAGATGATCTCTTGGCAGTCATGAAACTGCGGGGTAGTTTCGGGGGTCGCTTATGAGCGACTATGGTAATCGCTTATGAGGCGCGTCTGCCTTGATGTAGGTTATGGCTTTTTACTAGCCGAAAAAGATATGTATGTATATATGCCTTTATGGCCATCTCACAAAGAGTCAAGCACGTGTAGGGTGCTCGAATGCGTACTGAGCGAAAGTTGCTAGGTCACCAGGAGCAGGGCTCATAACCAGTTGCAAGTTGGTGCGCTGGAGGGTAATCGCTTAGACGGCCAAGCTTAAAGGTGCAAGTAGCAAAGAGCAAAAGGTAGTGTATTGCCGATAGTATAACAAGTCTCTCATAAATCTCTCTCAGAGCAAGGGGCGGAAGTAAAGAGCCCCGGGCTTAAGAGTAAAATGGGTGAAGACAGCAGCGGCTCTAGAACAATGGAAATGAAGGAGCCATGCAAATGAAAGGAACGCAAGGGGCCTAATGTCACAATGCAAGGAGAACAATGGGAACCAAGTGGGGACCGTGCCACCAAAGACGCGTGGTGGTAGAGGATTAATCATGGAACCGTGTGCCACATAAGACGTGTAGGTGGCACAGTTCCTAGGTAGCAGAGTGATGGAAATAGCCATGTACCGTTCAAAGAATCGTGGATGGTACAATACGATAGTGTCCAAGATAGAAGAATAGAAGTAAAGGGATAAAGGTTTCTGAGTGACCTGCCGGAGCTCCTTGGTATCTCTCTTGGCAGTCGAGGGAGCTTTGACCACACGATTCTTGAATGTGGCTGAGATTCGGACATACTCAACACGCATTGAGGAACGTCTTATGGCACAGTCTACCTTCCCAATCCTGTTTTTACACGCGGTCAACTCTACGTGGCTGCCTCTCGGGTACCATCAATGGCAGGACTACGGCTGCTGACCGGTGATGAGGGGAATGATCTGCATGGACACACTCGCAA
Source organism: Powellomyces hirtus (assembly GCA_025526995.1). Taxonomy (NCBI): domain Eukaryota; kingdom Fungi; phylum Chytridiomycota; class Chytridiomycetes; order Spizellomycetales; family Powellomycetaceae; genus Powellomyces; species Powellomyces hirtus. Next base: position 573,156 of record JAHLKG010000023.1, on the reverse strand, counting down.
TGTAGTATATCCAGAGGTGCTCATTTGAGAATTGAATATAAATCATGACTCAATATTTTATACATTGACTTTGGTTGTGCAGCTATTGACGGGGCCATCCAGTGGGGGCACAGCGCCCTTGAATCAAGTTTCCGGCTCCACGGGAAGCAAAGCTCCTTGCATTCGCCTGCCTAACCGTCGGAGGACCGGAGGGACGGGAAACAAAATTTGTATGTGCCTTTTCCCTTGTGCAGCAGAGGCTGAGGTAAGCACTCAGCACAAATCACTGCACAGGGCAGCTGCGAGTAGAATAAATGCATGCCGTGGGACGTGTCAAGAGCTAAGGTATGGACTATTTTTGTTTATTGGCATCCACCTGGGGTGAGCGTCAGTTCTTTGCTCTCAAAAAGGGACACGTCCCTCTCGCTCGAGTCTCCTGTTGCTCGACAAGATGACGACGCCAATAACGCCTGAACCCGAGGCTTTACCCATGAACGAACAACAGCAGCCAGCACTCGATGTCGACCTGGCCGACAAAAAAGGTTCTTCCCCCGCCGAGGAGCTCGAGCTACAGCAGCTTAACAAGGCTGCCGCAGCCGCCGCTGTCAATACGGGCGATGGCAAGCAGGGTGAGCAGCCGACAAAGCAGGTCGGCTTCTTGACCATGTTTAGATACGCTGATGGCCACGACTGGCTTGCGATGGCGTGCGGACTGCTTGGCGCTCTTGGATACGGTGTTACGATGCCAGGGCTGGCGTTAGTACTGGGCGACATCATCGGCGATTTTGTCACGTTTGAGGTAGCTCGCATGCAGCTGCGCATGGGATTGATCTCGGAGCAAGAATACAACGCTGCCGTCGACAAATTCTCGGACGTTGTGCGCCACAACTGCATTCTGTTTCTGTCCATTGGCATTGCCACCATGGTTGCGTGCTACATCATGCAGATGTCGTGGATGATTAGCGGTGAGCGCCAAGCGAAACTTGTCCGACGCAAGTTTATCAACGCTGTCATGAGCCAGGACGTGAAGTGGTTTGACGTGCACCAAACGGGCGAGCTCACCACCAAGCTGACCAGCGACACGCTCTTGTTCCAGGAAGGAATCTCGGAGAAGGTCTCGCTAAGCTTCTCGTACGTTGTGCAGTTCTTCACCGGCTTCATCATTGCATTCATCCGCAGCTGGCGTCTTACACTGGTGCTCATCGCGGTGCTTCCGGCCTTTGGTGTGTCTGGCGCTGTTGTGGGCAAGGCGTTTGCTGCTGGTGCGTCTCGCTCGCAAGAGGCATATGGCAAAGCAGGCGCTGTGGCGCAGGAGGTGCTATCCAACATTCGCACCGTAGTCGCATTCGGCGGCCAGAAGCGCGCATCTTCCAAGTTTACGCTGCTGCTGGATGAAGCTGTCAAAGCAAATGTCCGCAGAGGATGGATCACTGGTGCCGGCTTTGGCGTCTTTTTTGGACTGCTCTACGGAAGTGCGTTTGCGCTTTTGTACGTTAGGTTAAGCCGTAACTGACAGTCTTCTCACACAGTGTTTGCTCTGGGCTTCTGGTACGCTGCCAAACTCAAAAACGACGGTCTGCTCGGACAGGGCACTGTGCTTGCCGTCTTGTTTGCCATCACCATTGGTGCTTTCTCCATCATCAACCTCAGCCCCTCCATTCAGGCCATCAACAAGGGCCGTGCCTCTGCTGCCACGCTGTTTGAAATTATCGAGGGTGTGCCCGAGATCGACTCTGTCTCCGACAAAGGTCTCAAGCCCGAAAAGTTTGTTGGCGAGATCACGTTCGATCACGTCGACTTTGCCTACCCAAGCCGCCCCAACGTGCAGGTCCTGAAGCAGTTTAGCTTGTGTGTACCGCAGGGCAAGACTGTCGCGCTGGTGGGCCTCTCTGGCTCGGGCAAATCCACCATCATTCAGCTCCTGGAACGCTACTACAACATCCAAGGTGGCGACATCAAGATCGACGGCCACTCGCTTCGCGAGCTCAACCTGCGCCACTTTCGTCAACACACTGGTCTGGTGTCCCAGGAACCCGTGCTGTTTGATGCAACCATCGAGCAAAACATCAGCTACGGCGCATCCGACAATGTCGTCGTCACGCAGGAGATGATCGAGCACGCCTGCAGAATGTCCAATGCGCACGACTTTATCAGCCGGCTGCCGCAAGGCTACCAGACCATGGTGGGCGAGAAGGGAGCCTTGCTATCCGGTGGCCAAAAGCAGCGCATCGCCATTGCGCGTGCCCTGATCAAAGATCCCAAGATTCTGCTACTGGACGAAGCCACCAGTGCGCTTGATACAGAGTCTGAGCGACTTGTGCAGGCGGCGCTCGACAATGCCTCCGCCAATCGCACCACCATCGTGATTGCCCATCGCCTGTCCACCATCAAGGCGGCCGATATAATTGTCGTGATGGCTGCTGGTGAGATTGTCGAGGTGGGCAATCACAACAGTCTGCTGGAGCGTCGTGGCATGTACCATGACCTCGTGCAAGTGCAGCAGCTCAAGATGCAGCACGCCACTGATGTTGATGTCGATGTTGCTGCTGATGCCGAGGACATTGACGTTGTTGGCCCTGTGTCGCCCACCCGGTTTGACGTTGTCGTCGATCTGACTGCTACTGCTGGCGAAGCACCCAAATGCAAGCCACTTGAGCGTGCCGCTGCTGGTGCCAAGGATGAGCCCCTCCCAGTTGTCAACCCAGAGCTGGAGGCACTTGGCAAGGAACAGGCCGAAAAGGTGGAAGAGGAGCGCATTCTCAAGGAAAAGAGCGTGTCCATCTTTCGCGTGCTCAGGATGCAGAGCGCCGATATGGGCTGGCTTGCCGTCGGCGTCATCTCTGCCGCCATCAATGGCGCGATTCTCCCCATATTTGGCATCTTGATGGGCAAAGTGCTCGATATCTACAAGCACGAGGGCGAGAAGCTGCAAGACGAGGCCAACATGTACGCACTCATATTCACGGGGATGATGTTCCTCAACTTAATTGTCAACCTGCTGCAAACCGGCGCGCTCGGCATCACGGGTGAGCGACTGACGCGACATGTACGCTCAACGTTGTTTGAGGCCATGCTGCGCCAGGAGATTGGCTGGTTTGACGACAAGGCAAACGGCACTGGCGTGCTTACATCGCGACTGTCGGAGCAGGCCGATCGCATCCAAGATGTCACGGGTCCGAACGCTGCCAACATCATCCAGCTGGTGGTGAGCATGGGCGTGTCCATTGGCCTCGCCTTTTACTACGGCTGGAAGATGACGCTCATTGTACTGTCCTGTGTTCCCGTGCTTGCCCTTGGTGCAATATTTGAAGCACGTGTGATGACTGGCTCGGTTGCCCCCACACGTCTGCAGTACGCACGAGCAGCACAGACCGCCTGCGATGCGATCCAAAACATCCGCACCGTCAAGAGCTTGACACGCGAAGGGCATTTTATCGCCCAGTACATGTCCAGCATTCAAGGTCCCTACAAGGCTGGCATCCGTAAGGCCGTCCTCGGTGGTTGGGGCTTTGGTTTCTCTCAAGCAACTCAGTTCTGGGTGTACGGCTTGGCGTTCTATGTGGGCTACCGCTTCATCCTGTCCGACGGCATGACAACCGAGTCGGTGTTCAACGTGCTCTTTGTCATTCTTTTTGGCAGCATCGCGTTCTCGCAGGCGGCGACTTTTGGTCCCAACATTGCCAAAGCCAAACTCGCCACCATCATCTACTTTGAGCTGATCGACCGCCGACCGCCCATCGACGTGACCCATCCAGCTGGTCTCAAGCCTGTGGACGTTGCCGGATCTGCTGCTGTCACCAATGCCGAGTTTGCCTACCCGCAGCGTCGCGATGCGCAGGTTCTCAAGGGTCTCAACCTGGAGATGCACGCTGGCAAAGTAGTAGCCCTCGTCGGGCCCTCCGGCTGCGGCAAATCGACGGTCATGGGACTATTGCAGCGGTTCTACGAGGTGGACGCCGGTGCCACGTCGGTGGATGGCTACGATGTCAAGGAATGGAATCTGCCGTATCTTCGTGAGCACCTTGCCGTTGTGGCACAAGAGCCATCGCTGTTCATTGGCACCATTGCGGAGAACATCGCCTACAGCAAGCCCGATGCCACGCCCGACGAGATTCAACAAGCCGCCACGATTGCCAACATCCACGACTTTATCATGACGCTCCCCGAGCAGTACAAGACATCGGTGACAAGTTCTCAGCTCAGCGGCGGACAAAAGCAGCGCATTGCTATTGCCCGTGCACTGCTGCGTCAACCGAAGATTCTGCTGCTGGATGAGGCAACCAGTGCGCTTGACTCGGAAAGCGAAAAGGTGGTACAGGCGGCGCTTGAGAAAGCCAGCAGAGGTCGCACGACCATCGTCATTGCGCATCGGCTGTCGACCATTCAGGATGCTGACATTATCTTTGTGCTCAGCAATGGCCGTGTTGTCGAGCAAGGTCGCCACTTTGAGCTACTGGACAAGAAAGGGGTGTATGACAAACTTGTGCAGCGCCAACAGCTGGGCACAAGCTAAAGACTTTTTGTATCTGAATATTAATTCTTGGGTGTAATTTGCACATCGGCGTAGAGAGAGGGTCAACATACTTCTAACGATGCTCGCCGCTTGTGAGCAACGTCACAGTGGTTAGCTGACTGAACGAGTCGGATGTGGGTGAGCTTGCCATCTGATTCACAATTGCGGGGACTGAAGTCGGGTACACCACACGGAACCAAGCCCTGAAATGTTGACCTCGTTCCCCACACGACATGGTTCACACACAGTGTGAAGGTGCTGGCAGACGGGATTTTGATTGCAAGCCATCGTGATCACAGACATTTGCAGCTGTCGATCGCTGGACCACGTCGGTCTCGACTCAGCCGTGGTTCGTTGTATTTGCCAGCAGTCTCACGACATAGCTGCTACCTCAAGGACGACAAGAAGACCTGCAAGTCAGGCTGCTGGGTGTTTCACTCCATCAGAACGTGAAGCCATATCTGGTCCTTCTCATCGCTTTCGCACCAACTGCTCAATGGGTTTTTCATGTCCCTCTTTTGGTCCTCCTCCACTTTTGTAGCCCGACCCCCGCTTTCACCCTTCCTCTCCCTCCACGGTCTTCCACTCTTTACTATTGACAACACAACGCAGCCCCAGCGGACAGGAACGACACCCTCGGCCCCGAATCAACATACATGTAGTCTGTCTTGACCCGCACCGTTGCCGCAAAACATGATAGTATTACACGTTCGCTTTTCTGCGATCTCAATGTTCTTCGAAAGCACCAAGATAAAGTATGGGGAGACTGTGCCAACAATTTTCCGGGTCAACAACCTCTCTCAAGAATTGGTCAATATCCAAATTTTATTGTGTAATTCGTGGGCTCCCATTTCTCGCCTAGCTGCTAAATCTCACCCGCCCTAGTAAGAAATCTCATCTCCTTGAGCGACTGCCCGCGAACAGGTAATTCAAATATGAGTGGGGTCGACGTTCTTGAGGAGAGGCTCTTTTTGTTGCTGCGAAACGGAACCATTTCTGCCCGTGCCATCTCCGGCCTGCGACTGAGAATGAGACCCGCCGCCGGCGCCCCGTGTTGCGGCGCGTGTTCCCACCAGACTGGCGTTCTTTCGGATCCCGGCTGCAAATGCCCTATATGACGTGAGACAGCAAATCACAGGGAGTTGGTTAGGCCGCATATATTAGTAGTACCAGACGGATCCCAGAAGAAACGTACTTGACCATGGTGCCAAACGCGGCTTGGAGACGGGCGATCTCAGAAATCATGCTTCTATCTTCAATCTTGCCGCCTTCCAAAAACTTGAACTTCATTCCCGTGGCTTCCGTCATGTAGGTACCGAGAATGCGAAGCGGAATAGTAAAGGCGAACGAGATGCCGAACGTCACCAGTAAGCCAACGGCTGCCAGAACCACGATGACGATCAAGCTCTTGGTAATGGACCGATCGATGGAGGCGAAAAAGTCGCTACGCGGGAAAGCGACAACGAGCGTCCATAGGTTGCCAGTATCATCGACGGCAATTTGCCGCACGCCAATGTACCAGTCTTTGCCGTCTCCCAATTTCGTTTTGAGCGCCTGCGGGCCGGACGAAGCTAGCATGGCCAGGTTGGGGTAGCCTTGTACCAAATACTTTCCAACGTTAGCGATCGGGGGATACCAAGCGTTATCCATCGTCACTATGGTTCATTTATGAAGCAGAATGAATGTGAGTAAATACTTGCGACCATGGTCGTCAACTGCTCCCCTTATCATATATTGAGCGCCCAATTGAATCTGAAAGACCTTACACAATGCGGTGGAAAGCCCAGCCGACATGTTGATCCCAGCGTTCACAATAGAGCCCGCGAGGAGGCTTCCAGGGCGGTACACTCTCGACCCCTTGGCATCGAAAAGAAAGATGACACCATTCTCTGATGGTATCAACTTCGCCAAGTAGTTATCCAGCGACTCTTGCAAAATGCCTCCGGCCTGGCATGCATGAGTGGCATAGGACTCATCGCTGTAAATCGCCACCGAGGCACCGCTAGTATTGCATGTGGAAGAGATGATTATTCTTTGGTTACAAAGTAAATCCAACCAAATCAGCAGTGACGTACGCATATGTCTTTCCATACAAGTTGGTGTACGACCACATGACTTGCCCGTCCTTAAGCACGCCGTTGCGCATGTTGAGGTATACAGGATCGAGGGATGAGTTATACATATTCGCCGGTAAGCCAATAACCGAGTTATTGTAGAGGGTCCACTGATTCGCCAGCCAGGGGGTTGCTCGTGCCATACGATTGAAGTTTGAGATATTGGTCAAAGGCGAGACATCCGAATATCCTTGCATGATGATCATATAGGTTTGCGCACTAATTGGCTGCGCGGTCTGATCGAGCGCTCTCTAATTGCAAAGAATTTGAGATTGTAAGGACATGTTTCTGCTCCGGCAATTTGGAAGGCCTCTTACCTTCATGTTGGTATTTCTCACTAGCACGTCGTATCAAGTAGTGCGGGCGTCATTGAGTTTAGTGGAATGAAAATGCACGACATCCTGAGAACCAACGTACTTTGCATTTCCATATGGCCAAACGTCCAGTAGGCTCCATGGGGAAGAAGCCTTTCCAAGTCAGTTAAGTTACCTGCAGGTCCACTGACTATTGGCATCAAACTTTTGATCGTCCATTTGTCCTGGTATCACTCAAAATTTTAGGAGGCGGCAGAGAGCCCACTGACCGGAGCTACGGTGATAGAAGTGTTACTTACAACACCAAACTGCATATGGTTGTCTCGCCAGTTTTCAGCAGGGCCAGTATTGGCGACGCAGAAAATTCTACGTGAATTCAAAATGATAAATCGAATCTCATCTAGATTCCGCCATCATTCACCGTGTCACGTACGACGAAATGTCATCCTGGTCGCGAGTCAAGGCAATTGCATCCTTCAAGAAATTATCCCCTTGGAAGCGTGGCCAGAGCGCACCAACACTGAGATTTGCAGCAGCTTCTTTGATGACCTCAGTGGTTCTTGAGTGACGGCCCCAATTATAAGCGACGCGACGGTTATTGACGAGTAGATTGTTCACACTACTGAAAGCCGAGTCCAATGTCAGCTAAAGCGAAAAGATAGTGCGGATAGACACAGAAACAGCGTTAGCATTCATTAATTCATCAGTATCAATTTGCACAGAGAAGTTCCGCACATAAGTAAGAGACTGAGCACTGTCCTCTGAGTTGGAGTACGCATTCGTAATGAAGATAATGCTGGACTGGAAGTATGTTTGCCAATCAGTAAGACGGACAACCGCACTGTTGCACGACGCACTTATGATAACAATATAAACATCTAGTCGTCTTACCGGCACCACCACAGTGGCTAAAATCAAAACAAAGATTCCCGAGAGTACCAACCACAATGGTAACTTGATCTTGGAAAGAAAGTTCCCATGGAATTCAATTTTCCTTGCTTCTGCCGCCAAGTCTGTCGGGTTGTAGTCTCCTCCTCCTCCGGCCTCAATATCGGCTGCCTTCTTCTTCGCGTCCATTGTGTCTTGTACCAATGGATATCCAAAATTAACGGAATTACAAGAATTGAGGTACAAGAATGGAGGTACCACCGGTTTCGAAACCCCGACGTTACGTAATGCCGAACGCGGTATTGACCCTATGACGGCGGGTTACGATTCTTTGTGAAGCAACAAAGAAACTGACTGCAACAATGTTCTCTCCTGTAGTACACGCATGCACGGTTTCGTGCGCCAGGCTGCTCTTACCAGTTACTATCGATTTTGCTCCCACTCCTGCATAGTTGGTGGGGTTGTGTCGCTCATAATTAAATGGTGCAAGTGACACTAGCAAATTGTTTTCCTATTTGTTTTTCCATCCCATCCCTTCATTGTCAACTTCCCTACGTTATCTATTGATAGGATTGGCCAAGGCGGGGCGGACACGTGGTAGAGTATTATGAGACAGATGTAGCTGACAACAACGCCGACAACTACACCGTAAACCCGTCTGAACGTGGTTGCCACGTAATCAATTGCGCACGTGCCATGGAACATTTTTTTGGCACCCAGCAACGTCAAAAATCGGAATTTCAACATGTTCGGGAAAAACGGCGGGAAACGCGAAGTTTTGAGCGCGAGGAAAACAAAAGCGCCGATTTCATCCGGTGCACATCAGTTGGCAGGCGTCTGAGAGCCGTGGACATAAAAAAAGCGGACGGACATCGCTAAAACACTTCCTTCCCATGTTTCAGAACCAAACGTTTCAACAACAAACTCCTATTTCAAGGACAAGTCCTTCAACCAACACGCGCCAGTCCACAAGCGCCAAACAACAATCATCAAGCGCCAAACGTCGATAATCGAGCGCCAAAATGAGCGGCAAGTTCCAAACCATGTGCCGGCGCGATCTCCATTCCGTTGTCCAGAGATTCAACCTGAACCTCGAAGCCGCCAACCGGCTAGCGGAATTTGAGGTGCCAGAGGGATCCGTCGGCTGCGAAATCCTTGTTGAAAACTGGCGCAACCAGCACCTCTGTGGACAGCTTTCTGGCGATCAACTCGTAGAATTACGCGATCTTCCCCGGGACCTGTCGCCAACAACTTTCACAAGAGAGCTAGACCAGCTGGCGACTGCCTTCCAGGCGCTTTCAGTGCGTGCCCCGGTGGGATTTCACGGATCAATGCTGGCATACAATCCTGTCGCCGACAAGGCATATGCACTCGGGGACCCAGAAATGTTCTTGACGCTGAAACGGGGACTCCCAGGCGTCACCCCGGAGGACATCATGAGAGTCCTGCAGTCAGCGTTCAGCTCCGTGCCCGAGGGCATGTCATTTCTGATGGGCTCATTAATAGGCGCTTAACTAACGGACGACTTCTTCAACCAGGCGCCAAATTGAGGGAGGGCATTGTGGAGACGGACAATCATCGGGCTCGCTCCCGGAACATCCTCCGCGTGGGATTTGAGGGCGATCCCCTCGCACCGAACGCTGTCCGTGATAAGCTCACCAAGATGCTTCTCGCCATCTACAACGAGGCGAACAAGGGTGGAAAACAACATCAGCGCCTTCCGTGGACAACAATACAGACCCTGGACTCCCCGGTCATTTTCACAAACATGCCGCCATTCATCCCATATGGCCAACCACTCAAGACCATGTCGAGCGGCTGCACAGTCCTGGGTGTTGTATTATCCGATCATTGGCGCCATCAAGAGGCCGAAAGTGATAACGCGTGGTGAGTTAGCTTGACGCCCGTTCGTTTAACCAAGCGCTTCTCGGTTTGGCGCTTATGATCTCAACTGAGCGCTTCTCCATTACCATTCTCCTTTTCCACAGAAATGCTGTTTGGAGAACCCCACCCATCAGATCCACTTGCACGTGACGCCAAAGCTCGACCTTTCCTCTTTTTCCACGAAGCGACAAGGGCAAAACTGACAGAGCTTCCTTCAGATCTATTACCTTTGGAGCGAGAGGAGGAAGAAAAGGCAACAGTTCTATGGGATAACCCAATTGACGTGGACATCAGCGCCCCAATTGAGGAAAAAGCCCCTTCCGAGATGGAAATCGAGCCCGTCATTGAAGAAATCGAGCCGGCCATCGAAAAAGCTGTCCCAGCAATGGAAGAAGCCGTCCCCGTCCCAGCCATTGAAGAAGCCGTCCCCGTCCCAGCCATTGAAGAAGCCGTCCCCGTCCCAGCCATTGAAGAAGCCATCCCCGTCCCAGCCATCGAAGAAGCCATCCCAGCGGAAATCCCAGCACCCCAGGTCATGAAACTGCTGGAAGTTGCCGACCTCCCACGGAAAACAGTTGCTCGGGCCCTCACGAGTGTTAGGTCAGCTGTGACCATTGAGGTTGAGTCTAGGTGCTGTCGCAAACTGATGAAGCACTCTGATGCTTCAATGCTTGCAGCGGCAAGGGAGAGGACATAAGTTCACAGGCGCCAACTTCAAACATCAAGCGCTCATGAGCTCACATGTTTTTCAGGCCGGCGTCAATGGGGGAGGAGGAAGAGGCCGCGGACAAGGCATTGATTCTTCCTCCAATTGCCGCATCCGACAAGGATCGTGATATTGGGCCGCTGGCGCTTATCGAAGCTCAACAACCGCCAATCCCATTCGTGCCAACACCAACACCAGGAGGACCATATTCACGAAATTACCCATTTGGCAATGGGTGGGTTGGGACCCCGATTCCTTTTGATGTTTTGACGAAGATGCAACACATCGCAGTGGCACCTTTGATCGGGCCACCCCAGTACCGAACAAGAGCATCTGAGCAGCTTTTGGTTTCAAACCCCGCACTGGCAATGTGTCAGCCCCGAGATTTCATCACAAATGGCATCATTGCCAACCTCGTTGGTCATGGAAAAGTTGCCCGAGACGTTTGGGTTGACGACACAACCATTTATCAGTGGATGTGAGCACTATCCGCAGGTCTACACGATTCCGCCTTACATTTGGAAAGCTAATGTTCATGACACTCAGAACTACCAGAAAATCCTTCCGGTAGGTCCAAAACAAGCGCTTATTGAACAGAAGTGCTCATCAAAGAGAGGCGCTTATCGGAGGGAATTTGGCGCTTCCAATCTAACATTGCACTTTCAAACAGCCCCGCCTCATTGTTGAGTCTTACGATATCATCGCGCTCCCATATAATTATGGCGGCAACCACTGGAACCTCATTTGGATCGAGAGGAGGGTTGGGAAGGGTTTCCTCTTCGAGCCGATCAAGAGCACGCATCTTGATGCCGAACAGAAGAGAACGGTAAAGGTGCTTGTCCAGGAGGTTTGGAAGACATGTCTCGGTCAACCATCAAACCTTCCTGTCATGGCAATCTATGGGAATCAGAAAGACGTGATCAACTGTGGGATTTACTGTTGCATGATGGCAGATGCCATTATCTGTCGAGGCTGTCCTCTGAATGAATATGACACATATTCAACGCTCGATGCCATGTGGGGAATGATCGTCATCGCAGCATCACTGATGACCGGGCGCATTCTGAATGACCACGACACAGCACCATATGTTGGGCCGGTGCAGTACAATGTGAGGGAAAAAACCAAGAATGGCTCCTCGTCCAGAAATGGCAACGTCACTGCGTCGCAGATCTTTGAACTGGACGACGACTGACAGCGGCCCGTTTGAAAAAATAAGGTGGTGAAAACCATAAGCGCTCGGTTGGAAAGTGTTGGGCGCCTGTTTGTTTACAGTGAAATTAAATTCAAAAAGGTCTAGTGAGCGCTTATTTGTTTACAATTAAATGGTTGAAAAACTAGCGAGCGCGTCCACCTCCTGGTTTTTGTGCCGGGCCTTCCCCAATTTCACCTTTCCCATATTTCCGGATCGCGGCGGCTGTGATTGATGGGACTGTGATTGATGTTGTGTAACGCGGGCCACCTGATGTGTCCAGTTGGGCCGTGCAATGAAATCGGCCAGATTGCCACGTCCAAAAGCAATCCGGCTCCAGGAGGATGTAAAAGCCTTCTTCTGGGTATACGAAGACCCAATCACCTTTGATTTCAGGTCCTGCAGCACAATAACCCAAGGCCCAACGCGCTTCCAACTTGCGCTTGGTTTCCGTCGGGTCAAGCAAGTCATCGGGAGGTGTCATTCCCATTGGCTTTCCAGTTGCCCTCAAGATCTCGCCACGAAGCCCGTCATCAAGGTCATCTGTATGACAAACGGCCACGTAGTCCTCCGTTGCAAACATGAGTGGAACAATTTCCTCAAATTCAGCAAGCGCCTGGTCAGCGGCAAGGAGGAGGTAGCTGGCACATTCCGGATGGTGCAAGGAGGCTTCCGCTAGAAGCTCTTTTGCAAACGAGTGTTCCGTTGCAACCAGAAACTTGGCGTCAGAAGCTGAGATGTTGTGCTTCAGGGTGAACTTCGAGACGGTTTTGTCATATACACACCTCAAAGACCTCCGGCGGAGTCCGGCGCCTACCATGATGCCAGTCGCCTTCCGGATGGCGCCTTGAGGGACTGGAGAGCGGGAGCTGCAAGATGTCTTCAAAATGGCCAAGCGCCTGTCATGTTCTTTCCGCCCATTGGAATTGTAACAGATTGTGCCGATGAGCTCACCACCTTCGTCGTAGAACCAGAAGTCCGTTCCAGGACTGGGCTCGATGCGTTGCAGACCCTCGAGGTTCCGGGAATTCGGCAGCTTGTCGCCAAAACCGGCATCAATATATCGCCCTTTGACTTCAGCGAGTTGGGCCGTGGGTGACGTCTTGATGGTGATGCGGCGATGAGGGCGTCGGCCGGAAGCACCAGAACTGGAAGCGCTTGGACCATCCTCGCGATATGTAGTCGCTGTTATGGTGCCATCAAGAACATCCGCTACTCGCTGCTTGAGGTCCTCTTGACGGAACTTTTTTCGACGGTGCTGGACACGCCCAAGCTTCCCACGGAGGCGCCAGTCCTCATGCAGGTCAGGGTGGTCATATTCCAGATGCTTGATGATGCGGGAAACTGCGGCCGGTGGGTCACCTTCGTCAACAAGTTCAAATCCTCGAAGGAGTGGGATGAGGCCATTGTTGACATCTGAAAACGTGGCGCGACGCTGTTCTGAAGACATTTCCAGGAGAATATGAACAACCGACACATGCATTTCGGCATTCGCTTCTAGGAAGGCTTTTTTCTGGAGGAGAAAAGGAATTATTAGGCGCTTGATTGAAGAATGATGAGGCGCTTGATCAAAGTAGGGGCACCATTTTTCATCTTTCATAAGAGGGGTTAGGAAGGGCGCCACGGTTGTTGGGCCCACAAGGTCTTTCATTCTCACGGTGCCATGTTCCTGAGCAGGCGCCAAGGTTGTTGGGCCCGCAAGGCCTTTCATTCTCATGGCGCCGCAATCCGAAAACAAATCCAACGAAAAGCCCAAGCGGAACGGAAGAGGCGCCAAGGTTGTTGGGCCCGCAAGGCCTTTCATTCTCATGGCGCCGCAATCCAAAAACAACTCCAACAAAAACCTGAGCAGAACAGAACGGATGCCGAGGTTGTTGGGCCCGCAAGACCTTCCATTCTCACGGCGCCACGTTCCTGAGCTGGTGCCAAGGTTGTCGATTGTCGGACCCGTCGGGCCTTTCATTTTCATGGTCCCACCACAGGAGCGCCAGCGACAAAGCGAACAAGGCCAGAACACTCACCAGCATTTGAGGGGAGGGGGGGTTGTTAGAGGGGTTGAAATGCCGTGGAAGATGTGCCAGAATTGACGTGAGAGTTTTGCCTGAGAGGTGACTACGGGAGTTCATCACTTGGGAGTTGAGGTTGACATGAAAGTTGTGACAAAATTCCATCTTTCGAACCACTGGTTCAAACCGCAATGGCAGATTCGAATCCACACAGGCGCCAATCTTCGAATATCAGAAGCGCTTGAGTGAGTCGCTGATTCGAACCATGAAGCCAATGAGGCGCCAACAACGGATTTTGACAAGCGCTTGAGCTGGAAAATCATGAGGTCCGCAAATGAAGGGTCTCCATCTCAATTCCAACTCAATTCGGAGTCTCATCTGATGGATCGACACACTACAGGACTGAGCTCCTTCTTTTGTTGCCGGAAAGGGCCGGATGGGGTCAAGTTCTGAGAATGCCGACTTTGTAACTCTCGGCTCGGCTCGTCCAGAATGCTGAGAGAAAGTTGTCGGCAGTGACATCTTGCAACCCGAAGACACCAACGGCGCATTGCACATCTGGAGTTCGAAAGCGGACAGGATGACATTGAGGGGCATGTTCCTGGCATCCCAGAGCCTGAAGATGACAACTTGGATGACATTAGTCCCAACTCTGACCTGTCCAGCCATGCCATTACTACATGCGACTTTGATGACCTTGTCTCCCTTGAAAGTTTTGATGGCGACAATTCCGAACAAGCACCAGATTTGGCGTCTCCAGAGTCGCCTGATCGGTCAGTCACTGCATCACCCGATGTCTTCATGAGGTCCATGCGGTCCGAATATTGGCCATTTTCAACGAAGGAGCATTTCTTCTCAGCTCTCTTGTTCAGTGGGACACACCAGCGCCTGTCAGTTCGAGTGCGGAAATGGATTTGGTGGTGGGCGCGTACTTTGGGGCTCCGTCTTCCATCCCTCAAGTCTATTCAAAAGGAGATGCATGCCGCCCGCAATGTAGCACGATGCCACACATATGAAGAAAACTCGGTCTCTGGGCGCCCTTTCTTTCAAAATTCCCTTTTGGACACTATTCGGCGGGAGATATCAAATCCTGTGGTTGTGGGGCTGTTGGAAACATATCCTGAAGAGACTACACGGCCTTCAGAACTGTGGCATGGTGTGAAGTGGCATGAGGAACCCATTCTGCAAGCGCCTATGGTCAGGGTTAATGGTCTTGATTTCTGTACCGGGGAAACGGCGATGACTGGTGATGGAACACTTATCAGAATCATGAAATTCTTCAAAGTCAAAGGGAAACTGTCCTTTTCAGGGACAATATTGACGGAACTGCCCGCTCTTCCAGAGACTCCGGTTGGACAATTGTTTGCCCTTGCACGCCATCCATTATCCTCCATTACAAGGCCCATGGAAGATCTGTTACCAAGCGCCTCAATAACAATGGTTGTCGAACAGGAAGCGGATGGAGCCATCTTGAACATCCAAGCGTCCGTGAATCATTGACGCCAAACTGCCAATGGTCGTCGGATTCTCGTTGTTCCCCTCGTGATGTTCTGTGATGGTTCTTCTGGCAACATATCAAAACAATGGAACAATCATGACACTTGGATATTCACGTTGGCCGGTCTTCCATTTGACCAACAAAGCTCAGATTACCATCAGCATTTTGTTTGCACAAGCAACGGACTTGATGGGATGGAAATGACAAGCGCCATTGTCGCCCAATTGAAGCAGCTCACCGAGAGCATCTCATGTGTTCATGGCGTCTCCCATGAGCCATTGCTTGTGATTGGAGGACTGCTATGTCTGCTGGGCGACAACCCCCAGTCGAGCAAGTTTTGCTGCCACAGTGGGTTAATGTCCTTGAAATGTTGTCGTCATTGTCAAGTGAGCCGCAAGCTGACAGACGCCGCTGGCCTTATTGAGCTCATCTCAATGCCCACAACACAACGGAACTGGCAAACAACGGCGGCCATCATTGCTCAACAACTGCAGCGGTTATTTGAGAGACGCACCAAAACAAAAATCCGGGAGCTTCAGACTGCAACGGGCGTCAAATGCGTCCTTGCTCAAAAGGTCATTGACAAGGTGAGTCCCCTCCATTCATATTGGCGCTTGCAACTGGCGGTTGGCGCTTAACATCATGTCTTTTCATAAACATTCCAGATGGGCGCCCAAAGTAGAGATTTCCCAGCCAATTTCATCAGAGAGGGTCTCGCTTCCTTACTGCAGAGACGCAATCCCCTCCTTCAATTGCCGGGGTTTGATGGGCATTTGGATACCCCGGTCGAAGTCCTTCACACTGTGCTGCTTGGGTTTGTCAAATATGTCAGCAATCAAACGATCAAATATGGCCTTGTGACAGGCGCCAACTGAGCGACAAACAAGGCGACAGTCATCGCCAGGATTGACTCGTTTGATGCTAACGGCACAGATCAAGGACCAATGCGGGGGTCCACATTTGTAACCTATGTCGGATCTCTCATTGGAAGGGACTTCAAAGCTTCCATTCAAGCCGGGGTCTTCATTTTTCATGGGCTCATTGCTGATGATGTGATGGCCATGTGGGAAAAACTGGCCGTGCTTTCCGTGTTGGTTTATGAAAACCGAATCTCGAACCTTGATGCATACTGTGATCAATTGGAAGCTGCAACAGACGCTTTCTTTGCTGCAGTCGCCAGCTTCTCCATTCGACTTTTCAAAAAGACAAAATATCACATCTTTCGTCATCTAGTTCAGGACGTTCGTCATTTTGGACTTCCTCGCCACTACCATACCGAAACATCTGAGAGGTTCAACCATGCGATACGCAGTCAGTCCGTACATAGCAACAGACAGGCGCCATCATTGGACATCGCGAGCGGTTTTTCTCTTCTCGCCACTATGCGCCATATTGTCTCGGGAGGCATTCTGCAAGCGCCAGTGGAGCCTGAAGCCCCGTTGGAGCTGATTCATGCGTCCGAGGCGATAACTATTGGGATACCAAGGAGCTCCGGCCGGTCACTCAGAAGCCTTTATTCCTTTGCTTCTATTCTTCTACTTTGGACACTATCGTACTGTGCCATCCACGATTCTTTGGACGGTACATGGCTATTTTCATCACTCTGCTACCTACGAACTGTGCCACCTACACGTCTTAAGTGGCACACGGTTCCATGATTAATCCTCTACCACCACACGTCTTTGGTGGCACGGTCCCCACTTGGTTCCCATTGTTCTCCTTGCATTGTGACATTAGGCCCCTTGCGTTCCTTTCATTTGCATGGCTCCTTCATTTCCATTGTTCTAGAGCCGCTGCTGTCTTCACCCATTTTACTCTTAAGCCCGGGGCTCTTTACTTCCGCCCCTTGCTCTGAGAGAGATTTATGAGAGACTTGTTATACTATCGGCAATACACTACCTTTTGCTCTTTGCTACTTGCACCTTTAAGCTTGGCCGTCTAAGCGATTACCCTCCAGCGCACCGACTTGCAACTGGTTATGAGCCCTGCTCCTGACGACCTAGCTACTTTCGCTCAGTACGCATTCGAGCACCCTACAAGTGCTTTGCCTTTAGCAGCTTTCACCTTTACACTCTCCCTTCTACCTTCGGTCACCCACCTCATCTACCAACCCACCTACTACTTCAATATGGCGGACATCTCAGAGGATGGAGATCGGAATCCAGAAGATTGGGTCAGGGATAATCAATATCAACTTCCTGATCCAGTGCGTCCACCTACCGTCAAGCGGGCAGATCCTTTGGAAGGATCTTCCTCTCCCAGAGGAGAACGTGCAGCTACTTTCACTGACAAGGGAAAGGCATCTGCTGCTGATCCTCAACCCTCTGTACCCCTACCTGACGAACGGCATGCCGCACATGTGACTGGTGATGCTGAAGAACCTGATCATCCATCATCCAGTTCTGAGGGTGACCCGTCCGAACCAAGCAATCCCCAGGACACTGCTTCTGAAGGGGAACCTCCCCGTTGGGCCATCCGCATGGCTAAGGACATCAACACACTCAAAAAGGCTTTCAGTATCCAACATGAAGTCACTGACGGTCTTTGGGCAGCCCTTATTGAGACCCATGACTTTATTGAAACGGTCATGTCTCCTATGATGAGGGGCACTTCTCCAACTAAAGCGCCGGAGGAGGAACCTAACCGTGCCATACAGCATGAGGGCAGCACTACACCCTTAGCTGAGCCCATGCATTCGGCCCGTCCGCACGAACGCCTTAGCGTTGTCAGTCCTACACCCTTAGCTGTACCCGCACCTATGTTTCGTGAAGAGACTATTAGACCCGCAAGCCGGACGACTAGTAGCTATCTCGCCCATGTGGGTCCACCCCTGTCTACTGCAAGTCAGGATGACCCCAATGCCATCAAAGCTATGATCGCTTCTCTTTCCAAGAACCTGAAGAACTTCTCTGGACGCAACAACAGTGGCCAACCTGACTATCAGAGTCTCTTTGACTATATCCGTGCGTTCAACAACTACTTTTCAGTTGCCCAGCTCAGTGACGCCAACCAAGTACTTTTGGCTGTCTCTTATCTGACTGGCGAAGCGGCTCAACGTTACCAATCCTACCAATTGGCAATGAATGCTGGCACTGAACCTTTGATTGCGACTTGGGAACAACTACAGAAATGCCTTGTTAAGCTGATCCACTGAGCGCTTCCCCTGTTTAAGATTATAGAACTTTTCAAGGATGACGTCCTGATGATCGATAGGGCAGTGGGCTTTCTTGAGGTAAGACGCGTGGTGGTAGAGGATTAATCATGGAACCGTGTGCCACTTAAGACGTGTAGGTGGCACAGTTCGTAGGTAGCAGAGCGATGAAAATAGCCATGTACCGTCCAAAGAATCGTGGATGGCACAGTACGATAGTGTCCAAAGTAGAAGAATAGAAGCAAAGGAATAAAGGCTTCTGAGTGACCGGCCGGAGCTCCTTGGCATTTCTGGATCTGCGGATCCAACTCCCTTGTCCTCTCACCTCTGAAGAAGAACGCAACTTCTACAAGAGGGCCCTTGATCCCCATTACCTTCTGTCAATCACGGCTGGCAATACCGATCGTCAGCTTAGTCTGGCAGAACTTCAAGCCACTGCCTTAAGATTGGAGGCTTTAAACAAACGGATCAATCAGTCGGACTCATCATCTTCTTCAGCCCTTCAGTCTGGCAACAAGAAGAAACAGAAGTCATCTCCAGCTGCCAATACTGCACCTGTGCCGACTACCCCTTCTGTCGCAGCTCCTGCCACGGCTGAGTCTCCTAAGAAACCTTCTAAACGGGACGCTATTCCAGTCAAGGCTACTGTGACTTGTCCCTTTTGCTCTGCTACCGGTAAACACAACTATTGGGATTGCCCTAGAGCCACAGACTCCCAAAAGCAAGCCGAACGCAAAAAGCGCAAATTGGAATACCACCAGAAGCAACTGGCCTCCGCAAACGCCATGACGGCTACTTCCTCAGGCCTCCTAGTTGCCTCTACCGCTCCCACCTTTGCCTTGGAAGATTCCGACTCTTCTAAAGCATTTAGAGCAGCCTCTAATGGCAAACTCAAATGGGTAGTTGATTCCGGCGCCTCTGACCACATGTGCTATCAGGAATCCGCCTTCCTACACCTCAAGCCCATCACCCACACTGTGGAAGTGGCTAACGGTGTTATTGTTGACGCTATTGGCCTTGGAGACATTTCAGTGACATATCAAGGACATGGACTGATCATCCGGGACGTACTTTTCGTTCCATCCTTTCGCCACAACCTACTCTCTGAGCCTACTTTGTCAAAGCGGGGAATCAATCTTTCTTTCAAGCGTACCCATTGTTCTATGGACCTACCAGACGGGATTTCTCTTACCATCCCCCGCACACCATCCGGTCAATTGCCCTTCACCTGCAAACTTAGAACGGCTGCACCGGCCTCCAGCTTGGCACTGGCTACTGGGGCTCCCACTATCCTCTCTTTGGGAGACTATCTCCTTTGGCATGCTCGACTTGGTCATCCTTCCTACGACCGCTTTAAAGAGCTGGCCACCGCTTTACCTCTTGCCTTCACTTTACTGCCTTCAGACGCCATCCCTCTTTGTGCTGAATGTGCTGTCGGCAAGGGCCATAGAGTGGCCAAACCCAAAGTCAACCCCACCATCTATCCTGACGATTCCGGCCTGATCCACGTTGATCTCTTTGGCCCGGTTTCAACTCCTTCTCTGTCAGGAGCTATCTATTGTCTGGTTATTCTTGACCAAGACACACGTTATTCCAAGAGCTACTTCTTAAAGGACAAGTCGGTCCATACCGTTCATACCTGCCTATTGGATTATGCTGCCCTCTACAAGACCCAACGTGGCTACCCTATCAAGCAAGCCCACACGGATCAAGGCTCTGAATTCCTCAACGATGTAATTCAGGGTTGGAGTGCTTCCCAAGGCATCATCTGGAACACCACGGCTGCTTATTCTTCCTTCCAAAATCCGGTTGAATGTACTCATCGTACCCTTGCGGACATGGGACGTACACTGCTTCATGCAGCTCATTTCACTCTGGACTTTTGGGCTGAAGCTTGGAATACCGCAAACTATCTACGTAACCGTCTACCGGCCTGTGGATATACCAAGACACCTTTTGAAGCTTGGACCGGCATCAAACCTAAACTGGACCATCTCAAACTCATTGGGTGCACCGCCTATGTAACCCCAGTCCCTATGAAGAACAAACTCCTTCCACGTTCATGGACTGGCGTTCTTGTTGGCTATGGCCTTTCCTCACCTACCTACCGTATTTGGCATCCGGCCACCTCTTCCATTGTGGAAACTCGTGACGTCCGCTTTGATGAATCTAAACTATTCTGGGACGCAACTCTTTCCTTGGATCAACTCCAAGACTTCACAGTGGCCGACCTTCCCATTGACAATCCCACTGGCAATGACCTCCCCACGTCTGGCTCTGCCGGCAGCTCTTCTGACGAATCTTCCTTATCTGAAGACAAGTATGAAGTGGAGAATATCATGCAGCATCGCCACCGTCGTGGCAAGCTCCAGTTCTACATCAAATGGAAAGGTTATCCGTCTTCTGACAACACTTGGGAAGATGAAGACCGGCTTGATCATTGTCACGAACTTCTCAATCAATACCTTGAGGACAATGACTTGGGCAACTCATCACGCACCCGACGCACCCATGCCTTCCAGACATCTACTGCTACGTCTGAAGCCACTCCTGTGCCTTGCAATTACGATGTACCCAATACTCTCAAGCAGGCTCTTGCTTCTCCCCACCGTGTCTCCTGGGAAAACGCCATGCAAACCGAACTTGACTCCCTGACCATTAACAACACCTGGTCAGTTGTTGACCGTCCAGCCCCTCCCACCAACGTTGTGGATTCCCGCTGGGTCTTTGCACTCAAACGCAATGTGGACGGTACTATCAACAAATTCAAAGCTCGCCTTGTAGCTAAGGGCTTTACCCAACGCCATGGCCTGGACTACCAAGACACTTATGCTCCTGTTGTGGGCTGGCCGGCTCTGCGCCTCTTTCTTGCCTTATGTGCGCAGATGGGCCTAGACGCTCATCAACTGGATGTAGTCACTGCCTATCTCAATGGGCTTATCGACTTTATCATCTACATGGAACTTCCACCCGGCCCATTACGTTCTGCACACAAAGTGGCCTTACTCAACCGAAGTCTCTATGGTCTCAAGCAAGCCGGTAAACTCTGGAACGATGACATCGATAGTTTCCTTACTACTGAACTTGGCTTTATGCCTTGTACCGGCGAACCTTGCCTCTACCACAAGCTGGTGGATGGACATCCTGTCTTCCTCGTTTTATATGTGGACAATATCATTGTGGCTGCCCCCCGCACTCAGCCTAACCTCCTCACAGATCTCAAGGCCAGTCTCTGCACCAAATATAAGATGACTGATGCGGGCAGGCTTTCATACATCTTGGGAATCCGGGTCACTTGGCATCCTGACGGTCCTATCTCTTTGGATCAAGAACGTTACATCAAGGACTCCCTCACCCGATTTAACATGGCGGATTGCAATCCTTCTCTCCTGCCCATGGATCCCAACTTACGTTTATATGACACTGACGATGCTGGCCCTCCTATCGATGTCAAACTTTATCAGACTGCTATCGGCACTTTACTCTATGCTTCTGTCTGTACCCGCCCTGACATTGCTGCTTCTGTGGGCCTCCTAGCACGTCACGTCTCCTGTCCACGCAAAGCTCATTGGACAGCGGTTCAACGTATCCTCAAGTATCTTCGGGGCACTTCACGTCTTGCTCTGACATACAAGGCATCCGATACTACAACTCTCCATTGCTATACGGATGCTGATTGGGCTTCTGATCCCAATACCCGCCATTCCACTTCTGGCTACTGTTTTCTCTTATCAGGAGCCGTCATGCATTGGCGATCTACCAAGCAGACCTGCATTGCTCTCTCTTCTACTGAGTCTGAGTACATAGCTGCTGCTACTGCTGGGCAAGAAACTCTCTGGTTCTCA
Source organism: Powellomyces hirtus (assembly GCA_025526995.1). Lineage (NCBI taxonomy): Eukaryota > Fungi > Chytridiomycota > Chytridiomycetes > Spizellomycetales > Powellomycetaceae > Powellomyces > Powellomyces hirtus. The sequence continues at coordinate 551,066 of JAHLKG010000023.1, read as the reverse complement.
CGTCTCATGGCCCAAATCCGTCCAGACCTTCCCAAGGCTCCAACTATTGTCCATATGGACAGTGCTAGTGCACGTCTATTGGCTCACCGGAATACAAATTCCAGACGCACCAAACACATTGACATACGCTACCACGCCATTCGGGACTGGATTCATCAGGAAGAACTTATCCTACAACCAATTGCCGGCACAGACAACTTGGCTGACGTCTTCACTAAAGCCATTGGCAATCCACGATTCACGGCTTTTCGGGATCAACTTGGACTATCTTTATTATCTATCGCATGACTATATGGCAGTACCTATCTATCTGGGCCTTCCATAACGCTCAATCGCCCTGCCAGTCGTCCCAGGCATCCCTATGACCCCCATGAATCTATCACCGCCTTTACTGTTCACCGGTTCCGTTCCATGGACGTTCTTAGACGAAAAAGACCAGAGAACCCTATGCCTAAGTTGCACCTTCAGTGCATACTCCGGGTATCGAAATATCCAATCTCCAATCGTTCCTTCATCTTCGACACAGTATCCTATCGTCCAGGGTTGCATATCCCTATCGGTATGATCGGAAATCTCGAAGTTCTTGGCCAGGAACAAAGGGAAAGTCGGCATGTAGATGTTCAGCGTCTGCGTCAAGCCTTTCCACTGCTCCGGATGATGAACTCTTCCCAATGTCATCACCCTCTGAGCTACCCTCTTTCCTTCTCTCTTTCGGATCTCTGCTTTATTGTCGGGAGCACGGTATTGGATCTTAAGACTATACTCTGATGTAGCCTGTGCCGCAAAATTGAGTGTGTCTCCACTTCTAGCCCCGATCCCAACCATGAGGCCTTTCATGATCTTGCCCTTTCCTCTGGGCATCGGTCTGTAGCTTTCAGATGCTGCTTTAGCATCTGCCAGCTGAGCTGCAGCAACTTCCATCGTACCGGCATCGGAACTGGCTACCAACACGGTTTCTCCTGTCTCTTCATCCTTGACAATCACCGTTTCGTTAGCAGCCAGCACCAGGATCAGAGTTTCCGATTCAGCATTCTTCTTCCTAATCAGAACTCGACTTGTGCGTCCCGTTTCGATCCGTTTTGTTTCTTCACGTCCGAGGGTCTCCATCTGCTTCTTGACCCCGCCTCGTTTCTTGAAACTGTTGGGCTTGGACTTGACTTGGCCGATTTTCCGATTTTCCATTTTCGACTTGGGATGGACTTCCGATTTCCTCAGGACTCTTTTGGAGGGGGCGGCAGTGCCCCTTCCTCCTTTTATATCCGGGAATCATTCTTCCATCACCTTCTATCGGCTTCCGTCACACAGTTCCATTTTTATTTCGGCAAAAGACTTAGTGAAGGTGGTCTCCTCCTGTTACAAGCTCTGGATCCAGATGCGATTTCAACTGCATCTCCCACTAGTTCCGCACCCCACTTGACACCCGGAACTGGATCTGGTTTTGCATTGCAACAGGACGTGGGATTAAAGGACAAGTCCCGGACACCCCTGCTACCTTCAGAATTCCGAAAAATTCATTGGGCCCCTCAATTACAGCTAGCGGGAATTGAACTTGCGGTTCCATGCCTGCGTCCCTGCGTCAGCCCAGTGCACTAAGTCTCAACCATCCTGACAACAAATTTCGTCTTGACCTTCGGAAGTTCCAATTACCTTTTCCCTACCTTTGCTCCTTGGAGGGGGCGTATTGGGATACCAAGGAGCTCCGGCCGGTCACTCAGAAGCCTTTATTCCTTTGCTTCTATTCTTCTACTTTGGACACTATCGTACTGTGCCATCCACGATTCTTTGGACGGTACATGGCTATTTTCATCACTCTGCTACCTACGAACTGTGCCACCTACACGTCTTAAGTGGCACACGGTTCCATGATTAATCCTCTACCACCACACGTCTTTGGTGTCACGGTCCCCACTTGGTTCCCATTGTTCTCCTTGCATTGTGACATTAGGCCCCTTGCGTTCCTTTCATTTGCACGGCTCCTTCATTTCCATTGTTCTAGAGCCGCTGCTGTCTTCACCCAGTTTACTCTTAAGCCCGGGGCTCTTTACTTCCGCCCCTTGCTCTGAGAGAGATTTATGAGAGACTTGTTATACTATCGGCAATACACTACCTTTTGCTCTTTGCTACTTGCACCTTTAAGCTTGGCCGTCTAAGCGATTACCCTCCAGCGCACCGACTTGCAACTATAACTTGTCTTGCAGGTGACCCCACCGTACAGGTGCTCTTTGGCATCCAACTGAAGGCGTCAGCGTTTGTCCTGCAAAAAGGAATGTTTGTCCTTCTCCAAGACCGGCGCTTAGCTCGGATTGCAGTTCAAACTAAGGCTGAGCTCGAGGTCAACCTTCTCCGGCTCGTTCCTGATGTTGTCTTTCATGGACTGCCCATTGTTGAGGAAACACCACATAGGCGCTCGGTCTCACCTGCCGATGTGAAGGCAATTCTGAATTTCCAGCACCACTGTGCGGCGGCAGGATGCGCCATTGCTGTTACGGGACGGAAGCGTTTGGAGCGTCGTGAAACAACCATAATGAGGCGGTCCATTTTGCATGGGCCTCTCCAACAGTTTGTAGTGAACCTAAATTGCATTAAAACAGCCCAAGCGCTTCGGACAATGGTTCCAAAACTAGATCGGGAGGAAAATGCTGCCAGATTGAAGGAGACCCTGAGCCGAACATGGTCAAGCGCCAAATGGACACAGGCGCCAACACTCCCCAGTCAGTCACGGGCGCTAGTGGATGGCGCCTCAAGCGCCAATGAAGAGGACGAAGGCGCCAAGAGCTCCACATTGGTGCCATAGCAACAGCACTTAAGTCTACACCTTCTGTCTACCACACCGAATATAAAATCTTGGCCTCCTCCGTTGGACCCTTTTTTCCTTCTCACTCACACCCTGAACCCTTAATTGTCCTTCATGACCCATCCGACACATCCAGAGTACTCCCCCAATCCATTTGACACACCAGCAGCAAAGAGACAACGAACATCGAGTAACAGCCACAGGCAGCTCATGTGGAGTGCTCTGCAACCCGCCGAAAGTCCAACACCCACAAGCTCAAATGCGGGCTCAGATATCCGGCCCTCATCTGGGGTTGCCAACCAGTCCTCTCTCCTGGCACAAGCACAAGCGCATGTGAAACAGATAACTGGAGGAATGGTGGGTGGGTGGCGCTTGATTAACCCCCACATGGATGAAACGCCATAACTCTTTGTTCAGGTCCCAGCTTTAGCGGGGATGGGCTCTATGTCACAAGGAGAACTGGTGATACTGGGGGTTGTCATCCGTCTAATGGCGGAAATGACAAAACTTCAGGGTCAGTTGGCGGCTGGCTTCTCCTTAAGCGCCAGTGATATGGTATGCATTCAGTTGCGGCGCCTGTTGACACTCACAACATACTTATGGCGTCTTCATTTCTAGTCAGTGATTCGAGCCAAAGTTGGAAAGCACATGAGTCGGCTGGACCTTCCCAGTTATAACAACCGCGGTCATGGCATCTCAGACGCGATCTGGAAACAGATGGTGGAAGCAGAGATGTTTCCCCGTTCTCTTACCCGAAAAGATCACGTCAAGACCACCGTTCAAAAGCACATCAGTTATTGCATCTCTCAATGGAAAGCAGCGCGGAAAGCAGATGTAAGTCTCTTTTGGCGCCAATTTAAGCGCCAAACTCATTTGAGCGAGCGCTTCTCAGCTCCTAGGATCAGCGAGGCGCCAAATCAACCGATATGATCTTCCCACTTTTACCAAGCGACTGTTTGTCATTCGATCCTTGCCCACAAGTGACCAAATGGCACGCGCTGCGCTCTTGGCGAGAAGTTGGAACTGGCGCCTGATATCGTTGAATGCCATGTGTGTTCACCATTATGTCGACAGCGTCATGTAGTTGAAGCTATTGGAATGTTGAGACTTGCGTACTCAACGTTTGGTCCTTACATTAGATCCTTACTTGGATTCTCCGACTAGAATGCGTGACCGCCATACCGGTAACGCTAAGAGCTGAATTGGATCACGTGTGATCACGTGATTGGAGAAAAAGTAGATTAGAACGCTCAAAGCGAGACATTACCGATAACACTTTAAAACATAAAATACATTCACATACATTACATCTCCGTGCATCTGACAACGCTACATTGTCAACTGCATCACAGAAGAGCTCTGTAACCCCCCCTTTACGAAGTATACTGGAGGCTGCATCGAATTCGGTCAATCCTCTGCAATTCGGATAAAGTACTGGAAGTGCCGATATTTCCAATAGGTTATGAGCCCTGAGACCGGTCGAATTCGAATCATTCTCCCTTCGTAAAACCTGTAAACTACAAGTCTTCCGTCAAATTCAAGTGCCAAGAAAGTACCAAGCACACCGTCAAGATGCCTACTGCAAGATCTCCCATTCTAGGAGTGCAGACCCGCCAACAAGCCCGTCAAGCCACACGAGAAGCCCAACGGGGTCCTGACGCTGAAGAAGACGTTAATATCGATGCCTCGATCTACCATGATTCCCATGACGCAGATGCCGATGTGGATGAGATGAATCATGGAGAAATTCATGCAGATCCGGCGACAGTACCGTCCGAAGTACCGACTGACATTGTCATGGAAATTCTGCAGAGGTTCAAGATGGAAATCGACGAAAAGCTCGACCATCGGATGGACAGGTTGGAGAGGACTTTATTGACTAGTTCAAACCCTCTCGCTACATCAACTTCCCATCAACATCCTGAAAAGTACGAAAAGCCTCATATCGGTGGTCATCCTACGGCCGTTTCACCGATGAGAAGCCCAAAAGCGACCATTGAGTACCCTTTTCTACATCAACACATTACTCACGGCGGAGTTGAAGCCCCAGTTGCCCCTCACTTTCGTCCGCCTTCCCCAACGGAGAGCACAACAACTACGAGCAGCAGAAAGAGCGATGACCGTGAAGCCCAGCGCACATCATTCACATTCTTTCAATCAGCGATCAATGCAGTCCTCACTTTCGACGGAACGGGAAATCTCTCAAAACTCGTCGACTTCGTTGATCAGATTGAAGTGGTCTTTCGTCTCAAATCAGTACCTGGAGAAGAACAACTTGCATTCATCTTCACCAAACTCTCTGGCGATGCAAAACAATGGTATTGAAATTACTGCAAAGAGGCTGAAAAGGGAAATGCTGACCCCATCACAAATTGGCAAACTTTCAAGCAACCATTCCTCCGGCGTTATCAACCGACCGATCACGAGGAAGTCCTACTCACTCAACTAGAAAGATTGCGACAAGGAAGCCACACCATCTCACAGTACAATACCTCGTTCACAAAAATTACCAGTCAGCTCGTATCGGACATCCCTTTTCTAGTCTACAAATGGTTCTACCTTCGAGGCATGAACGAACATCAAGCAGAGCTCGTCAGAACACAAAGCTTTGAAGATCTCGAAGGCCTACAAGCTGCTGCCAAACGTTTAGACAATGGAAGTAACAAGAGTAACCAAAGCAACCGTTTCGCCAAGAAGAGCGAAAACATCGCGCTCGAAGCCCAACCTTCAAAGAAAGACGGCTCAAGTCACAAGAAGACCGACGCGAAGAAGACCACAGACTCGAAGAAAAGACAGAACTTCCCCTGTTGGTTATGCAATTTGAATCAACATACCCCATTCAATTGTCCCCTCAAAGCCAAGGCAGTCGAAGCCTTAAAACCCGCTGCTAATGCCAACATTGCAGAAGCACACAACGCCACTACATTGGCTTACTTGGATTTGGGCTGCTCACAGCACATGACGAATGACATTTCCATTCTCGAATCCTACGAAGAGCACTCAACGCGCATCAGATTTGGAAACAACGCCTTTCTCGATGCCGAAGCAAAAGGGAACGCTTCCAGATGGAGATGTACCTCTCACTGATGTTCTCTACGTTCCGAAACTCGCCAAAACTCTCATCTCGGTCTCCGCACTCACCAAAGATGGAAAGAGAGTCACTTTTGAAGATGAGAGCGCTGTCATTCAAGACTGCAATGGCACTACGAATGACATCACCATACCTCTCGTTCGAGGAATGTATCACATCTCGCCAACTCCGATGGCTTTCGCTACTCAAACTCGCTCAAGGACAAAAGCGTCCAACCTGTCGACAGACGCTACCGGTATCTCGGTCATGCGTTCTACTCCGACCCAAGCTACGACGAAAGGGCCGGCTGCCCCAAATCGGGGCTGGTCGGCCCCATCCAGGAACCTCGGCCCCATCCTCACTGAGGATGCCCCCCCCCCAGAGCACCGTCCCCTCGGTGCTCTCGGAAAGGAGGGGGGGGGGGCACGCACCCCTGCAGAGGGGGCAGGCAGATTTAGCACTGCCTCCGCTGCTGCTTCAGCGGCTTCTTCTGGGGCTTGTTCTGGTCCCTCTTCTCCTGTCAACGAAGGAACCCTCTGGCATCACCGTTTGGGCCATCCCGGCACTCACATCATGAAGCAACTCAAGCTCCCATTGACCAACGAGGTCTGCAAAAGTTGCGAGTTTGGTAAGCACAAGCGCTCACCATTCAACGGTACGATGACACGGTCCAAGACGCCACTCAATCACCTACATTTTGACCTAAACGGTCCGCACATACCCGCGGTTGGCGATGAGAAATATGCCCTCGTTGTGATCGATGACTATTCACGCTTCACATGGATCTTCTTCTTGAAGACAAAGAGCAAATCTACTGCAAAATTGGTTGAATTCATCAATTTCATCGAAAAACAGACCAACGAAAGGGTCAGACGACGTCATTCTGATCGAGGGGGGGAGTTTGTCAATCACATCTGAAAGAATTCATTTCGAAAAAGGGCATTCTGCACGAACTCACCGCTGCAGATTCCCCACAGTCCAACAGTGTAGCAGAAAGGTTCAACCTCACTCTGTTCGACACCATACGTTCTTTGGAACACTCATACGGCATCCCAAAACAACTCTGGACCGAGTTAGCGGCTACATCAGTCTACTTACGGAATCGCCTACCCCACAAGTCCAATAACAACATTTCGCCGTACGAACGGCTCAACGGCGAATAGCCCTCACTTTCTCACCTTCGTGTGATTTGGGCCGATGCCTTCGTGCATCTCGTCAAGAGAAAACAAGTCTCAAAGTTGGCACCGCGCGCCACACGTCTCAAACTCATCGGTTATGAATTTGACGGCGCTTACCGCTGTTGGGATGACAACCGTCAAGAAATAGTCATTTCTTGCAATGTAACGTTCGACGAAACCTCAGCACTCGAACTAGCAAAAGACTACATCCCGCCTGAAGAACTCTACGAAGTCGAAGAGATTCTCGACTCACGTGACAGCCCGGAAGGCCCCGAATTCCTCTGCAAATGGCTAGGATTCGAAGACGAAGATAATACATGGGAACCGCTCGAAAATGTCAATCATTTGACGGTCTTCGCTGACTACATCAACGAGAAGACGGCGATCGCTCTTTTGGCTGCAAGTACCAAAGAACCCCAAACCTACAAACAAGCGCTCTCATCAGACGACGCGCCAAAGTGGACCGAGGCCATAAATGCCGAATTGAAGTCCCTTCATACCAATGAGACATGGGAAGTCATTAACCCCAAATCCTTACCGCACAATCAACGGCCCATCCGCACTAAATGGGTATTCAAGATTAAGCGAGACCTGAATGGTCAACCCCAACGATACAAGGCCCAGCTTGTAGTGAAAGGCTTCGAACAACGCTACAGTATCGACTACAACGAAACCTACGCTCCGGTTGCCAAGATAGCTACCCAACGCGTCCTTCTCACTCTTGCCGCCAGCCTAGGCTTGAAATGCCATCAAATGGATGTAGTAACCGCATTCCTGAATGGGATTGTTACCGAGACCATCCTAATCTATGCCCCTGAAGGCTCTGGCTTTCCACCTGGGACCATCCTTCGACTTCGAAAGGCCCTTTACGGTCTGAAACAAGCTCTGCGCGAATGGTACTCCCTACTTCACAAAGAACTTACTTCTTTGGGATTCAAGCGTCTGGCAAATGACAATGCCGTCTACATCAGAACTCTACCTGAAAGTGACTCATAGCAGTACATCTCCGTCTACGTCGACGATCTCCTCATCTTTGCAAAGACCGAATCGGAAATCTCGTCAATCAAGACATCCCTGCACAACGAGTTCAACATGACAGACCTAGGCGAAGTCAACCACTACCTAGGAATGAGAGTTCGACGCGATTACTCAAGACACGTCATCTATCTCGATCAAGAGTCATATGTAAATGACATCCTCGAGCGCTTTGGTATGCAAGATTGCAAGCCCGTCAATACTCCGATGGACCAGACCAAGCTTGAACCCTACGAAGTTGAAAATACAAAGACTTCACCAAACCCGCAAGAAGGAGAATATCGCGAAATCGTTGGTTCTCTCATGTACCTGATGATATGCACGCGTCCTGACATCGCTGTCGCAGTCAATATGCTTTCTCGCTTCGCAAGCAACCCCTCGCCTCAACATCTGCAAGCTGCAAAGCGCGTCCTTCGCTACCTACGAGGAACATCAAACTACAGCCTCTGCATCGGCGGAAATAACGTTACCCTTCGCGGCTACAGCGATGCCGATTGGGGAAACAATATCATTGATCGACGGTCAATCACTGGCTACCTTTACTACATGGGAAATGCGGGCCCCGTTACTTGGGCTTCGAAGCGCCAACCCACCGTTGCTCTCTCATCCACCGAAGCTGAATACATGGCACTTTCCTTCACCACTCAAGAGACAATCTGGCTTCGCTCACTTCTGCAAGAACTTCAAATCCTCGAATATCTCGATGAAAATGCTCGACCCACAACAATCTACAAAGATAACCAGTCATGCATCTCGCTGGCAATGAATCCCGTGCATCACGCCCGTACCAAGCACATCGACATTCGACATCACCTCATCCGTGATCACGTCGACAAGGAGATTCATCTGGAGTACTTGCCTACGGCTGAGATGGTCGCCGACTCACTTACAAAGCCCTTACCGGCCCCGGCATTCAAACACCATCGCAAAAACATGTGCATCAAGCACTACGGCAACACCATCACGCCAATGACGAAAACGTCCACGACGGAGCTCCCGAATGAGTAAAATCCCATCATCGCGGATTGATTGCTTGGACAGGGGGTGTATTGGAATGTTGAGACTTGCGTACTCAACGTTTGGTCCTTACATTAGATCCTTACTTGGATTCTCCGACTAGAACGCGTGACTGCCATACCGGTAACGCTAAGAGCTGAATTGGATCACGTGTGATCACCGAATGGAGAAAAAGTAGATTAGAACGCTCGAAGCGAGACATTACCGATAACACTTTAAGACATAAAATACATTCACATACATTACATCTCCGTGCATCTGACAATGCTACATCGTCAACTGCATCACAGAAGAGCTCTGTAACCCCCCCTTTACGGAGTATACTGGAGGCTGCATCAAATTCGGTCATTCCTCTGCAATTCCGATAAAGTACTGGAAGTGCTGATATTTCCAATAGAAGCGCTTGAGAAGAAGGGAAAAACACCAGACCAGAAGAGCGAGCTTCTGTGGTCGACTGTGGAGGATTATTTAGCGGCTATCTTCAAGTATCCACCCTCGGAACAGGCGACTTTCCTAAGCACGGTTGTCTCTCAGGATCTGGCGCTCTGGAAAGGTGCGGTGCCAGACTCGGATGAGGGCGAAGATGAAGACACTTGCCGGCGCCAGTCCATGGCCAATTCTGAAGCCAATTTCAGAATGGAGCCTAGCCCAATCCTGCCAGAGGACGAGGATTCTGACGATGAAGTCGATCATCTCCCCCCAATCTCGGCGTTTGCAGGTCCCGCCAACTCTGCTCCGCCCTTAACCTATGGCAACTCTTTCACCGTGGATAGCGGGTTCCCGGGCCAGTTTGCACATTCTACCAATATCCAGGACTCAGGGATCTTTCCCAGTCAAGCATTAACCAACGACTCCCTTACACAATTGGATTGATCTGTTTGGCGCTTGTGGGAGTCCATAAGCGCTCGATTAGCTGCCATAGGCGCTCAATTAGCAGCCCATAAGCGCTCAATTAAACCTTTTTTGCAATAAAATCACAGATGCTCCGCAACAAAATGTGAACTATTTCCGCTGTTTGTCCCCGGGTTTAATGGACGTTTTTGACAATCGATGGCCGTGCCGCCACATCGATGCAAAAAATCAAGGACAGGAACATGCCTCGAGCGCCAAATTCCCGAAAGGGAGAAGTGGAATTCAGGTGAATCACCGGCCAAGATTGTCGCCAAATAATGTTGGAAAGAAGATGGGGAAAAGCGCTGTTCCACTCACATTTGGAACAGAATGTTGGTGTTGGATTTGCATCCGAAACATGGGCTTTGTCACATTGGTTTTGTCTGAAACTGGCGTCTAAACTTCCATCTGATGAGCGTTTGCCGGGCAGTGGTTGACCTATATCTCCTCTCAAACGTGGAAACACGTCGACATAGTGGTGACCTTTTTTAATGGGTTTGCGTCAAAAGTGGGACGTATACACACGCAAATTCTTTCGTGTGTCCAACGTCAAAAAAGCACGTGGATTGGTCGCTGCAGGGGTTCACGGTGTACAGCAACAATTCGACTGTGGAGCTTACACCGTGAACTCGACTGCTGGCGTGAGGTTAAGTAGCGCTGTGCAAAAATATATCAGAAGCAGAACTCTACAATGAGAAAAAACGGACCAAGGTTTATGTTCCGGGGAAGACGCCGTGCCAATGGGCGCTGCGAATGCCGTTCAACCGCTGGGTTTAAATGACCAAATTTGCCTGCTCAGCATCAGTTTGCTCACATCGCTGGATGAAAGTTGCACTGAAGACAGTGGTAGGCGAACCGTCTAATCCACAACTTTCCTTGCTTCCGTGCCCTGCGGAGTGGGCCTGGAGAGCCTGTCAAATGATGAGTATTCAGCTTCCCAAGTAACATTGCCTAAGCTGGCTCCTAGAACAGATTACAGATCCAGGGCCCAACGCACGTCAGCTTGTGCCGATCCATCTCTGATGGATAGTAGATGGATAGGTTGGATGTAACGTTGACATGATAAATTCCATTCGTTGCAAGTGGCGACATGTTGTTGCCCAGACCTAAGCTAGAACTGGTGACGACCACCATGTCATCGTGCGGTTCTGCTAGTTTGTCGCCGAAAAGTTTAGATACAAAAAACTTTCTCGTCAAAATACTCCCCATCGGACGCGATGAAAGAGTCCCCCTGATATCGTACATTCACCAGGACACATCACTTGGATTTCCTTCACCCGATGCGAACACTGGCAGCAGCAATGAGCGGATTTGGCAATTTGAGTGTGCGCGTCTTGGATTGTTCCGCCATTTGTGGTATGTCACAGTTGCTCTTAAGATGAGTAAGGGATGGACGACGGATTCATTTTAAAATGATTTGGTGTTTATTATTTTAGTTCGTATTATCAACAGTTGTTAATATTACATGGTGTTAGAGCGAAAAGACAGCAATTAAGAAATGATATCTCTCGAATGGGTAATAGGTCGGCGACCGTCCCGATGACATGTGCCGTTCTCCGAAGCAGCCTACGAGCTCTCAGGTCTACAGTCACTTCTGCGCTGATGACAGTTTCTGGAACATATGAGTTGCATGGTGCGGTGAAATTCCATGAGGCGCACAAAAGACATACTTTGCGTTTGAGAATCTCGTGCATAGCGTATTGGATTGTTCTGTAACATAAAGAAGTAATTTAGCATTTGAGATAGAAAATAGAGGCGCGTGGTCTGATGAGTGATGGCCATTTCATCACTAACCTGAAGTGGCTGCGCGGAATCCCTCGTGTACACACATGCAAGACCGAAAAACAAGAAGAGAAAGGAAGTTAGATTTTCATGCACCACATCACGTTGTTAGGGGAGGGTGTAGGTATGGAGACATAAAAGCTTGGAAGAAAGCGCTGCGTGTCTCGAGGTGAAGCACAATGCTTCCACGGCCCAGTCTCCCGCTTTTTAACGTCATCTGGTACGTTTGCGCTCTCACAGAGAGAAACGCCAACGCCATACCCCAGGCGTCCCCCCAAAATCATGATGGATCACGACCTGCTCGACCTCATCCATCAAGACGGGATCATGACCTGCCGGACCAGCCGGTGCCCTTAGCCGACTTTGACCTGCTCACACATGACGTCCCTGGCCCCCATAGGTATGGAGACGCTAACACTTAGGAGAAGGCGCTCTGTGTCTCGCCCCACCAATGAAGCACTTAACAAGATGCTTCCACGGCCCAGTCTCCTGCTTTTTAACGTCATCTGGTACGTTTGCGCTCTCACAGAGAGAAACGCCAACGCCATACCCCAGGCGTCCCCCCAAAATCATGATGGATCACGACCTGCTGGACCTCATTCATCAAGACGGGATCATGACCTGCCGGACCAGCCGGTGCCCTTAGCCCACTTTGACCTGCTCACACATGACGTCCCTGGCCCCCATAGGTATGGAGACGCTAACACTTAGGAGAAGGCGCTCTGTGTCTCGCCCCACCAATGAAGCACTTAACAAGATGCTTCCACGGCCCCTTCTCCCGCTTGAACGTCATATGGTACGATTGCGCTCTCACAGAGAGATGCAAACGCCATACCCCAGGCGTCCCCCCATCAAGATGGGATCATGACCTGCCAGAACATACTCCGGTATTGACCAAGGCATCATGTGTGGCAGGAATTTTATCTCGTTTCCCCACTACCCACTACCCACTTCAATTACCACGTCCGCTTGGAAACGGCAGGAGGTTGATGAGCGAAGGAATGGATGCGCTCGGCGTTAATACTTTCAATTGAAGAGAGATTGAGAGAGGCGGGAATAAGACAGACGAGGAGGAATGGAAGAAGATGAGAAGAAGATGAGAATAAGATGAGAATAAGATGAGGTCCAGGCCAGGTGAAGAACAGCAGCCCTTCATACAGACGCGTAATTTCCGGCTGCTTGGCTGGCTTGAACCGTCGTTGGAACCAATATTTGAACCACCAACCACGATCTCAAATCCTCGCCTACTTTCAAAGAACTCTGTTTTTCTTGGACAGATGCACATCTTCCCCGAGGTTTCCCAACACTTTTAGTACCACTACAAGGGGGTTTCAAACATCGAAAACTTCTGACGCGTTTTCCGTCAGTAAAAATTTGACTGGATAAGCCACACTTTTTTCTTTTTTTGCTTTTATATTTGAATGCCCCTTTTTTGCGACGATAGTTGCGCTGCTAGTTTCTTAGGGACGACTATGAAAAACGCGTCAGTAACTCAAAAATCGACCTCCAGAGGTCGATAGAAAAATAAACTAACGTCAGTAGTTCGGGAGGAAACAGCCAATCGGACGCGTTCCGTGCCCCCCGTTACCGAATTCCCAAACACAGGGACGAGGGGCCCAGAACACGGTAACGTCAGTATTATTTACTGAACTAACGCCGAAAACCCCATGTTTGAAACCCCCTAATGCTTCCTGGCACTGTCATGTCTTCCACCAAATAGTCTGGTATGGGTGGCTGACCAGCCATTTGATTTTTTAAGCCACTGGTGAATTTTTTTGTTTTTGTGTGCGCACACAGGCTTGAAGCGGCTCGCTGACTGGCAGAACGATGAGATCCCCCCCCCCCCCCCCCACTCAGGTTAAGAAAACGAAGCAAGCTGACGACGCTGCTTTGGCAGGCATCCCCAACAGCATCTTTGCTGGCTGGAGGCAGCCGAAGAAACCCCGGTTCCAACCGGCAATCAGCAGTGGCCTTGAAAATCAAATGGCTAGTCAACCCCGCTTACTGGCTGGGGGAAGACATGACACAGTGCCAGGAAGCATTGTAACTCGGGGAAGGTGTGCGTGAAAAAGATGTCACGAAATGCTTTGGACATGGCCGGGGAGGGAGGCGCCGGCCGCGGGGTCCTCAAGAAAAAGGACCACCATCAGCAAAGCTTTTTGCTGCTCATAAGGACCTTTGTCGGCCAAAGCCCATCCCGCCGCAGCGGGCTACAATACTTGCGCAATGGTCGGAGTTAGAGGACTGCACTATGCGTAATTACGTTTCGGTCATGCCCGCCATCTCACGGCCGTCACAAGAGGTTTCACCAACGTTACCCCGGATGTCACCTTTGGCGCTAACATAACCGCGACCATCAAGATGGTGCCAGTTCGGCTTCGCCCCTGCCGTTATGAAGGTCAAGTGCGACGGTTTGACGCACGGATTCCACATCAACAAATTCGGCGACATCTCCTACGCACGCACAGCCGCCGGCGGTAATTTCAGCCCATTTTACAAGACGCACTGTGCTCCCAATGCTCCCACCTGTCAGTTTGATGATCTCGGAGACGTGGCGGGGAGCTTGACCAGCATCTTGGCTTCCGCACACTTCACACTTTAGAGGTCAATGAAACCCTCTGAAGTTTGCGAGAGTGGAGGTACGGCTTGGTTGAGGTTGGGTTTAGCGGCGGGCGGTTTTTGTTTGTTTTTGCATAGGAGGTTACAATAAATTGCATGAATACGTTTGCAAAATATGCATTGAGATCAGAACTGATTTGCACTCTTTTTACTCTTCTTGAAGTGGGTAGTAGGTTCCACCAACAGCATTTCTTTTCTGAGTCAGCGCACAATGAGCGAAGAAAGCTGCCTTCAAATGTAGCACAATCGACTGTTGCAAAGCGACAGAGCGAGCATATAGATTGAATAACTAATGTAACAGAAATGACAGAAAGGGTCTGAGCAGTCCGTCGATTGGCGAAAGATCTACAGTATCGTCGCAAACGGTTTGGATGGAACAAAGATGTAGTCGCTCGCCGAGCGACGTAGGGATCCAGCGAGTGCGTTGCGCGGAAGGGCGGCCGCAGCAGCTGCGGCGTCGTTGAGACCACGCGGAGTTAGCGATGTGTTTAATCCCGACTTGTTTGACGGTGTTGGTGATGCTTTGTACGATGGCGAGAATGACCGCGTGGGTGCAGCGGCATGAGACAGCGGCAGCAGCAGTGGAGCTGTCCCACTACTGGAGAGGGGTTGTAACGGGATGGGTGTCGTTGGACGTGGTTGACGAGCCTGAAAGCAGACAAGGGAGAGAGCTTTAGCTCCAGAATATCTGCAAAATAGAGTGAAGCGCCTGGCAACCACGTACATCGAGCAACCCTACATCGCGCGTCGTCAACGGCTTCCGTTCTTCGTCGCTTTGCCGGTTACTATTTTCTGTCAGTTCCCGCAGCGAGAAATAGTATTTGGCATACTCGGACGACTTAATATTGACATTGAACTCGAGTGTGGCTATGTAATATCGTTCCAGGTCATTCCTAGGGTTTCGCGACACAATAAGCTTCTGGGACCACACAATGATGCAAGGGCTTCGAGGATGTTTGCTTACATGTCATCAACGGCCACATCGGGAAAAATTTGCACAAAGTCCACGTTCCACACAGCATGATCGTCCCACACTTTTGAGGCAAGGAGCAAGGCTCCCAGAACGATACGTGTCCAGTTGCCCGCGGTGATATGGAGTTGAGCGTTTTTAAGCAGTCGTTCGATGTATATCTGTGGCGCGAAAGGGCGAAAGCAAATTAAAAGTCTAGCTTGTAAATAAGAGACAGTTGGAGTGAGAAGTTGCATTTGAGCCTGTACCAGTGTTATGATACCGCATTCGGCGGTCAGCTCAGCGGCGTTGAACAGGCATTCCAGAAACCGAAATACGTCGTCTTCCCGCGGTTTGCGACGGTGGAAGCGAATGTGATTCTGCATCACAAATGTCAGCACGATTCATCGCCATCAATAATTAAGTAGGAGTTAAACAAGAGATCATCTTACCGATAGAGGATGCAGCTCTTCAGAAAGGATATCTGGCAACCCCTCATGTCGAGATGGCGGGTTCTTCATGTGATTGACAAGAGCACTGGCAACACTGGGTGCCAGGCATGTAATGTTCAATAAAAAACAACATAGAGAGATAGTTGGGAGGAATGCAGGGGCTTACCATCGTAAGGTATCTGTTAAATCAGAATTGGATATTGTCGACTCAACAAACAATGTAGAGCACGAGTTATATTTTGTTATCCGGCTCAATTTCGGCGCGCGCAATCGTTGCTGCTCCTCCTTCTCAGAATTCGGGGATAGCGGTGACTCATCGGTGTGGTGCTGGTTCTGACGGTTTGCCGGCTGCTTTTCTTGGAGAACCACAGGTACCGGGACTGGGAGCGGGGACGCAGTTACGTTATTGTTGTTGTATGCACGTCGAGCAAGAATCCCATCTCCAATGTCCTTTGGTGGTGAATGCGGAATTGCAGATTGTGGCGGGTACGGTTCACCATCAATCCTTCTGGCGCTTGGTGGCGCTGAAAATTGAGGAATGCTCAGCGGTTGAGTGGAAATGGCTGGGAGGTGGTATCGGTGATTTGGTGGTATTTGCTCAGAGTTCTGCGGAGCGCAAATCTCCAGTGGGTGTGATATTGGTTGCGGTTTTAATTCCAACTTTTGAAGTTGACGCGATAATGCCGATGTCACTCGATCTTCTCCGGTATGCGGCACTTCAATGGGTTGAGAGAGCATATCCTCTGCTGATGGATGTTGATGCCCATCCTCCACAGAGTCGAGAGTAGCCAGGCTTATGGCGGGCTTCGCTTTCGATGACGGCGCCACTGATACAGGAACCAACACAAGTTATTGCCAGGAAAGTCAGGGAAGTTACTGTGAGAACAATCGTCCGCTCAGCCGATAACGCACCTGGCTGAGGCTTGAAAGCGCCTGGCATCCGCCCTCCTCCATAATCAACATCATGAGGCATAAATGTCTGGTGATGTGGATTCTCCCAGTCGCGGACTGTATCTTTGACAACGCTACCCGCAGCAAGCAGAAAACCATCCACCACTCCCGCCATGGTCTCAGCCCAGCTGCCCTTCCGTACTCCGGATTGACTAAAGCTGTTCGTGGGCGTCTCGGATCCGTTGCCTTTCTCAACATCAATATCAAAAGCAGACCCGATCTTTGCTCCACGTATAAGTGATCCGGCCGCGCTTCCAGTCGACCGGTAATCCGGATGCGTGTGCTGTGGTTGAAGGACACCGTCGTCGTCCGGGACCTCACGGCTCTCGATAATCCGCAACCTCCCAGTCGAGAACCCTGGATTTTCTCCACAACCTTCTGGATCATATGTCGACAAAGCTTTGCGACTTTGATTCTGCAGGTCTCCCGTGCTGATGGTTTTGCCTCTTAGTTGCTGCTGCTCTTCATCGAACCAGCCGCTAGCAGCTCGTCCCGTGGTGTTGCCATCTTGCTTCAAGCCACCCGTTGAACTGTTGTGTGCCTCGTATTGGTTCTGAGGATGATGAGGCGGCGGAGGGTAATGCCTCCCAGTGTCAGAACCGGCATTTCCCATTCCTGATCCTTGACCGTGCTGAAAACGATCTGATGTAACAACAATATCGCACGCTTCTGTTCAACTCTCGCAAAGGCTGCCCAGTGAAAGGACCAATGAACAGGGCTCGCTCTGGTCTTTGTTGTCTCTTGTGAGCACAACAGAATCGGTTTGTAAGGCCGGACAACTGAAACATACAACAGGTTCCTTCCTTTCTGATTTGCTTCAGGCCTTGCAAAGAGACCAAGAAGAGGCTTGGTTGCCAAAACGACAGAAGAATAATATTTTTGATGCAACGAATTGACAATCAAAAGACTATCATCCATATCAAGACCTCTAAACACACGTCACGGCAAAATATCGCGGGACGAAATGTGTTTTATACCTCTATTTTTGGGCACATCGTAAAAACATGTCACCCAGCACCGCCTGGAAAGAATCCAAAGTTCAATCGCGAAACAAGTTCGTGAGGACGGACAATCTATGTATCACAAATCCTCTCCAGATATATGCACCTCCCGATATGAACACAACACATGCACTATACCCACAACGAGTTCGCACGAGTTGTTCGTTTTCTGTGAAAAACGGGGCTTGCAAAGTCGCGCCCTTCACGTCAGCGGGGTTACGATTACGTACACGCGTTTCCCCTTGTAACTACCTCGACGTCCAAATGAATTTAACACTCCAAATGAGAAGTCTGGTCAACATTCAGAGTATAGGAGGTTAAATACCGTGCGTCGGAATACATGTGTCTGCTATTGTCGACACAGAGCATCCCCTTGGCAAATGTCAGATAGTTTACCGAGACCTTTGTCCGAGTATCAACGACGCAGACCCTGGAGGGTGCGGACTTCACACCAGATTAAGCAAGGCTTGTAGCCCATGCAATAGTAGAAACATTAGCAAATAGGTTCCAATGGTTATACGTTTTCACGGTTCCCTGAAGCTCGGTTACGTCAATCCTGTCGGTAGCGCTAAAAATAGAGCAGGTCGTCTCGCGCCAAGATTCAATGGCCTGCAAAGAAAGAACTTTTACGTGGAATAAACTCTCCGAGGGGTGGAGAAGATCTGTGGAGGCGTGTGCCCCATATAAATAAAATTTGTCGAACTAAGACCGTCCGATCCGCGCCAAGCCTCTAGCTCTCAACAAAGGACATAAGCAGACGGTTCCGAGCAACTATTTGACCTCAAGAGCGGGTGCCCACCAACCATCTCAAAGAGAACAACATGGGCCTGTTCAGCAAGAAAGGAAAGAAAGACCACCACACATCGAACCCGCTCCTGCAGGAGCAAGCACTCACACGGCGTGCACCGGCACAAACTGTCATTGCCAAGGCCCCCGAGGCTGCGAGAGAAGCATCATGGCTGCCTCCACTCCAGCGGCACATCAAACCAGATGACGGAACCGAGTTTGTCACCATCCGTGTTCGTATTTTAAACGGTGATTCCGAACATGACTTCAACGCCAAATTCCCATCTGGTCCACTCCTGGGCTCGAGGATATGCAAAATTATTGCGGAAAAAGAGGCGCTGCCAGAGGCCGGTCATCTCTTTACGCTGTGGATCGTGGCAAAGGACCTGGGTATGATGCCAAGGATCCCAAAAGTTGGCACTTGTTCCATCACACGCGGAACTGCTCGAAAATTTAACCCGTCTTTGTGACGTTTTGCAGAATTGCAGATTCGCCCTGACGTTGACATCTTCGCAATCATGGCCCAATGGAATACCATGTAACAGATTCGCCGAATCAACTTGGAAAGGCAGCCAGTCACTTTTAATTGACACGCACGCATTTCCTTAGGGTGCTTGACTACACCCATTACCCGGAAGCCGTGGATCCCACACACCCTATCAACCGTCACTGGTTTGTGTATCGGCGTGAAGCGTCTGTGACCAAAAACACCGAGAAAAGATATTCGGACGACGCTACAGTTCGTCTTTTGTATGGCGAGGTGAGTAGATCTCCCCAGAAAATAGCAGCTACCCAAACATTGGTACTGAAATCGCAATTGCTCAGGCAAAACGCAATGTCATGACCGGCCGATATGTGTGCACCTTGTCAGATGGGGTGGCGCTCGGTGGAATGATGCTGGCCATTTCAACAGGAAGCTATGACCGAATCCGACACCCGGCGGGATACTGCATGTGAGTGTCGTACGTCGTGATCTTCGTTCGGCTCATACTGGAGCTCATATACGCTTTTTTTTTGGATCATTGCGTTCCGCCTTCTAGCAAGAACGATCTATGGAAAACATTTATAACCAAAAGGTTGCAGGACGATTTGCGGCCAGAGGAATGGGAGACCTGTCTGCAGGCGGAACATGCAAAACATATCGGCCGGACGACGGAAACGCTACGGATCATGTACGTTCCCAGTCAATGTTTCAGAGTCTGTGAGGTGCCTAATGTTTTTTCACGCATGACAACAATTAGGTTTCTCGAGCTAGTTCGCGAATGGGCGTGTTATGGATGCTCGTTCTTCCCATGTTGCAGAGAGAAGCCCCCCGCAGGATTCTTTGAGTTCAGGTTGCAAAGATGGCTCCTCGGCGTCAGCACATCGGGTGTTGTTGTTATGGATCTCGACAAAAATGTGTGTGTTTTTCACATGGAGTTTGATACAGGGTTTAGTATGTCCTTTGCTAATGATGCTTTGTGTTTCCTATACCTTTGTAGGGTTACGCATTTGCCGAACAATGGGAAGATCTTGTCGTCAGGCGAGGTCCAGACCGAATAATCCTTCGCTGGAAGGACCATGCATCAGGAAAAGATATGAAAATGAAGCTCTTCACGCCGCAAGCAATGATGGTGCAGAACCTGGCCCTCCGATCGAAATATGTTGCCCTCAAGGAGGCCGCCGGAGATTCAGACGAAAACAACCGCACTAGAACAACACCTGCCAGTGTCGCCAGTGCACAAACAGGGCCAGGCAGTACTGCTACCGCTGGTGGACGAAGCGCTGCAGGCCCGCAAAATGCTGGAGGCGCATCGCAAACCAATGCGAACGGACCACACAACAGAAGGCACACCGATAATCCTCAGAGCCCGACCCGCCCGGAGCAAGGGCAATGGGCGGCGCCTCAGGAACAAGGTACTAAACAAAATTGCTTAGGAAACGACAGAATCACTGATGTTCCAGGATGACTGAATCTTTCTTACTCATTAGGCCAACCAGGTTCGGGGGACGCAAATCGCAAGCGTTCGAGCAGTGTCCCTCGCCCGAACGATATGCCTCCGGTTTACGAAGAATCACTGAAACATCGGCCGGCAGGTACAAATCTCGATCCATCGCAGCTTGGGTGGGGTGTGCCGCCCGGTCACGGTGGGCCCTATGTGCAGCAGCAAGGACGATATTCAGTGCAGCCGCCCGCCCCAACGCAGCACCAAAACGACAATCGACGGTCGTACCAGCCGCCTCGCGTGCAAGAGCAATGGGGCGCAAGCGAGCCTTCTGCGCCGCCGATCGAGCATATTAGACAGTCGGAGAGTTGGCGGGGAGAGCCCTTGCGGCCTCGGGCTGACCAGCAGCCGCAGCGCTACCAGGACGACGGGAAGCAGACAGACTACGATCGGCAGATGCGCGAGTCCGAAGCGCGATTCATGCGCCAATCGGAGCCGCAGCAAGGCCTACCCTCGGAGCCAAGTCGGCACCTGCCGAGCGAGCTTCGCACACGACAACAGCAACAGCACCCGGAGTACAACCCGCAAGCAGGACCACCAATTCCTACACTGCAAGGCGGGCGGCGCGCATCGCAGACAAAAGCACTGAGCTCGTTCACGCGCTCAACATCGTTCCAGCACCCAGCACAACAGCAGCAGAGTTATACACGCCCCGTTTCGTTTAATCCGCCGCCGGCTACATTTGCAGAGCCAAGACGCATTTCGATGCAGGCGTTCGGAGGACAGGCGCGGACGGAGCAGGAAATTAGGCTGCAGGAGCAGATCGCGGAGCTTGAGAGTCTACAAGTCTCGAAGCCGCAACAAAACAAGGATGATAACGATTATGAGGGAGAGGAGGAAGTCATAGTCAGCACATGGACCGCCCCCGGCGGCAGGCCTTCCCCGCAGCAACACCGTCCAACCATTCCATCTCAGCCCATGAGCGTCAGTGCAGTCTCATCAACCCCATCTTACATGCCAGTTGGTCGGAATGATAGCCCGTTAGCAGCAGCCTTCTACGCTCCCAGACAGGACCCGAATGTTTCGAATGCATCAGATGGCGCGGTCGCGAACAACGCCCATGTTGTTCAGACCGCATTCTATGCAGCATCGTCGTCTGAGCCTCCAATTGGCCAGGTGTTTGCTGGCAGCAGCCGCTCCAACTCCGTCACGGGAGGATTGTTCGCCCACGGTGGCAGTATGCGCAGCCGTTCCAACTCTACCACTGCAAGAATGTTTGCCGACGCTCAGCAGAGCGAACTCCTGGCCGGATACCAAAGGCCCACTGTTGTTGCAACACGAAAGCCCAGTATGGTGAAATCTATTAGTCAGGCCTTCAAGAATCAGGAAGGCAGCAGTGGACCCATCAGACGCGGAGCGGACCAAGGCCCGGATTGGTCCGCCGGATCGTACGCTGATTATAATTAATATAGTGCCTCTCATAACGACGTTGACCTTGGAGCAGAACTCGCGGGAGACACTCATGCTACGTATCTGTACTTATAATCAATCGGTCAACCTTCCATGTTCCTTTCATGGGATAAACTGCTCCTTGTGCCTCAGCGAGTACGCCCAAAAGACGCCGAAAAGGAGACCGACTCTATTCTATTCCCGTCAAACACAACCTATCGCCACAATGAAACATGTTAGACTCTCCATCGACAAAAGACGCATTTCTCCCTGACTAACGATATCAAAGACTTCAATTAGCGTTTCAGCCTGTATTACATATATACAAGAAAAAAAGAAGTGAACGTCATCCCACCCATGAGCTCCCTCCTGTTACGCTACACCTGGGCAAGGGCACGATGATTTTCGGGCATGGGTTCGATGCCCGGATGCGCTCACTGGTTCCACGGCTTTCTCGCAACAATGTTTTTATAAGCTTCCCGGGCGGTATCTCTGCATCGTTCCGCGAGCTTTGCGTTCATGTCCTCGGGAATGTTCTCTTTTCGGAAGTAGTCTCGGAAGGAGTGGTCTCGTCGTACCCATTGGTTGGCTTCTTTCGAAACGAATGGCTTGAGCTGCCAGACAACAATCGCGAGTCAGCAGATTGATCAAATCGCAGTAGGTACGTTGGCCATCCTCTTCATCCCCAGCTGTGTCGAGGCCTGTCCCCGTCATCTAGCTTTCATGCTATCGTCCTCTCATTCACCTCCTCAGTCCAACGTTCCATGTTTCAAACTTCCGAAGCCTCTAAATCCATGCCTCCTAGTCCCAAACAAGGACGAGACAGCTGAGATATTTACCTCGCACATAGTCAGATCTGGGACAATCCACTGCCTGAATCGCCATGGTTCCAGAATGTAGCGACCTATCAAAACCCAATAGCTTAGCACGCCGTTCTCTCTTTACTTGTGACAGTACTACCGCTTAGCACCTCTTGTAGTCCACCGTCCCATTTTCCCCGAACCCGTTCCCTTGTAGAAGTTCTTGTTTCCCCGCTTTGAGGTCATGACGCCGCGAGTGGCGCCCAATAGGACGTCTGTGATTCTCATTGTGGTGTGCGAGGGGTTGCGAATTTGTCAAATTGCAAATTTCAAGGAATCTTGTTGGGTGGTGAGCGGCGAAATCTGTCAGAGTGGCACAGTCATCAGAACAGGGCAAAGCCACATTTATTTTAGACAAGGCCCTGATAAGTCTGCTTATATGTAGGATGTCACTCACACAAAAGAGTTGTTAAGACTTTGAGACTGTTGTGAAGTGATGTGATTGATGCACACTGTCTGATGCACACATGCAAGAAAAAAGAAGACAAAACATGTTTATGTACAAATGCAAATCCCCCGAAGCAATCACTCGGTTGGAAGGTCCGGTACGATCTGACGATCTGCATCCCGGAAGATACGCTCCATGCGTTCCTGGCGTTCTTTGCTCATCTCCACTGTCCTGTGTTGCAAGAGTGTTTTCCACTCCTTGATCGACGAAGAAGAAACGCCAGCGACATCCGCGTCAGGCTCTGGTCCGGGAAGTGGTGCTCGTGTTGCTGCAGTTGTGCTGCTAATACTTGTTGTTGTGGTCGTCAATATTGCGGTAGGGTGAAGTGGCGGACGCAGTTTGTCCATATCGTGATGTCGGCGACGGCGATTGTCCAGACGGTCGGCTCCAGCGTCTGTGTCTGAAGACTCTGGAGCTGCTGTTTTCCATGGTATGCGCGGGCCAGCTGTTGGGAGGCGTGCGCCAAATGGATCGTACGGCTTGTGCGCTTGGCCGACAACGTCCAGAATCTTTGTCATAGGACGTGCGGCCCGTCGTGCTCCGGATGTACTGCTGGTGGTGGTAGCCGCTGCTGCCATACGACGGTAAGCAAGGACGCTGTAGATTTCGTCGTCGCTGGTGGTTTCATTGGCGTCATAGTCGTCCAAATCTGGGACCTGGCGAAGGTTCTCCTTGTTGGCGCTGTGTTGTGAAGTTGCTCGGCGGTACCACGAGTTCTCATTCTTTGAGGCCGCGGAGCTTGTGCGCTTCGCTTTACGAGTAAGCAGACCCGGATTATAAATCTGAAGGTCCTCATCATCGTCACCGTCGTCATCGTGATCATCTCCCCGCTGACCATCGCTTTCAAGGCTATGATCCTTCTCATTCTCGTCGTCATCCGAGAGGCGGACCCTGATTGGGACGTCATCGGTACTGGCTGACGCCGATGATCCGTCGTCGTCCGCGGGGTGCTCTTCGCTATCGTAACCCATGTTCTCAGGGCCTTGTCCGCGACGCAGAACATCGCGACTATGGCGTCTAAAACTCTGGGTCTCTGCATCCTCTCGGTCGAATTCATCTTCCATGTCACGATATTGGCTCATGCGGATATCGGCTCGCACGGCCTCAAGGCGCCCAGCCAAAGTCTTCCATGTGTCATCCGCTTCACGGGAAGTGATCTGATCGTGCAGAAAGTAGCACACATAAGCACAACTTGCTTATGAAGGACATATTGGTTGTTCAAACTTACATGATGTGATGTGTGGGCATTCTCTTCTTGATGAGGCTGGCTAGGGTGCGCCGCGGTGGGATTGACGGTTGCAGGTGTTATCACAGCCGAATCCTGAGGAGCTTTGGTGCTGGGCTCGTGACTGTCATGCCCATGTCCAATGGCTTTTTCCTCTTGCGGCGCTCTGGGCAGCAGGACGGTAGGAAGCGAGGTAACAGATCGGGGGACATCAGGCACTGAGAGCGGATTATCGCGGTTGCTAACTTCATCGTTGTGCGACGAATGCCAGGCAGGTCGGAGTGCTGCAGGCGCGTCTGTGGCAACTACAGGTGCAGGTGACGGCAGGGCGCGATTTTCGCTTAGCGGGTCATGGGCATGTTGGCTCGCCGGGGAAGCAGTGCGCTCAATCGCCCCCAGATGACTCATCCTCAACTCCCCTGCTTCAATGCTCTCATCATCAGAATGATGAAGAGCGCTGATTTGACCATTGACGCATTTTGTGTCTATGGGCATCTGCTTCTGCAGGTTCTGTGATGATGGCGGTGTTGATGGCGACACCAGAAGCGGGCCCGGTGCTTGAGCAGCCGTGTGCGGTTGTAGCTTCAGAGCGGTCACTTCTTTGCTCGGGGATGAGATGTGCGTTTCATTTGCGAGGGATGCATGTGGCGGCATGACAGGGGTCGGGACAACGGCGGGGTCAATCATCCCACGATGCTTGAGCTTCGCGTTCAGAGCATCCAATTCTCCCCTACTTCGTCGAAAAGCTTCCTTCACATCAGGGTGTTGTTCTTCAGGCCCAACAGTGCATCGGAAGCTTAGCCTGCCGGGGGAATGTTCACTGGCCATGACATCAACACTGCCAACGGGAACATGTACGGGGAAGGATGTGGACTGGTTTTGCAGCGTGGTGCCACTGCCCGCATCATCCTCGTTGTGTCTCAAGATTGCATCAGTGCTGGTTTTCAGGACATCCACCTGGCGATGTTCCCAATTGGTACCGTTCCATACCCACGTGTCGACGCTCTGCGCTGCAGGAACGCCTAAGGTCGAGGATTTGCTGACCGACCCATGGCTGGCTGTGGAGGCAGCGGCGGCGAACAAGGATGATGTCGCCACGGAATTGCCTTGACGATGGTGGCCAGTCTCGCCCCGCAGGCCTGCTGCGGCGGACGCGGGAATCGCAATGGCAACCGGTGGCGGCATGGAGCGTTGTGGAGGGGACAGAGACCCTACGTCACAGCAAGCGTCCTGCAGAGGTCGTCGACCACATTTTTCTCGTGATCCAGAAATTCTGCCCCGGTATTCCGAGCCCGTGCTGGCGACGCCGAGGCTACCAGCATTGCGAGATGCTGCGATGCCCTCGGGGCCGCGCGTCAGCTCCCTCAGAATGGCAGCCACATCCAGTTTAGGGAGCACACGGATAAGAAGCTGTCCCTTAGAAACGTTACGGTCATCCAGTACGTGATACCACCCGTAGATCTCCTTCAGTCCTCCGAACAGGCCACCCATGTCCACGGTTGCGACACCGACAAGCTCACGCGGTTCCTCGTTTCCACTATCCCGTTCCCGGCTCGTGTTGATATCTCGGCCACGCGTGCTGGCGAAGCTATCACCAGCGGGCGTATGCCAGACAGTAAACTCTATACTCTTCCCGGCTTTGAGTGCTTTGAGCGCATCCTCAGTTCTCTCCTGATATATGGTGACGGAATGGTTCCACACTGGGGCACGCTGGGCGGGAACGACACGTGTACAAAACGCCTCCGGTCCACTTTGCGATGCTTGTCTTTTCTTTGATGCTTCCTCGTTCCATTTGAAGGTAACGAATGTGTTGGGCGGCGCAAGTTGGGTAGTGTTGTGAGGAACGAACGGCGAAGGGAGGTAGGCCGTTACGGGATCGGCCATTAGTGGGAGCTTCATTGCCTTCTCAACCGTGACCTCAACTGGTATGTGGTTCGAGAAATCGGCCAGAGCGTTGTCAGTGTCGTTTCGTTCGGTGCGCGTGGGCAAGGCATCATTTTCTCGTTGGCGCGATACAATGGCAGGTTGTGTGATGGAAGCAGGCTTTGATTTGGGCACGACTTGGTCCACAGCAGGTGGCGCCGAGGGCGACACGTCGATGCGAAGCTGTATGGTTGCACCTCGCAAGTCAGTGCTGGAAGGGTCAATGAGCGGAAACGATCCGTCCACGACAAATACATCGTCACCCATCTGAGGTCGATCACTTTGGTACCCAGATTTCTTGCGTTTTCGATGAGCAGCTCGGGCTTTGGCAAACGCGTCGGACAAGTCAATGTACGCCGCGCCGACCAGGACGGCCGCTCCCTCACCAGTCCCATTGTTATCGTCATCGCTCAATGGACGCAGAGACTTACGGAACACCTGAATCTCCATTCTGTGATCCCGGTATCCGCGCGTCGTGGAGGGTGTCATTTCGATGTTGACAGCGTGGCGATAATGCATGTCCGCAACTAACAGTGTGTTTGAGGAGCGTTGTTGTTGATGCTGAGAATGCGCCGTTATTCTCTTGGCAGGTACCGGCGCAGACGACACGACCTGCCATTCATCTCCGCCATCGTCTCGAGCTTCAGCAAGGCGCGGATGTCTCCATCGAATGTATAGCAGGTCCTTTGCTTCATTCGACTCCACATCATGATCCGAAAAGCGGCGCCGGCGGGTACCTTTGGCTGGAACCTTGATGCGCCCCACTTTCAATTTCAGTCCACACCACCAATTTTCGCCGGCAGTGCTCAAGCCATGCTGATATGCCGAGACGCCGAAATCAAATGCATTCGCCAGTTTCACAGAAACCTTGATCGCAGCATTAAAGTCAAGGAGCATATCATCTTCATCATTGCTGTCATCGTCCTGATCCAGGTTAGCGTTTGCGGCGAGAACAGGAATCCATACACGGTCGATTCCTTTCTGTTTTGTCACGATATCACGGAGCGGCAGACGGAACGTTCCGAGGAGGACATCTTGGGCTTCACCATCAACAATGTCTTCGGGTACGCGGTGCCATATCTCTCCACGAGCCTCTCCACCATGTCGCATCCATCTCAAAAGATCATTGTCGACGCCCTGCACAGCAATGGGGGTGGTGTGGCTCCAATGCGGTGTAAAACTTTGCGCAACAATATGGGTTTCAACCGTCGCTGCGGGATTGTCAGACTCGCTGCCGCTGCTAGTATTGGTTGGCGTTGGACTGTCGTTGTTGCCGTAGCCGCTATGGCGAGATCCAGCGCGGACGCTGTATAGGCGTCGCGGAAACGCAGAGAAGCGGACATAGGCGTTAGCGCCGACTTGTTGTGCGTAGTGCAGGGGTGTGTACATATCATCGCGTGATCGGCGATGACTTCGCGTGTCCTCTTGGGCCATAATCAGATGGTTGACGAGGCCGCGGAGGCCGCACGCTTGATGTATCGTGAGAACCATCTTGCACGTTGACGATGCCGCTTGAGCCCGCGGCGGAAGCAGATTATCAGCCTCCTGTCCTGTCGTCACCTGCTCTCTCTTGGACCTGTGTTTCGTTCGCGAAGCTTTTGCTTCTTTCCCGTTGTCGTCCGACGCTGTAGCTTTCTTTGCAACGTTTGATTCGCGTTCATGCATGGCCGATGGCGCATCCGCAGAGATTGACCTTCTGACTTTCTTTATCTGATCCCATGTGCCAAGTGCCATGAAAGCATTGACCCATCCTTTGGCAGATCCCGAAAATGGGTCCAATATGCAATATTCCGCATCGGGGATCATGACAGGGAGCGGTTGATCAAACTCCGCAGCACGAGTGCATCCCGCCGTGAGGGTCCTGAGCAAATGCGGGAACGGCAAACGGACAAGCCCCAAGAGTTTGGCACCTCGATCAACAAGATCCAGAGACTTGACTTCTGTGCGCTTCATCGTCGGTGCCCTGGATGGTTGAGTGGTGTCGGAATCCACGACCCACACTTCGGCAATGAGAGGTGTCTCGCTATGCGTGGCGATAAACTCCGCCGTCATAGCGAGGGGTACCGTGTAGGCGAAAGCAAAGTCAGGTGGCGGATTGAGGCGGCCGGTTTTGAGGTCGAAGGGTGATTTGAATACAACAGGCGGGGTTTCGATGGGCGGGGTTGAGGCAGAAAAGAGGCGGATGACGAGGTAGAGCAGGGTGTTGGTGATGGTGGCTGTTTCGAGTGTCGGGAGGATGGCGAGCGCACGCGCGGTGGAGATGGTCATGTGGAAGTAGTACGGTATGCTGGGCGGAAGCGCGAGGGATGAGCGAGTTTCAACCTGCTTGTGTGCATTGTGCTCGTTTGTCGTGGTGAGCGCGGCCCCGGATACCGCTTCTTTCGAGTGCAAGCTCGATTCTTGTGATAGTCCGTGTTGCAAAGCGATGTTGACAGAAAGGTGTCCGACGAGTCGTCGAGTCTCTCGGCCGTGTGGTAGCACCTTACCGCTGTTCACCCGAGATTTGACAGATGGATGGGGCTCAGCGGCATTAATGCGATACATGGGTATTTTGCCCTCCCACTCCAACCCATCTTTTGCGAGGACATCCGCGCACTTGATAGCCCCTTCCGCCGCCCATTCTTCTTGTATCGGCACCCTGCCAGTGGCACGTTTATATTCCACCGTAACCTTGAACTGTATTTGTTTCTCGACCCACACCTCGATGAGCGCATCAAAGCTACACGGTGCAACGTGATCGTGGTCAAACGAAGTGGTGTATCTGGGCGGGTCTATGGGGTTAATGGCGCCAATGGGTCGCCTGCTGGTGTTGCGGGATACCGCGAGACGAGGAAGGTGTTTTGAGCGGATGGTGACGGGGGCGGTGTGCGAAGGAGAAGAAGATGTAGATGAGACTGGGAGAGCATACTGCACGAGGATTGCGGCGGGCGAGAGCGGCACGGCTTCTGGGAGCAGGTCGAGGCTCTTGACGGTGACTTTGACTAGATCAACGCGTCGTAGGGTCGTTAGTTTATCCACTGAGAGCGTAGGACTGCGTGGCCGCGCTTGGACAGCAGCTGCCACGGCAGCCGCTTTTTTCCGATGTCGGCGCGCAGTGTCGAGCACAGCTCTCCGTTTACGTTCATCATCGCTCAGCTCGGGATCCTCGTCCTCATCATCGTCCTCACCGTCGTCAAGGCCATCACTGCTGAGAGACCGGTATTGTTTGTCATACGCGTACGTATGCGTGGAATTGCGGTCGATCAGGTTCCTGCCCTTGGCGGAATTCAACGCTTCAATGAGGACATCATCTTCCAGCAGATCCGAGCCGTCATCGTCGGAACTGGACATGTTGAAAATGTCGCGTTTGGTGCGGTGCTCTTTGGCATTGCTGATGTCTTGATCGATCTGCTCGTCCGCTTGGCCCTCCGTGTGCTCTTTTGATTGACATGTGTTTGTGGCCTGATGGTGGTTACCCTCATCGTTCTGTGGTTGCGCGAAAGTAGCTGCTGGATCTTTAGTCAAAGACTGTATGTCAGTTGCGGTAACGTCACGCTCCTCGTTCGGTATTTCTTTTTCCTGTTGTTCGCAGTCGTCATTTGCAGCATCTTCAACTGTTGTCGCGGGTTCTTGTCCTTTCGTACTGTCATCAGCTTCCAAGTTCTTCAAATCCAGATCATCGTCTGGATCCGGCAACTCATCGATAGCATCTCTCAGCTGTCCCGCCCGCCTAAGAAGAGGTGATGTGCCGGTAGATTCGATCATGTCACATTTCGGTGACGCGCGCCCGTCGTCGACCGAGTCAGCTTCATGGAACATGCTTTGTTCTGTTGGCCCACTGGGTGGGCTACGTGGTTCGTGGATTGTGATGGAGTGGCTCATGGTCACATCAGCCGATCGCACTTCTTCTTGGCCAGCAACCGCGTATCTTTTCATGTCGGCCAGAATGTGGTGCCGGCTGAGCGTTGGGCCGGCGGTAGATGCTGAGGCAGCGGCTATCGGGATATGATGGCGATGTGCGTTGCTAGTAATGTTGCTGGTGCTGTTGGTGTTGACAACAGCTGGTTCAAGCAAAACCGAGAGGTGTAGTTCACCTAGTTTCCGGCGCTTTACTGAATAATGCTGCTTTGTGGTGGTTGGCTTCTCCATCACGGGAAAGAATCCGTTGATGGGACGCGCCGTGTTGCCGTCCGACACCATAGCAGCCAAGTCGGGTGCGGTGACATCAGCAATGACTTTACCGTCGATCAGTACTTGCAGGACCAAACGTCCCATATCTCTGAAATAAGCTGCCAGTTGAGTTTTGTAGCACCGCACTGGGAAGGCAACGGTCGTTCTGCCGTGATGCTGTTGTTGTTGATGATGTGAATGGCGCGGTTGTTGCGGCGTGGCCTGAGCGGAAGCCGAGGCCGATGCGGACCATGTCTTGGCGCGGATGAGAGGAACGGGCAGGGAAGAAGTAGATGAAGTGGAAGGTTGTTGCTGAACGCGCTTGTGCGGATACTCACGTCTGCCAATGCTGAGAGGTTGGAAGATAGTGCCCGGCCCATCTTCGCCCCACCATAGGAGACGGACACGGGGTTCTGTCGAAAGGGAGGCACTTGTTACTGTGTCCTGCTACGAAAGATTGGGGAGAGATAGTACTGTGAGTGCTGCGTTGGCGTGTAGCAACGGTGTAGTCCAACGTGACGCGTTTCCAGCCCGCACAAGATCACGGCCAACCTTGGCCCGTTCCCCAACCCACACGCTCAGGCTCAGGTCTAGCGGCCGCCTAGTCAAGCTTCGAGGTCCCATATGTGGCTCAGCAATCATTCAACCTACCAATGTAGTCTTTCCACGTGCCGGATTCAGCACCGCTGTAGGTTTCGTAGGTTCGGGTGAATTCGTCCAGACCAGCTTCGAGATGGTCACATGTAGAAAGTAGTTGACGTTGCCCGTGAGTTTGGGAGGTAGGGAGACAGTCGGGCTTGGAGCGGCGGGAAGGTGTGACGGCGACCTGGTGGTGGTAATGGTCGCCATTCTAGTTCTTTCAGTCTCGATGCTGGGGATAAGGCGTGCGATTAGCTGGATCAAGAGTGGATGAGTGCTTGTTCTACGGATTTCCGGCTTGCACAGTACGCAATAGGGCGAGGGGAGGGAGACCGCGAGACATTGCGCGCCACTATGATATTGAAGAAAATGGAGAACGAATGGCAAAACCTACCTGGCGCTATATTGGCACACAGAGATACAGACGTTCTTCTTTCTTGCTTTCTTAGTTCTTATGCGCTCCGGCCTACCTCCGCGGTTGCACAAAGAAAATACTTTATACTGCACGAGGCGGGAGGTTGGACTCACAGACGGTTGAGTTTCGGGACACTGGCATAGGCTGAAAGAGAGAGATCTAGACGGCCTGAAAATGTGTGCAGTATTTCCCAAGATATCCTTGTTTTTGCAGGCAAGGTCCTCCCTTTCGCCCGTCCGTGTGGGACTTTGGAATGTGCGTGCGTGAGAGGGGAGTGTGTGCACACGAAATCTGCAGAGCGCGGAAAGCCGCTCGTCCGAAAGGCTCACTAACAGCTGACGTCAGCAGTCCCACTCTCAAGTCACGCGGAACCATTCGGACACCCAGTTCTGCGGTTATTTTCGACCTCATTTCCAGATACTGGCAAGATCTGTACATGTTTGAGGCGGGAAGCCAAGCTCGCTGGTTTGTAAATGTTTTTCATTCAGGATACCCCGAGTTGCGGCTTGTGAAAGACATGATCATATCACTTACTGAGTAGACCTTAGTGTAAAGACGTTCTGATATCCGGGGTTGGTTGAGCCTTTACCACCACAGAGTAAATAACAGTCTTGACGGAGTTCCCCGTTGGATGTCAAGTGAGGTAATATTGGTTCCACCTCGTCGATCTAAAAGATGATGGGTTGCGCCTCACTGCGCCTCACTGCGCCACATCGAAACGCGTATGCGCAGCAACTTGCATTGGGGATTCAATTGACAAGAAGCGTGATATTACTATCCTACATAGTTTGTACATCATGTAGAATTTTGCTAGACGCAACCATCACAAATACATCGGGGCTTCTTTCCAGATAATAGGGTTCATGATCTTACTAAAGATGCCCTGTCAAAATCCGAGTGTTGACTAGTCAGTGGCTATGTAAATACGCAGCCGGCGGGATGTTCGATGCAACCGGACCCATGGAACGTTTTGCGTGAGGTGCTTTGATTGATGTGCGGTGGTTGGGGCGGACGTAAAACCCATCAAGTGACTTTAGTTTGAACGCAGAGCTTCATGATGTAGCGCTTGTCGAATGCAGAATGACTGCTGCGCGAGAGCACTTATTTCTGATGGAAGATCGCTCGTCGGTCCATAGAATGTCTGTGAAAAGTACAAGGATGCTTGTCCTCTGTCGCTAAAGTCTTGACACTTGATCCAGTTCTGGTTGTCATCCAGCGTTTCGAAAGTCGGAGGGCCGAGAAAATCGACTTTCAGCCTCGTCACACCGCTTTCCCGAGGAACCATGGACATCCCAATCAATGATTCCAGATTTGACGTGAGCCGATATCGCTGAGCGCCCTCAACAAAGGTGGTCCGCAATACGTTCTGATTCAGGTCAACTTCAGTGAACAGGTCTGATGTTTCAGAAAGGGCACGTCGATGCCAGTTTCCAATTGAGATGCTGTCAACGCATATGGCCCCAATGTTGAGTGGCGACGGGCCATATGGTGGCAAGGAAGGAAATGGTGGTGAACGTTCAGGCAAGGTGACCTCCAGCCGACACCGGTCAAGGGAGACGCGCGGACGTTTTGAGACATCTCGTGAGGGACATGGGAATACGGGTGTGAAACGTTGAATAGCTGGATTGATATGGTCCAGTCGATAATCTTGCGAACATGGGACATATTAGCATGAAACCCTAGTTCATGCTTGTCTCGAACGTTGCATACCTGGGGCAGACATTTTGGGATTCCCCTGCGACCAGAGAATCTGCATCGAAGATGAATAATGTTCATCGAAATCGGTTTGTATTGTCTGCACTTGTTCTATAATGTCATCGTTCATCTTGCTCGTGATGGAATCTGGCGTTTGAGGATCTGAGGTTGAAGAGTTTGATTCGGAGTCTAATATGCGAGAGGATTTCTTAAGCTTTCGCGCGTGCTTTGTGGATCTGGCTTTTGCTCTCCTGCATAAAGCGAAGGTTTGAGTATGGCACAAAGATGTGCAAGATGGTTGCAAAGCGCATGGACCACCGTCGCCTAACAAAGGGAAAGGGTTGTACCTGTTCTGAAACCAGATCTGTACGGAACGCTCCGAAAGTCCCACGGTCTCTGCCAGATGCTGCCGGAGGTTTTTCGGAGGGTTTGGACTGGTGTTGAAGATTGGTTCTAGCACGGCTAGCTGCGCAGCGGTCGTTTTCCGGCGGGTTGCGCGTGGCGGTCTGCTGTTTCCCTGTCCGGCGCGGCCGTCCTGCTTGTCTCCATTGAACGTCACTTCTGAATCGTCCCGATCATCGCCAGGAAGATGGGCCGTCAGAGGCGAGTCGTTGTTGATGGTTATATCATTTTCAGGTTCTGTAACTACAGATGCAATCGGAGGGCCAGAGTAATAATAGGGGGCAGCAAAGCCAGGGAAACAGTCCACTTCAATTGCAGCGGAGGGAGACGAGACAAGCCAAGTGTATGCCATTCAACGGCAGTGAGTGGGTGGGTATAGATGAGGCTGGTGGGTTTGATTGCAAGTTATTGCTGTGTCAATTGCAATAGATATGTGGGCGCGGGAACGAGCAGCGGCGGCGACCGAGGAGACAAGCGGAATGAACTTGAGGCGAGCGAGCAGATATCGGCGTTATACCTTTAGTTTTTTCTTCCCCGCCATCGCAACTTTGCTTCGAAATCTGCAAAATAAACGTCATCGCTGGCCAACCTCGCAGAGTCCAGGGACTCAAAATAAAGGTCGCTTTGCATTTCCACCACGTCGCTATGCAGTCCCTGAGCCCTGTAGGGAATAGTTGAGACGTGATCCCATTCCCAATAAACTCTAATTCTCAAGGATGACCAATTGAGAGGCTTAGCCTTAGGCATCAAAACGCGTGAGTGAAAGTGAATCCTTCCTGCCCTTCCTGCCCTTCCTGCTCGGATGGGATGGGATGGGATGGCAGACCCACCAACGTTGGGTCGTACCAGCATCAGTCATGTGGGGAAGGCGAGGCAAGGGACACAGCCGCCCCCAGGGGGTCAGACAGCACAATTGGGCCCCGTGAGTTTCAGAATCTGCAGCAAATGCCATCTCAGCTCAACTGTCCCTGCAGGGCCTGCGATCCATCACATTTGTGTGACCTAGAAAGGTTGCGAGGCCATTGGATACGGATTGAGACAAAGAAGGGAAGCGAATTAAAGTTGGACAAGACCAGCAATGTAATACAATAACAATGGCAAAGGGTTGCTTTGAGACTAGCATTATTCATCGAATTTGTCAAAAATGGCAAAATGCGATTATTAAGAATTTGCTTCCTTCGCCACATTTGTGGCGTCAGAAAGGTTGCGAAGCCATTGGCTTATGAATTGAGGAAGCGCAGCAAAAGTGGTGAAGTGCAGCAATGTATCGATACGATGGCAAAGGGTTGCTTTGGGATTAGCATTATTCATCGAATTCGTCAACAACAGTAAGATGCGATTATCAAGAGTTTGTTCCCTTCGCCTTGCAGGAAAAGGACATTAAGGATCCCGCCAGCACACACCTTCAGGCTCTACTCAAACTAACATAGCCATAGGTCCTTTCCTTCTTCCCATCTCACGATGGTTCTTTCGTCACATGGATCCAGAAGTCGAGGACAGACTCCGTCTCTTCTTCTCCGATCGACTGAATCCCACACCTCTGTCCCAGGAGGAACGTCTTGCTTCCCATTGCTTGCCGCAGCTCATCCGGATGGGGATCCACCATGTTGGGTGTATGCGGGTGGACTATCGAGTCCTGGAACGATTTAAGGAAATAATAAATTGAGTTGGTCATTAGAATCGCGGGGGCTCGTCTTGCTCGTCGGCGTGATGGCAACACAAGTGTTGTGACTTCCAGGATGATCAGGATCAATGCGCTTCCCGCGCCGATGAGTAGAATGCCTATGCAGGACGTGGAAATAACCACCTTGCCGTGAGTGTTGGGAGTCAGGACTTGAGCGCGAACCATTTTTGGGTTGAACGTTGGTGCGATGGTATTCACTGTGATGGCACCAAGACGTCCTGTTGCACTGCTGACGGCAGCCACTCCCGTGACCGTAATCTCTGAGATTCGCCGTGCAATGAGACCTACTTGGTTCTCATAGTCCCAGCCAAGAGGTGTGGGTGGGATACTCAACAGCCCCGAGGTCTCGTCGAAAAACGGAACTGAGGTCGATAGGTTTTTCGCCGGACATCTTTGCAAGCAGACAAGAGGAGATTACTAATGAAATGAGCACGCGAAGCACCAGTCCAAAGACTTGGCGACAAGTAGGATTTGGAGCGTGATACGTACATCCGCCAGCTGCAACCCAGGGCATTGAACAGATGCGACACGACCACCGCCGAGGGATACGCTTCTGAATTATTGAAGCTTAACTTTCTCAGATCTCCAACCTGTTCCATCTCCTGTACTTGTGTGTACAGCGTCTTGTGCAGCGTTCCCTCGTCTTTGCTCCGGCTATCGCTTCCGGTGGTCGCCTCCGCTTGGCCAGTCACTTTGATTGCGACGTTCGCGAGTCCGATATTCGCCGCAATCCCACAAAATGTGAAGCCAACGGAGCGATTGGAGTACGGCTCTTGCATGTACATCATGTGAGCGAATTGACCCGCAATGTTGCTCGCATAGGCAATCACGTACATCTCGCCGGTAGCGCGGGATGCGTAGACAGGCGTGAGGTCGTTGCTGCCGGTTCCGTCGGCGGTTTGTGGAAGCAAGCCTACCTCCGGAGAGAGGTTGTTATAGAAGCGACCGCCACTCCGCACAGGTGTCTTTGGGATGGAAAAATGCCGA
Organism: Powellomyces hirtus; assembly: GCA_025526995.1. Classification (NCBI taxonomy): domain Eukaryota; kingdom Fungi; phylum Chytridiomycota; class Chytridiomycetes; order Spizellomycetales; family Powellomycetaceae; genus Powellomyces; species Powellomyces hirtus. Next base: position 514,740 of record JAHLKG010000023.1, on the reverse strand, counting down.
GAGGTGGCCCAAAAGATGTCAGGAACTCAAAATGCATTGATGTCGAACGGTGTGAAGTATGAACGTGCTCCATTACCAGCCATTTTCCAATCCCACCAGGGATCATGACGGATGGGTACGAGATAACATCTGAGGAGGCAAAATAATGAGCAAGAAGTTAAAATATGGGCTTCCTCTCATTTGATCATGCGAGCTTACTCGGTTGTACGCCGGGAAAGGCCGTTCGATTTTCGGGGACTGTTCCGCAAGTGGTTGTTATTTCAATCATGGTGGCTTGTGTGCGAAGGACGTCATTGACTGTAAGAGTCGTCCAAGGCAGAGTGCTTTCTGCGCCTGAAATCAGTGAAGACGAAAGAGACGATAACCACAGAACAAAGAAGATGGAAAAGTGGTTGAGAAAGATGAGAAGATGAGACGAAATTCGGACTTGGATGTGCCTTCGGTAAAGGCATAACTGCACCTTTGAGTGAACTGATGGCCAGTGGGCTGAAGACACCGTTCACAACCGCTGTACACCCATCCGCTCTACAGCTCACGTCGGCTCTATCCTTCATGAACTGGACTCGGGTATAATCTTGGGTCAAGGTGATCCAATTGTCTGCATTTCGAGAACTCATATCGGTCACATAACTCTCGTACGTGAGGCCCTGGGATCCACGCCAGGATGCTGCACTCATGGGTGAGTGCAGTGGAACAGTGTTGGTTGCTTTGATGACTAGAGTTGGTGTGATGCGGTAGAGGTTCCCCACAGCGCCGATTACCACAGCTTCCGCGGCGTAGATCAGGATCAGAAAGCCGGCTATGGGTCCAATACCTGCCACATCCTCGACACCTCTGTAAGAGCCGGAATACAGTGCGGACCATGCCGTCATCATTTCGCGGGCTTTCATTCCTTTGACTGTGAGTTTACGTGCAAACCAATGCTGGCAGAGCATGCGACCGAATTCGACGATTGGAACCAGGGACAGCTGGACGAGGATTCCGAATCCGAGTCCCGTGAAAGTTTGTTGCCAGGACCTGTTTTCAACGACAATGAGACCGTAGCCGCCTACGCATCCGCCAGCAAGACAAAGAATGATGAGAAGAAGGTTGCGGACAAGACTAATGACGGTCATGCGGATGTGGAACTTGTTTCGCATAGCATATGCCGCCTTTGCTTCATCCTCATCTTGATTTTCACTATCCGTTGGTTTCCCCGCTGAATTTTTCTGATCTTCTGTCCTTTTTCCCTTAATCTCATCCTGCCTGATACGGGCATCCTGGTGCTTCCGACTGCCAGTGCTCGCGCGACCTTGTTCCTCTGCGTCGTGGTAGTAGTTATCCCGATGGAGCACTGGAGATCCGGTATGCGATTCCACCATGTCGTCTTTAGTAAGCGACGCTGTTCTCGCTATATTGTCCAGTCGCACTTTGCTCGGCCTTTGGGTCGCATGAGTGTTGCTCGCCGATATTTCAATGTCACTCAGCCCGCGCATGCGCGCGTATTTGACACTGCCTTCATCTTCGTCTGCCAACCCGCCCATTATTTGTGTGCTTGTGCCTGCTAAACTGGTTTGGTTATCGCTGCTTCGTAAACTCTGAGCAAAATGGACTTCGGGTGTAGAGAGCATGTATAGGGAGCATGGGAGAGCAGCAAGTGCAGATCCCAACTGGGAGTTCAAGTCTTCATGCCATTCGAGAGTTTCCTTCCACATCCCAAAAACGTTGTCCGACGGTCAACAAAATACTGTGCCCATGGCGCTGGTCCTACTACCAAAGGGCTGGTCTGAGGCATTATCCAAATAGGCCAAAAATAGCAACTGGCGGATCGCTTGACAATGGTTGGCGCCCTTACCGTTCGTACCAAAGCAGAGACATGCCCCACTTTACGTGATTTACATGGCAGGACAAAAATACCCTAACGGCTCTGCTGTGGATCGAGGTGTGGAACTTACCGTGGGGCTCACTAAGTTCTGCTTTTTTGATGAGACTCCACCCTATTGGAGAATTTGGCGGTGCGAAATGCGTATTTGTACAGTGCGCACTTCGCAGCGGATCCGTCGCGGTGCGCGAGAACGCGTCGCTAAGCCACATACGCTTTCAAACTGCACAAGCGCAATGTCCAGGATTGCTGGGGCTTGAGCAGCACGACTAGACTTACATTGTGCAGTCAAATCCAAAAACAACAAACATGGGGAGGGGAGGAATAGTGTCAGGCAGCACCAGTAAACATGAAATGCATGGGTGACATTTGTTATGGCCCTTCCGTCATAAAAGTATGTGCCCCGCCGTTGAATGCCGAGCCCATCCTGTCGTATATGTAAATGTATTCATTGCGCGGTAGGTGGTCCAAAGTATGTACGTGTGTATAAAAGGGAGTTCGAGGGTGTTGTGTGGCTATGTATAAGCGGTGGACGACGAGTGTCTAAAGTAAATAAGTTTTGTAGCAAAGTGCGTTTATGCGGACGTGTATGTGTTTTTGATGTTAGGGATGTTCATGTTGATGGCTTTTCCGATCCAACGAGATTCGCACGCGTGAGGCTCATCACCAGATCCAGCTCTGTGTGTGCAATCGTGACCGGTTTGTAAAGCCCATGTCGTCTTCCTCGCCGCCCCGAACCTCGGGCAGCGATTCAAGGCTCGACGCATGCTCCGCAGCAGCGCCATAATCCACGATCCCCAAGAACTCGTCTCGTGCAATGGGATCCAGCAGCATCATGTCACTGTTATTGTTGAGCAGTTCCGTGAAGGCGTGACAGCGGAATTCAATGACCGCTTCAGCAAACCGGTTCGCCCTCATTTTGGGAGGGAAGACAAAGACAGGACCGACACCGTCCTTTGTCCTTTTGGCGGCGAGCGCCCGGTAATGCAGGTTTCGCGGGTCGTTCCATAGCTGTCTAAACTCTGAGTAGCGTTTCCAGACGACCGTAGTGGTGGTCGTTGGAACAGATTGGCACGAACACGAGCGAGGGTTCATGTGATAGTGATGATGGTGCTTCTGCAGAGTCGGGGCTGTCGTGATGGTTGTTGTAACTTTGTACACGGTATACGAGGCGCGCGGCGGGAAGACGGACCCCGGTCGGAGAACAGGGTTGGAGACGGTGATAGTAGCATTCTGTGGAAGTTTGGGCTGTTGTCGCTTCTGTTCTTGATGTTGCTGTTGCTGCCGCGGTGTCGGTGATTTCTGATCTAAGAGAGAATTGTGACGGTATGCAGGGGTGGTGAACGCTCTCAGAATATTTTGTCGTTGCGGGATGGGCGGTGGCGGGGGCGGTGTCTGCAAGGTTTCCAATTGCAAATGATTTGTTTGCGGGGAGGAAGACCGAGAAGCTGGTGAGTTGAGGAGCAGTGCGGCGGGCTTGGGTGTGGGAGGAGATGGAGGTGGCGAGGGTTGTTGTTGAAGGGAGGCGGCAAGCTGCGAATCGGGTGATGTCGAGGCGGTTGAAGGGTCTGACGTTTGAGATTGTGGCAGAAGTGGAGGCAGCGACGGGGCTGAAAGGAAGGAAAGCCTTTCGTCGGCGCGCGACCACCACTTGCGTAGTTGCGATTCGAATTTGTTGTCCTCTTTGCTCTCGTGGTCGTAACCTTGATTACTTTCATCGTGGTCGCTTTCCTCCTCGTCGCCAGAGGATTGGCCACCTCCGCGTGAAAGCGGATGACTGCCGGCAGTGAGTGGGGTCTGAATGGTATTGTTGTAATGCATGTTGTTGTGGTGGTAATGATGATGCAAGCTATGTGCATCATAGTCCGATTCAACAGTCCCTCTTTCGCTTTCTGTTTCCGTACAAACGCTCTCGTTGCCAGTGCCGACTCCGTAATTCCAGCCCTTGATACGCCGTTTGTATCTCCATGCAGCGTCCGAATCGGCATTGCTGTCGACTTCATCGTCCGAGGAAAAAGTAGAGAAACCGCGACCACCGAAACCCGACTCGTCCTCCAGGGATCGGGTCCGCGCGTCGGTGGGTACTCTGGCGCCGGCACCAGTGGTAGTGGGTTCATATTGTGCACGTCCAAACCAGTTGGACAATATGCCAAACAGGCCTTCACCTACTGTGGCGGGGGTTAATCCGCGCCCGGCGTCTCGCATGTTTCGGTTAGCCTTGCGGCCTTCCTCGCGCAGTCCGGCGTCGGTCGTAGAAGCACGTCTAAGGAACCCTCGCGGACCACCAGTGCTGGGGAGGGACATGGACGAGGTGCGACTAGGAACATAAGCAATGACGCTGTGATTTTTGCAGTGGCGAGGAGCCAGCGGAGTTGCCAGGACACCTGGAGCCACTATCCTCGAAGAGGAGAGACGTTTCGTGTTGAAAAGATTGTTGTAGTCGGCCGTGTCGGATTTGGAATCATTGTAGAAGCGAGCTTGAGTGTCCCAAACTTCGGAGAGAAAGTGGGCACTAGACGGCGAATATGTTCTCTCGTCGGAAACGGGGAGGAGCGAAAGGCCGTTGGTCGAAAGATGGAGACGGGTAGCGGCGGGTGACTGGGAACGATGCGAGGCGGTATCGCTGCGCAACCCATGATCATGTTCGCTTTCTTCATCTTCGTGGTCGTGCTCCACCTCGTGGTCGTCATCGTCCTCGTCGTCCTCTTCATCGTCATCATCATCGTGATCACCGTCGCACTCGTCATCGGCGTGGTCGGGATGGTGATAAAGTCCAGCTTCCACAGAGCCCCAACCGCGCTGGCTTTGTTGATCCTCATCGGCCGCGTCTTCGTCGCTGTCCATGTCGGGATCAGCGTCCGCGGCCACCGCGGCCTCGACGGGAGACACTCCTACTTGCACAGAGACATTCTGGTCATTCTTGGGTCCAGTTGTTTGGAATATCAAGGAAGGCAGCTCTGGCGTTGCATCGACGTGTTGAGCGGTGGCAGTGGAAGAGTTGTGGAGAAAAGTGAGGCGCTCGGCGGTTGGCGTGAGACAGTCGTCGTCGCACAAAGAGGACGCAATGGAGGAAGGAACATTTGGCGGCGTTGCGGGGAGTGGTGATGGTGGGGACGGGATGGGAGTGGCGACAAAGGGTGGTGACTCTGATTCGGGTTGGGAGAGGAGGATGGTTGTGATAGTGGACGAGCAGGAGGATGTCGAAGGGGAGTTGCGGCGATGGTGGGAGTGACGCTGATTGTTCTTTGGGGTGGTAAAGGGAGTTGGGTGGGCAGCCGCCACCGCGGCAGCAGGAGCAACTGCTGCTGCGGACAAGGTGGTTTCTGAGAGTCTCTCGTGCTCTGCCATACAGTGTGTGTCGTTCCTGGGAATGAAAGGGCGTGGGAACTCAAGAGGAACACTGAGAAGACGACGAGAGAGAACCAAGCAAGGCAAGACAAGAAAGAGTGACGCCGAGTTTCCGTCAGTCACTCCTTCCGTCTGTGGGAGAGGGCGATGGGAGTTGTTAAAAGACGGGACAGAGAACGGGGTGGGAGAAAAGCTCTGTGGGGAATGAGGGACTGGGAAAGACAAAGAAAAAGTAGAGAATAGGAAGAACAAACAAGCGAGAGTCGGACGTGGGCGCAGCGTTCGTGGGTGGGACAAAAGGCGCACAGACAGAGCGACAAGATACAGTACTGTAGACGGGGAAGACCACACTGATAGAAAGCCGCAGTCAAGACTCGGCGAAAGCGGGCACAAGTGAAAAAGTAGTTAGTTGCACAGAAAGAGCGTGTCGAAAGAGAGATGGCCGTAGAGTAGTGAGAGCGGGCTGAGTGAGTGCGAAAGTAGCAGTAAGAGGGAGACGTGGGGGCTGAACACGCGCGCGAAAGAAGAAGGAGGTCCCGCGTGCGAAAGTTGAATTTTTTCGTGTTCATTCACCTCCGCGTCACAAGAACAGTCGCTTCCCGAGTCACTTTACTCCGTGGCTCCTACCGCCGTAGTATCATTGCAAGATAACAACTTGTCGATAGTATGATAGCTATTGGTGAAGGAGAGAGTGTGACTTCTCACTCGAGTTCGGACATGCTAATAATAGGTAATAACAATAACAAAGGAGTAACGTTAAATACGGTCAATGTTCACTTTGATTTACACCCAATATGGGTTCATTGATTGACTCCAGATAGATCCCCATTTGTATCTCGGGATCCCGTGGTCCCGGATACAGGTCCCATGAGTTGGTTCCACGGGTGCTCAGCCCCCGTCGGCTGAGTCTCGGAGCCCGCGCCACTGCTGCTAGTCACGTGAGAGTCGCGCTTTCTCGTAAGCTGCATCCATGAACTGCGCGTCGCGGATGTTGCCCATTTTTCATTTTCATTTTTTTATTTTTCAGTTAGTTTCATTCTTGTTGTTTTGGTCTACCTCCCACTCTATCCATGCGCACCTTGAGCCTCTTTGGCGAAAACCCAGATGGCACACCCGCCGCCGTCGCAGCAGTCTCCATCCCCCGCACACCCCAAAGCGCCGCCACTCAAAAACAACAGCAGCAACAACAACAACAACAACAACAACAACAACAACAGCGTCGCAACAACCAACAACTCCCGCCCCAGCCATCGCCCTTCAGCCGCAACCGCTCCCTACCAAAACTCACCCTCAACGTCTCCCCTCTCACCGCTTCCCTCGCGGCGCATCCTCCATCGCAATCCGACCAGCAATTGCAGCAGCCGCAGCAACACCCCCTCCATGCGACGACCAACGAGACCATCCAGGCCATCTGGGCTCACTTTGATGCAATGACTGATGTTCACAGGAATACCCTCCTGAAGGGGATCGTCAAGCGATGTGCAGAGGCTCAGGTCAGGGCGATCTGCACCTCCCTGAACCTCAAAATGGTAGACGACGATTGTGGTCAGGTAAGAGAGGGTGAGAGAATATGATGGACGGTTGAGGGAGCATCCAGCAGGCACACGAGTCCGGGCGGAAGATGAAGGTTGAGGAACAAAGGGTGCAAGCAAGAGGGATCCCTGAGCGGAGCGAGGGAGTCGCCCCTCATATGATTTAGACTCGTCTGTTCAAGGGCAGGCGCGAGCTACTTGGTTTTCGACCTCCCTTCCCCACTATTGAACATTCAGTGTCTCACATTGTCTCGTTTCTTTTTCCCTTCTCTATCGGATTGTATCACCAGGTCATCCACCCAGAGACCGGAGTCATGACGGGGAAGCGGAGCGAGATCCCAGGTGTCAAACCCCGCCGTCCCAAACCCAGTCACCCCAGCAGCACCCACCCAGCCACCAGTCTATTGCTAGGCGGCACCATCGAACCCACCTTTTTCTCCGCACTGGCCAAAGCGGCTGTTCCACCCACGACACCCGGCAGCACATTCCATATCCCGGCAACAGCACCCGGAACAGCAGCAGCCGAGAAAATCACACCTGCTACAGATGGGAGTTTTGCACGGTCCAGCACGCGTGGACCTGATGGGGGTGACGTAGACGCCGTTGGAGCTGCCGCCAACATCAACCTTTATGCCAAACTCTTGCAAAGCTCGTCTAGCGACGTACAGGTCCTCGCCAAGCATCTCGCGCAACGGCGGGACGCCAACACCACCGGGACCGTCGCCGCGTTTGTCGGGTACCTCACGCGCACGGTGCAGACCTTTCGCAGCGTTCTGCAAACCCTCTCCACCGTTTCCTCCTCCAGCGACGCTGCAGAAATAATATCCACCGTCTTTGTCTGCGCCAAAGAAAGCGTTGACGCCCAATACGCCACGCTCTACGTCGTGGACGAAAACGCCGACACGGACACGGTCTGCGTTCGCGCGTCCAACTGGCTAGCGGTGAACCCGCAGACGACCAGCACGAGCTGTTTCAACACGGGGCGCATCCCGACGCCGCGGATCTATGCGGCGGGGGCGTTGATGAAGGGGGAGGTCGTGTGTGTGGGCAATGTCAAGACGAGTGATCAGTTTATGGAGGATCTGCATGCGGGGTATGAGAAATTGGATCCGGAATGTATCTTGTCGGTTCCGTTGGTGGTCCAGCGGACGGGGCGGGTGGTGGCGGTGCTGGAACTGATCAACAAGGCGCGTACGGGTGCGACGCCTTACTTTAACGACCAAGATGAGTTTGTGGCTCGCGCATTGGGGAGTATCTGGAGCGCATTGCTCGCCCCGCTGTTGGAAGCTGCCGCGGCGTACAACCAGAACCTTGGGGACGGTGGCGGCGGCCATGGGGGAGCCAGTGGGGACGGGGGTGGGCGGAACGCCCACGTGCGCGCCATCATCGATACCGCTTCTGTCATGTCGACTGAACTTGATCTGGCGGACTTGATTACGACGATCATGAAGACGGTGCAGGAGCTGTTGTCGGCGGAACGGGCGAGTTTGTTTATTGTGGATGAGGAGAAACAGGAGCTGTGGACGACGGTTGCGCAGGGGACCCAGGAGATCCGGGTGCCGCTCAATAAAGGCATTGCGGGGTATGTTGCAACGAGTGGGAAGACGTTGAACATTCCAAACGGTACGTAGACGAACCGCCCTCTTATCAAAGTCCCCCTCCACTGCCCTGACTGATCAATCGACCCCTCCCTTTTCTGTGATGCATGGGCTATAGCATACAAGGACCCTCGTTTCAACCGCGAGATTGACAACAAGACGGGCTTCCGCACGCGCAATATCCTCTGCATGCCGATGCGGAACGCGCAGGGGCGCGTGATAGGGGTCACGCAGATCATCAACAAGCTGCCGGCGCCCAACACCCCGTTCGGGAAAGACGACGAGCTGTTGTTGGCGAGTTTCTCAACCCTGGGTAAACAAAACAGATGGCGGAATTGTTTAGCCCACCGCAGGGTTTCAATACTTACTAATACGCTTTCATGCTTTTGACTCCCCCGTGATTCCATCTCAGCGGGCGGAATGCTCGACAAGACCATGATTCTCAAAACCGTCCAAAAAGCGCTCCTCCAAAGCCAATCCACACTCTCCTCGCTCACCTCGACGCTGCTCGTCTCCCCCGTCCTTCTCCTGCACCTCAACCACGCGGGTCGTCTCCTATCCTCCACACCCCACCCGACGCTCACGATCGCCGCCGGACCGCTCCCCGCCATCGCATCGTACGACACGTGGCTCGGGGCGGACAATGGTGGTTTGGTGCGGGATATTGCCGCAGTGTATGATGGCCGTGCGGGGAGAGTGTATGGCGTTGGGGAGGTGTTTGTGAATGACGATGGGTTGAGGGTGGTTGTGGATTGGGTCGTGGAGATGGTGCCGGAGAATAAAGGCTTGCTAGTGGCCGTCGGGGCTGTGAATGAGGAGGTGCGGCGAACGAGAGCCATTCGGAGGTAGGTGTTTGATGAAGATGATGATGTTTCTATCTTCCCCCCGTGCGGGTCTGTCTCGCCTTCGGGCTGTGCGTGTAACGATTCGCATCGTTTTTTTTTTGTAGATATTTCAGCACGGAAGACACGCCCCACGTTCTCCGGTCCAATCTCGACAAAGGCACCCGCGGGATCGCTTCTGTCGTCAGCACCATTTTGCCAGGTAAAAGAGACGAAATAAGCCCACACTCATTCCTCCCCCTCTCCGTATCTCTAACTCAGCATTTCCCGTTCTTTTGCTCTCCATCTCGTGCTTACAGAAACCGACCTCGACATGTCCACCCCCGCGTCCCAAGTTCTCTCCGACTTGACAGCAACGCTATCCCCCATTCACCAGTCCGCAGCCCAAAACCGTACGCCTCATCCTCTCCTTTCCCCAACGCTCCTTCTCCCCCCCTCTCACGCACCTTTCTCTTATTCCTTACTCTTTTTTTCCGCAGACGGCCTCGTCTACTCCCAAACCCCGACCACCGCCACCATCCTCTTCCACTCCACCGCCCTCGGCAGCACCTCCGTCCCCGCAACGCCCTCGCCCGCCACCGCCGCGCGCAACGCTCTCCTCACGGCCCTGCAAATCCGCCACACCAGCCCGCGCGCGGCCATCGTCATCTGCACAGGGAGCGTCGTGTCAGGTCTGTGGGGCGCCACCAACACCGATTGGGCGTGTATCGGCGCCCCGACGCATCGCACCCACCTCCTGCACGCGCTGTCGGAGCTCTACACACCCGCCCTATCCCCCTTTCCGTCCTCCCGCCCGTCAACAACAACGACGACAACGGCGTTGGCGGTTGATACGCCCTTGATTTTGGTCGATGCGCCCACGGCGGATTTGGTCGCGGGCAGTTTTCATATTAGGGAGTTGGATGCGTTGGAGGTCGTGCCGGGGGTGAGGCCCCAAACTCCGCCGGTGGATGGAGGCCCGGGCGCGGGAGTACAGATCCACTTGCCGGACCAGCAGCCGCAGCAGCAGCTGATGGTGGTGCATCAGGTGTTGGCGGATGGGAAGACGCCGTTGGATCAGTCGGTGTTGACCGTACGTACTTGACCCCTCCCTCTCTCACGTCTCAATCTTTTTCTGACCTCTCTCTCTCTCTTTTTTTTTTTTGTTTGACATTTAGGCCCTGATCTGCTACGAGCTCGGCCTCTCCGAATACCGCATGCAGAATTTCCGCGTCGCCGCGGGACATTTCGAAAAAGCCGTGGCGATCACAGACGACGCGCCCGCGCGCGTCATGTTTGACCGCTGCTCGGCCGTCATGGACGGGGCGGTCGTGTTGCCTGATCCGTGGGATGGGGTTTGGCGGTGGGAGTAGACGAAAGGACGAATGACTCTCGCGTGCATATATTGACGTAGGTGTACGATCTGATGAAAAACAAATGAGTGAGATTTTTTTTCTTTTTTTTTGTTCTTCATTGGTGCAAACTCGCACCCGAAAAAAGCAACCACAAACATCGCGTCAGATGTAATTTTGGAAAAATCAGCTGCACTTTGCACAAACACATCTTTCAAACATATTTTAATACACACACTACATACACAATACAGACAGAAGCACCATCTACAAAAGCAAGAGCAAAAGCAAAAGCCAGCAGCCAAAAATGCCCCACCCAAAAAGCAACAGAAGGGCAGAACCTCGAAAAAAAACACGCCCGCCATAGCCGATGTATATCCTACATATATACACAACCGGGGTGGGGCTTGTGCAACCCCCCCCCCCAAAGCAAGAACTCGCGGGCAAAACCGAACCAAAGGAGCCATGTGGCAGAAAGAAAAACGAGGCCGGACTCAACTGGATGTTGAGCGGAGACCCGCAGACAAACAAGAGTGGGACGCACGACGCTGGAATGGATGGTGGGGGTGGTGGTGTTGATGGTGCTTGTAGGTACTGAATGCTCGGGTATTGCTTTCTCGTGCATATCGGTGTCGTGTTTGTTGTATGTTTTTGGGTTTTGTTTTGCTGTTTTTTCTGCACTTTTTTTTTTTTTTCAGACAGGAGCAACGATGGGACAGGATGGGGTGTCAGGCGTCAGGAAGGCTTGGCGGGGCTGTTTGACGGTGGCGGGAGCGTTGCAACGCGAGAGTGGGCTGAGTTGGGTTAGGGGGGGAAAAAAAGCAGGAAGGGGATACAGTAACTCAATTCAATATCCATCGTTTCCTGTGGACACAGGTTCCTAACCCGAAGACTCACCGCTCAGTATCAATTCTCGGCAAAACCTGCCACTGCTCTTTCTCCCTCTCATCATGCGGTCCCTTGGCGTGTCCGCACGTGTCGCCCTCCTTGTCGTCCTCATTATTATTGGTTGCGAAATGGTCAAGGAGGGTCCCGCCAGCAAGTGTATCGAGTTCGATACCGTCGCGGGAGATTTTGACGGGCTTGTTTCCGTTCCAGGCGTTGTAAATGTGGTTGACGGCGGGGAAGGGCAGCGGGTGCGTGGTGTGCCAGGCAATGCGGAAGGGTGTGCCTAAAATGGAACATGCGGGGGCAAATGGAACCATCAAACTTCAAACAAGGAGGAGGCATGGTTTCTTGTTCGTATACATCATCGATGACTTACCCCATTTAGGCGGAACGCGATCAACGGCGTCCGACGTAGCAGGCGGGGTTGCCGCTGCAGCGTCCGTTGCACTCGCTGCACTGGTCACTGAGTTGCCGGCGTTGTTGATCGTGACGGGTACCCAATCAATGTGATCAGCGGTGGAAGCATCGATTGGGGATTCCATTCTGCAATCCATCCGTCATGTGCATGTTCAGTCATGATTAGCGGACCAGGGGATCGAGGAACGGGTGGTGTTGGTGTTCTTGTTCCCATACCTCGCATATCCATAAAACTCGCCGCTCTTATTCGCACTGAAAATGAGGTACACATTGCGGGATTTCTAGATGGGACCGCGGGCAATCAGACGCTGTTTTTTAGGGACACCTGAGTTTCGTCATTGCTCCGCCTACCGCAAACGCCTTGTTCAAAATCGGTTCATTCTTGGGCTGAGTTGCCCACAGGCCCTTCTCTCGCGCAATATCCAGATCGTCTTTCGTGAGTGATTTGAGGATAAAGTATTTGTTTTCAAAGGGCGGTTGGGACGAAGAGGAAGAACCTGAGGACATGGGTGAGCCTTTCTTGCTTGAATTGGCCGCCGAGTAGGCGCCGCTGCTGCTGCTGACGGTGCTGTTGTGGCTGCCTGCGCGGCGGGTGGATGTGGAAGAAGGCGAAGTGGATTTGTTGTTGTTGTTGTTGTTGTTGGTGTTGGTGTTGCGGCTGGGAATGAGGGCGGCGGCTGTCATGGCGCGGGTATCACCGCTGGAGCCGGAGCTGCTGGCGCTGCCTTTGCGAGGCCTATAGTCCTATAGACGCGGCGGGAAAAGAAGAACCAAAAAGGCCATGTTAGGCCCCACCTTGTCCCCCTTGATGCATTCTTGGCCTACCTACCTTGCGGGACTTGCACGCAACCAGACAGCCCTTGAAGAAGGAATGGTTGTAGCAGTGGATAGCTTCTTCAACATCGTGGGTCGATTCAAAGTTGACGAACGCGCAGCGGGTTTTTGAAATGTAGGCGACCGACTAGATAGATGATGGGAGAGATAAAGCAGGGCGTGTTCCGAACAGAGGTGAGAAATAAACGCGCCCGTCAAAACCAAACAAGCCACACCCGCGCCACTCGTGAAGCAGACGATCCCGCGCGCGCCCAAACGACCCCCTTACCGTGACATTGTGCCGGTGGTCGAAAAAGTCTCGGATGTCAGATTCCGTAATGCCAGTGGGGAGGTTACCGACCCTAAACCAGCAGTCGTACAAGGAAACTATCAGTCCCCGCAAGCCACACTCGCCAACCCCGACTGCATGTCTCATATCATGTCAGCGCACTCACCACATGGCCTTGCTGTCGTCGTGGAGCACGGCATGATTGTTATGATTGTTGTTGTTCTTTGCATGACGGTGTTGTTGCCAGTCCATTTTAATAGTGTCTTCCATCCAGCGACCGCGGTCTTTTTCATTGTGGCGTCCATGGCGTCCATTGAGAGCAGAGCCGGAAGGGGGAGACGACTGGATGAAGGTCGGAGGGGCAGGCGCGTGCCTGGTGTCTCGGTCAGCGTTGGTGGTGTTGCTGACTGCCGAAGCGTAAGACTTTGCGCCCAATCTCACGTCTCTGTCGTACCGGTGGCTGTGGTGTGTCATTGCGGGTTGGACTCGGTACGCATCCGGAGGGGTCTGCCCGCAATTATGGGCGCCGTTGGTAGTGTTGGTGGTGGCGGCCCCGTTCATGCCACCGCCGTACGAAAGGGGGACTTGCGGCTGCGAGAACATTGGCGGCGAGAGTGGACTCATGTACGGGTTAGCAGTTCCAAAATCAAAGGTGTAAGGAAGAGCCGGAGGCGACGCGGGCTGGTGATGATGATGGTGGTGGGTGTGGATCCCCTTTGCATCATGGTGACAAGGCCCATAAACCGCCGAGCAAGCACAAGGGCAGCAATCCAACTGGTATGGAGTTGCCGGGTACTGCATGTGATGCACGGGAGGCGGCTGTGGGACAATGGGATGCTGACACGGTTGCGGGTGGAAGCGCAGGGCGCGTCCAGGCATGGCGGGCAGCGGTGCCGACGGGATGTCCATTGGCGTCGGGAGGTAGCGATTGCGAGGCTCGTCAAATTGGGGTTCGAAGCGGAACGTGGTCGACAAGGAGCTTGCCCAGTCAGTTGAGATGTCTTGGCCACGCGTGGGTGGGCTGTCGGTGCGTCCGTTTGCGACGGTATTGGCGTAAGATGCCTTTGAGGTCGCGATTGTGAGTTTTGCGGGAATGGGCTTGTCGTTTGCAGGTTTTGATTGGAGCTCTGGCTGGGTCTGTTGCTGATTGCACTGGGTGTGGGACGAGTTTGGAAAGTTGTTCAGATCATGGGTGCCTTGAGCGCCGCCGGCAGCGGGAAAATCGGTCTCTTCAGCATCAGGTACCGGACCTGATCCCGCGGGTGGCATGCTGTAGCAGCGGCGGAACGGTTCGAGGAATTGCGAGACAGAGTAGTCTCTGGGGTCCCCGTCGACAGAGTTGGAGGAGGATGGCGCTGCGCTTCCTTGGCGGGAGTCGCTCATGGTTTGTGTGAGTTGTGGGCAAGTTTTTTTTTGGGTTCACAGTGGAGTGTATGAGATGGTGGACGAGTGGGTCGTGGACAGGATGGGGTAAAAAAAGCTTGAGAATGGAGAGCGAGGGAACAAATCGCTGTGGTCTTTATATAGATGAGCGAAAATCATATGGGGGGGGGACCACCTTGACCCTTTCAGGATTGTAGATGTCATAGATTGAAATTTAGACATGATCATTAGACTGTCCCCACATGGCCAGGAGGCTCTTTCGGGAGGCCCTTTGGGGAGGCTCTTTCAGGAGGCTGGCGGCGAGGAATGGCAAGAAGGCGAAGGGATGCCTGCCCGGACTCGACTTGGCTCGACATGATGCCACCACGAGAAAAGGAGCTGGCCAGCAGAGCTTTTTTCGGAAGGGGCTGGGTTGGGTTGGTAGACGCGGGAGTGAGCAATGGAGGGAGGAGGTGATGGATAGGCTTGCGGAGGGAGGGGATTGGGAAACGCGTCTGTGAAGTGAGACATTTAAGGAAGGCGAACGCGGGCGGGGAGGGTTGTGGTTGTGGAAGTGAGACATGCTACAAGGATAGCTTCCTGGGCCAAGAAAAAAAGCACACTGTACCGTGGTTGCATCATCACCATTACGCATGTGAGGTAGGAAAAGGACCTACAACATGGGAACGCCTTGTTTCAGATAGACTCGGAGTCTGGTGCTGGGTTTGCCACATTTTCAGACAAAGACATGAAGTAATGGGAAATAAACGTCTGGGAATGTCATCATAACCGTTATGGCTTAAAGAGGATGAGACTCTTTTCTTAACAGGGGAGAATAGGGAAGGACGATAGGGAAAGGGGAACTTTCCTTTTGCGTTGAGGGGTTGAGGCGCAAGCCACAAGCGATCGCAATTCCCATGGTGCAAGCAATATGTGTATGCGTTTGGACGTGGTGAACGGTTGTCCATCGCCGGCATTGGTGGTTTAGTGGCATAATTACCGCCTGCCACGCGGTAGACCCGAGTTCGATTCTCGGCCAATGCATTTACATTTTGGCGAGTGTCGGCGATAGTGAAGATATTTTGATTGGGTATGCGGCTTTGCCCATATATAGATGGACGAAAGAGGGGGGCGGATTGCCGTTTCACAAATAGGAAAAGAGGGGGAGATGGGGGCGGGTTTCATGGTTGAAGAGTGGTAGATACCAGGAGTAGGATGGACTATGATCCGAGTAAAGCTCTTAGACTGAGTGAGTGACAATTGATAGCAAATGGGGGGAGGATTGACTGAGTGAGCGATTGATTGAGTGACTTGTGGAGATTCGCTCGTCGCTTGGACATGGACATACTGCATATAGTCAGATGGGACGCCACCATATCCAGCATCATCATCATCACTATCGACTGAGTGGGTCCCAGATTCAGCATTTCCAGATTCAGTACTCATGCCATATCTAGTTACCAGATGTAGTTGTGGCACATGTAGCTATCCCAGATGTAGTGATGCCAGACGTAGTTGTTATGCCAGATGTAGCAGGGCCCTGGGCGAGTGTTTTGGGGGCAAAAAGAAAGAAAGAAAGGGGAACGAGGAGTGATTGACTGAGTGAGTGATCTTTCGTTCTCATCAAGAGAGACTGACTTATGAAAGAGGCAATAAGGAGTCCATGAGTCAGTCACTCAGTCAAGTCAAGTCAAGTCAATCAATCAATCAAAGCGTTTCTCTCACGTGTGTGCCGCGGCCCCCCAATAATGGAGTGATGGATGGGTGATGATGATGATGACTTACTATTATCTTATGTATGATATCTCTATTATTGACAGGCTGACCGCACGCACGCAACCCCAACGCTCCCACAGTTCAAACCCGCTCCTCCTACTCCCTCCTCCACTACTCCCTGCTGCTCCCACCCACTCACTAACTAACGAGTTCTTTCCCACGTCGCTCTCCTAGTCCCCCTGCTGTGCTGTCGTCGTCCTGGTCTCCTCTCTCGCTTTGGTATACCCCCTCATGTCCGCTCCGCCGTCGCCGCCGCCGCCGCCCCAGGGAACTCAACGGGCCGCCGCAATAGGCTTCCTCCGACGAAGAGGCACAGAGCGCAAAGAGGCTGGACTCGCCTCACCTCTCGCCCCAATCGACACTGCAACCCCACTGCTCTCGCCCTACCACCACCACCACCACCACCACCCCGCTCTCGCTTCCCAGCCCATTCCAGTCTCCCCCGCTGCAGAGGGGGTTGGCCCGCCCCAACTCCCTCCTCCCACCTCTTCCTCCAGAGTCTCTCCTCTGGTCCAAACACACGACTTTCTACTTGCTTCGCCACCAACACCAGTCTACCCCCAAGCTCAAGCTCAACCTGCTGCAGGCGCCGGCCGCTCCGCCGAATACCATGGCTTGGTCAGTCTCGAACGCATCTCTGTCATGCTGCGGCGCAAGGAAGAAGAGCTGCGCTATCAAAAGGAAGCAGAGGACGCAAACGAGACCACCTTTGAGCGCAAACTGCGACACGTGGAAGAAAAACGCCAAAAGGAAAGGGACGCGGCCGCAGCTGCCGCTGGATTGACCCTACTCCCAGAAACCAACCCCGCGCCCGCGCCATCCGTCACTGCAGAAGACAGGCTGCGCACCAGAGCTCAGGCCATTGGCTTTCTGGGCCCGGGCAGGACAAGAAACGAGGGCCCGCGGGCGGAACTCGAACGCCGACCCACCTCCCGCGCCGAAGCTGCCGTGGTTCACCAAAGCACGGTAAACGAGGGCAATGACACTGCTTCTTTCACCACCACCACCACCACCAGAGACTCTCCCTCCTTTGTTCGACGGTGCAAGACCACACTGGGGAGACGAGGAAGCAACGTCCGCCGCAGCAGCATCTCAAACTCCTCCTCCTTGACTCCGAGCGATGGAAAGGAAGACATGGACACTGGCGTCGGCTTGCTAGCGCCTTACATGGCGCCCGACGACACGGGCAGTGATCCCTCCACCGCACCCGAGAACGCTGCCCACGACGACCACTCGTTCGAATTGCCCCGCAACGATTCCACCCGATCTGGCCGCATCTCGCCACCGTCCTCTCTCTTTTCCTCTTCCGTGCCTATGCACGTGGATCCTTCCATGCCCATGCCCAACATGCCCGCCGGTTTCCCAGTTCGCTCGTCGAGTCGCCCACGGATGCTGGCTCCACCAAAGATGGAACACGCTGTCGAAATGTCCAGCCCTCCCTCTCCCACCTCCCCCCGCACTCCTCGTTCCCCTCACACTCGCCAGCCACCGCCGCCGCCGCTGCTGCTGCAGCACGAGCGACGACCGGTTCCCAGATACGATTACGACGATGGAGACGACGAGGCCGATGGGCATGGCAAAAGATTGGCAGCAGCAGCAGCAGCGCCCGCGTCGTCGTCGTCGCGGTCCTCTGGCCAGCAGCACCCGGTCGCCGACTTGATCGCCTCCAGAACCCAACCGACCGCCGGAGGAATCATGTCTCCGCCGGAATCTCCAGCGCGTCCAGGATACCGCAGGCAAAGATCTGAATCGGAAGTCTCGGTCGCCGCCAATGAACGCCCTCCGATGACGGGTCGCCAAGGCAGTCATCTTTTGCATCCCCTCCGGCAGGTCCCGGTCATTCGCGAACCGTCTGGCGGCGGCGCACAAAGGCCATCCCAACCACTCGTCTCGCCTCGTGAGGCCACTTTACCCTTGTCCCCATTGTTCCCGACGCCAACTGATCCCACCTTTTTGACTCAGAGTCCGCGAGAGTTTCTGCAGCAAGGCCGCGCATGGCAGGTCATTACAACCAGCACCGTCAAGGATCGCTACCTATTTCTGTTCAGTGATGTTTTGGTCATTGCCAAGCTGCTGCAAGAAGACCCTCACGACCCCGACAACTCGACGTTCCAAATCAAAAACATTCTTGCCCTACAAACCTCACAGCTGGTGCTCAAAGACGAACGATGGCAGTACACGCCGCGCGCTCCGAGTCCCGCCGTGCAGGCTGCCGTCCGCAAGTTTTCGACCAACCCCATCAAAGCCGTCGCGTACCTGATATCCAAACGCGCCTTTCCCTGCACTCCCGAAGCCATTGCTCATTTCCTGCACGTCACACCAGGGCTCAGCCGGCGCCAGCTTGGCCGCTTCCTCGGCGTCCAAGAGCACCGTGACATTTTGCAGGCATTCCTCGACATGCTGCAGTTCAAGAACCTCCGCGTGGACGAATCCCTCCGGCTCTTTCTTTCGACGGTCCGACTCCCTGGCGAAACGGTCGTTATTGACTCGGTTCTCGACGCGTTTGCGAAACGGTGGTACAATTGCAACAAGGACTCTGTGCAATCGGACGCCAACGTCATCCTGAAACTCGTGTTTGCGGTCATGGAACTCAATGCCGACTTGCACAACCCGTATGCCGATGAAGGCGGCAAAGTCACGATGCGCGAATTTGTCGATCGATTCAGGACGGGCGTGCGAGCCGACGCGGTGGCGGCCGGATCGGGTGTGTTGTATTCCAGCGGCATTAGTTCCGAAACTCTCGGCGCCATCTACGAAAGCATCCGAAGGGAGAAGCTGGAAATGGCCGAAGTAGATTGGGACTTGGCCCTCAAGGCCCGCATCGTCGTTGAGGTCAATCTTGCTGCCGCTGCGGCTGCCTCGGGAATGCTTGATGGGATGTCTTTTTCCACCCAGCAGCAGCAGCAGCAGCAGCAACAGCAGCAACAACAACAACAGGCTACCTCGTCTGCGCGCCACCGCGAACGCGCCCGAGCACCCTCCGCGCCAGCCTCCATTTTCACAGGCTACTCATCCTCTGTGCCAACCACCAGCAAAGGCCCTACCGGCAATGCCGACGAAGAGGACGACGCAACCGACCTGATCTTACCGCCCTTCCCATCCCGCCTCACGCTGAAGCACACATCTGCCCCGATTGTCGTCCGCATCCCATTCCCCGACCCCCACCTCCGCATCCATCTCTATGGCCAAGACCTCCAGTTTTCCCCGCCAATCCTCACCTTTGCGACCGACTCGACCGCAACCTTTACCATCCGCGGCACTGGCCTGGGACGCAAGCTTGTCTTCTTCTCCAAACGGGGACCAGCTGCCCGCCGCTATCAAACCCCGTTCACGCGTCAGATCACGATTGAACCGGCGTTTCTGAGACATTCGTTCCAATTGAGTTTTTGGCCCGCCCATGATGAGCTCAATGCGGGAGCGGTGCCGCCCCTCCAGCTTGCTTCTTTCGACAACGCGTCGTCTTCGGCGTCTTCGGCGGCCGCCCAGTCGATCTCGCGCTACCATTCTCGGCACCAAGCGGCCCACGCACACCATCACCATCACTCTCACTCGCATTCTCAACCCAGCAACCGTCACGCGCCACAGCCGCCACCACCCGCCAGCTCGTTCTCGCATGCCGCGAAACGCAAGTATCTCTTTGCGGTGTCGGACCCGGACACGCGCGCCTCGTGGCTAGCGTCGCTCGCCGCGGCAGATCTCCACCCCAACGACGCGCAACGCCGGAACCCTGGCGCCATGGCTGCTGCCGCGGCGGCCAAAAAATCGAGAAGCGGGAGCACGTCTCACTCGTCGGCGACGGCGGCGGCGGCGGCAGCCGCAACTGCATGGGGACAAGGGTCATCGCAGCATCGCCGTCGCAGCCACAGTCGTGACAAGAAATCGTCATCGCACCACCGCCCCCGCACTCAATCCACCTCCTCCACCATCTCCTCCGTGTCCACTGCCCGCACATCCATTTCCTCCACCACCACCACCTCCTCCGACACCCCCACCCGGCTCTCCCCAACCACCCCCACCTCTGCCTCTACCTCCCTTCCCACCGCTCCCCCCGCGCGCGCGCCCCGTACATCACCCCCCAGCCCCACGACGACCCGCGGCTCGAGCGCGGACGAGCTGGACGCGATTTCGCACCTGGTCGCGCACCGCGTCCTGCGCGAAACGGTCCTCCCCCCCGAATCGGTCGCCACGGGGCGCGACATTCGCAACGCGGTCGTGCGCAACGCCCGCGTGGAAGTCGTCCTCGGCTTCTTGAGAGCCAGGGGCCTCCTCGAGCCGCTTGTCGGCGACCCATTGTCGTGAGAGCATTAAAGAGAGCGCGACAAAAAAATGATCCCTCCCGCCCCGATTTCACGTAGATATACATATATACATATTACATACATACATAACATTAACATTAACATATAGACACTAGTAACAACCAACAACACACATCACAAAATAGATATTTTCTTCTTTTCCGTTCTCGTGTCCGCAACCGGGGGCGCGTTTTTATTTTATTTTATTTTTTAATTTTATTTTATTTTTTCATTTTTGTTTTTTGAACGAACGTTCCTAGTTTGGGTGCCCGCCGCTTGGTTTCTACTTCTTGCTCTTCGCTTCTCTTCTCTTCTCGCTCTTGCTCTTCTCTTGTCCTCTCTTTTGCCGGCCTCATCCATACACCCGCCACGACGCGCCACGGCCCCGCACACGTATACGTACACGTATTCCTCGGTTTACGCATCCACGCGTATTCATGAACAACACAACGGTACATAAATAAATGAAATAAAAATAAAAAAAAAACTACAACAAAATCACATTTTCTTACATTCCGCGCCCACCCCCCACGCACACAACACAACACCCCACAACCCTCGTCTCATTTCGTCTCGCTGTCTCGCTGCTCGTTCCGCCACCACGGGGAAGGGGGGGGGGGTGGTGATGGATCTATCCGTACGCGTTAGGCGAGGGAACGTTTATTTTCCAAAAAAAAAACCTCAAGTCATAGCAGATCCATTCTCCGGGCAATCAGCAATTCCACCACACAACATAACCGCGTTGCAACGAATTCTCATCCGCTCTCTTAGCTCAGTTGGTTAGAGCGTGGTGCTAATAACGCCAAGGTCACAGGTTCGACCCCTGTAGGGAGCATTTTGCTTTTGTTGTCCTTTTGGTGAACGCTGCTCATGCGCCCGTTTACAAATCACGTCGAGATATTCGATAACCAAAAACGCCAGATATGGGTTGAGGGGGGGCACAAACGAGACACAGACTGAGATATTAATTTACACAGAACGCGAGAAGAAGAAGGGGGGGGGGGGGGAGGACAAAACCGAGGAGCAGGGTGGAAAACACCCACACGCTTCACATTCTCGTGTGGTTGGAAGGGCGCCGGCTGAGCGGGAATGCGACTGATGTCGTCGTAGTGCTTGAGGGGAATGGATAGTAGTGATGATAGTGGTGATGATCGTGGGTGGGGGGACTCGGGTGCGCGAGAGGAAAAATCGCATCCGGGACAAAAAAAGCAGAGCCAAGCAATGCAACGCAAAAAGGAAATGAAATTCAGGACGCGGTGGAACCACACATCCAAGGAGAGGCAAGACAGGAGGAACAAAAAAGAAGCGGGTATACAAAGCGCGGGTAGTAGACGAGTCCTGTCCGGCTCCAGCGTGGATGTCCGTGGTGGTAGAGTGATTGATAAATTCAGAAAAGGAGGGGTTGTGTGCGTGCCGAAAAAGAGGGGAGGGAGCGAAGCCAAAAGAACCGTTCGGTGCCTGCCCTGGAACAGCAATGGTGGGTCGTGAAATTAAAAACGAAAATGCATTGGCGGATCTCCCATGACACCGTCGTCACTGCAACAACAGCTCGTCAATGTAGCTCAATCCTTCAGGTCCCAGAATGTGCGCGAGGTCCGTCACGCGAAGAAATTGAACATCGTAGTAGGTAAAGCTGACGCACTGGCGTTGGAGAGGATCGTTCTGGAACGTATGTGATTTGAGGTACCTTTCGTACTGCGGTCGGTTGTGTAGGTAGGTTGCATAAACCTGCTCGGCGAGGGGCTTGCACAGTTCAAGACATTTCTTCTCGGCCTCATTGGCGACTCGGCGAGGTAGGTTCGGGTTCGCCTCGAGGAACTGGCGCGCGTTGCGGTGGCCAAAAAAAGGCGCGATCTGCCAGTCAACCATCCAGCGGTCCGACGACTGTTTGGATGGGAACGGGTGGATTTTGTCATCCCCATCAAGATGGAAGGCGTAGAGCGGGAGGCAGAGACTAATGCGTTTGTTCTGGTCCAGAGCCAAAACATGTGGGTTAGTCAAAGGGGTAACAGCGTAAGAATGTTGAGTGGCTTTGATCGAGGAGGTGGTGCTGATGTTTTTGGTGGATTCAGAGGTGTTTGCAACTGGAATGAGGAACATCGATGAGAATGATGCAGTGGACTTTTGCTTCATGTCGGAGGGAGCGGGGTCTTGATCGGCCAACGGCAAGTTGAACGCCATACTGGGAGACCGTTTCTCCAATCGAGACTCGGGTGACGTGGGCGGCTGGTACTCGGGTGCCTTTTGATAGCCCGTGATTCCAGCCATTCCAGCAAAAACGCTGCTTCGCCTTTTCCGGTGTGATGAGATTGTTGGTGAGCAACTTCCTGCTGCTGCCCTGAGTGGCGACGACTCATCACTAGACACGGCAACAGAGACCTGCATTCTTCTTTCCGACGGATCCGACGGAGAGGATGCCTGTGGTCGTCCTGCTTTTGTTCCATCCTTGTTGCGGTACTCCCGGATGTCTTCCATCGGGCGCGGAGACCTTCGCATCTCCAATTTGCTATCCTCAGCTGTGTGCTCACTATTTCTTCTACTGGAACTTCCATTTGTCGCTTTTGCCTTTTTCAGCAGCGGGCTGTTCCCACGGTGCTCCCCATTTGCGCTGTCACAATGACGGGGAGGAGATTCCGGCACTGTCCGCTTCCCAACGCTGCCAGCAGCGGTCTTGATAGTGTTGTGTTGATCAAACACAGATGGGTCCAGGCGCATCTTTGTAGGCGAATCAGATTCTGACTGAGCTCGAGTAAACGACCGTTTCTTGAGTGAGGCAGAGTGCATGCGAGCAATGTCGTCATCGTTGTTGGAGTCTGGTTCAGGTGCCGGCGGTGGTCTAGCGTCTGTTGCAAAATCTGCGTCCATTAGCATACTGGCAATCCTTTCAACGAAATGCACAAACCAAGAAATGTCTGACCAACCTTTTCTGCTCGTATCACAGCTCAACCGCCGACTTGTCCTAATTTTTAAACGGCTGTCTGTTTTCGGCCGCAAGCATGGGTCACTCGGAGAGATATCGAAAAACGACTCCGATGGATAGCCACGATCATCAGATGAGCGTCGCTGCCTTATTCTCATGGCCCTGGTTTGATTATCATCACCAGCTGCTGTTTCGACCGACTCTGTTGTAAGATCACTCTTCGCCGCCTTTTTCACAGCAGTTGCGGAGGATTCGAACAACATCTTTCGGGACTTTTTCTGACGTGCCGATGGGGGAGATGTGCCAGAATTCGACCGCTCTCGCTTCTTCTGAATGGCGATACTCTCATCTGTTTTGGCAGAACTGGTGCCCTCCTTCGCAGATTGTTGGCTGTCACGAACAGCATCCACGTCCATATGTTTCCCACCCTGTTTTCCATCGTCTACATTCGTTGATGTCTGATCTCGTACCTTTTCGATCTTTGTTGCCGCTGCCTTCTTCGACTTGCCCGGAGGTCGTCCTAATCTTGCGGTTCCTTTCCCGGCCGTTTTACTTCCGGAGGCTTTTGCGGTGTTATCCTTGGCAGTCGTTGCTGACGTCTTTCGCTTGCGTGCTGGCGTCGATTCTGTTGCCCCCCGTTTCGCATGTTCACCTCGTAAAGACTTCATATCCAAGCCATTGTTCTGGCGTTGATAGCGCTCATATTTACGTTGCTCCCGTAACGAGATTTCGTTTTCGAAGAACCCTCCATTGGCAAACTTCTCGTTCTTGGAATGAACCGGTAGACGGGAGGATCGCCCCGACCCACGCCGCTTTTCCCTACGAGGACCAGCTAGAAGACCCTCGATGGACTTTTTGGACTCGGACGAGGAACCCCTTCTCGAACCAGCAGACTCATCGTATCCGATTTTCGACCGTTGAGCGAGTCGGTCGACTACGGGCATGACGTGTTCTGCTACTTTATATGGTTTCCATCGATCCGAATGGGTTGTCAGCAAATCTTCCATCTTTCCATCTTGCAGGTTGCTGGGCTTCGTGTGCAACGTTTTCACGTTTGCCCCATACTCCAACAGTAGCTGAACTATGTTGCAATGGCCTTGCTTCACCGCATGATCCAGAGGTGTTTCCGCGTTTGCGTCTTTAGCATTCACTTTTGCACCATGGATCAGCAGTTCCTTGACGCAATCTTCTCGCCCGTTCAAAGCAGCGAGATGTAAAGGCGTGCACTGGTCGTGTCCGCGGCAGTTGACGTCGGCTCCGTGGGTTAGACATACCGCAAGGGCCTCCATGTTCCCACTTTTACACGCATTATGAAGCTTGGTCCGACCCAGTTCGTCGGCCTGCTCGATTTCTTCTGCCATCACCATCCAGTTTTCGATGAAATGTGACATATTTGCATTTTCGACGGCCAAGGGCGTAAGGCCAATCTCGTTGACAGCGTTGATCGATGCCCCATATAGCAGCAACAATTGGACGACATCAAGATGAGCGTTCTCGGCAGCGTCATGAAGAGGTGTATCGCCATTTTCTGCCGTGGCATTCACATCAGCTCCCAATTCCAAAAGCAGTCGTGCCTCAGCCACGCAACCATGTAGTGAAGCTTCATGGAGAACGGTATATCCAGCATTGTCGATAGCTCGAGGGTTGGCGCCGCGCTTCAACATCTCCCGAAACAACGGTGTGTTTTCTTGAGTGGCACAACGAGCTAGAATTGTCCTGCCATTAGGATCCTTGTCGTTCAAGCGTTCCCATCGATAATAACGGGATCCCATCTTGAACCACTCTTCTGGATCGTAATTTTGACTGGGCTTTGCACCCTTCGATTTGCGGCCCCCACTTTTGGTACCCGAGCCCTTATGTCCGGATGGGCCGCTGCCTTCAAATGGCCTTGGCGAGCTTTTCTCATCATCTTTGCTCATGGAACGCGGATCCGACCGTATCTGCTGCTCTGCGTGCTTGTCCTCCTCGTCCGAGGTGTCAAACAAGGACTCTATCGAGCATTTTGTTTGGGTATTCGTCGACACAAGAGCCGAGGTTTTACTGACATTTGCTGACTCGGCCGGGACCTGAGTAGTTGCTGCTTTGGGAGCGTTCATGTGATCCGCCGACTCCATGGGCGGTCTTTCTGCATGGTGAATCCCCGACGGCTTACCGCCAGCCTCAAATTTGATCCCTGTCCCTTTCCTATTCACTTGCTGCTCACCGTCAGAGGTACTTTCCATTTTGACGGCCTTCAACTGACCTCCACCACGCCCTTTAACCCCCGATCGACGGTGTCTAGCCGGTATCTCATCATCATCCGATGAGTCAGGTGTAGCCGCGGCACGACCTCTACCCCCGCCGCGTGCCTTTGCAGCGGTGGATTCCGATGTCAAGCTAGCTGATCCCGACCGCGCGCGAGTGACAACTCGTATTGGAGATGAATCCGAATCATCGGTTGAAGAAAGCTCCTCCGTGACCCGAGATTTTCGTCGAAGCGCGCGGGTCGGTCGATTTAACCGAAAGGAAGCCCGCGTCGTTCGAGGATACACACTGTCGCTGCTGTCGGATTTCATTTCTGGCTCCGTGTACTCGGCATCATCGCTCTGCATGTCATTAGGATCAAGTAAAGGTGCTGTGAAGTCCTCCAAGTCATCCAAGCTCACGCTTGTACGACGAGAGCATGCGGTGGAAACCACTCCAGTTGATGGGCTCTCTCCGTTGTCATCATCGGACTCCTCTTCGAAAGAACTTTCGTCCTCTGAGTCCTCATTAGAACTGGATGAGTGGTCAGACGAAGTGCTCAATTTACTGGATGGAACATCCGACAGTTCACTCATCGAATCGTCGGAAGAAAGAGGTATCACTCTACTCTTCTTGGCGTTCTTTGCTTCCTCGATCGCGGCCACGCAGTTTTTGATATTGGATTGTACGCACGCGAATGGCATGTCGTTTTCCAAACCTTCCATTGCTTTGGATTCACGGGCTTTTGAGAGTGCCATGGCTGATGCCTGGCTCGCTGATGTTTGAATGTCTGCCGACGTTGTCCCAGTAGTTAGCGGATATGAGTGAGAGGATTTCTCCATCTTCTGTGCCACGCTTTGCTCACTTTCTGCCGCGTGCGGGATGGGTAAATTTGTGGCTTCGTGATGGTGGAACGGTGACGTTGACGATTCTTCGGATCGCGACCGCGACAATTCTGGAGTCGGGTCCGAATCATCGGAAATATCCTGTTTTTCCACGTTTATACTGGCCAAGGTCATAGAGATGGCCGGGGCCACAACACGTGGGGCGAACCCCTCAGCAGAGCGGTCAAATGACCTATGAGGAACAGGGATGTCCTCTCTCGATACCTCCTTCTCAATTCTGACCCGCTTCTCTGACGGAGGATCGTGACATATTGGTGCTGACGACCTCGACGGCCTGGAAGCACGCGGATGGTCGACCGAGTCGGGACGCGATTGATGTCTCGTTGTTGCAACTGGGTCGTCATCGGGTGCTGGGTATAGATAAGATGCGTGCTGATAGTAATCGGCACTGCTCGATTGGCCAGAATATGGTTCTGGCACATAGTAAGGTTGCTGGTGAGAGTATTGCGGAGCATGATGTTGGTATTGGTCGTATCCCTGGGGCTGGTGGTATGCGGGTTGTGGGTGCGAGGAGTGGTGGTCGGTGGAATTGCGGTAAAATGAAGAAGATCCTGGAGGTGGCGGTTGGTCTACTGCAAAATTATGATGGTAATAGCTTCCGTGTGGTATTGAGGATTGCGAGTATCCGGGATATTCTGTTGCGGGCATCTGGTAATTCGGGCGGCCATAGTATCCATATTGATCCCGATATCTTTGAGAGGAATGCGACGACGCATCCATTGCTTATATTCGCTGCAAAGCGCTGTGGGGCAAGAGAGAGAAGAGCCGAGTTGAGTGACATTGTGGCGGATGAAGAAAAATCGTCCCACTGAGCGCCAGTCCTTCTCTCCCATCCGCCGACATTTCAATGTTGCCAGGTTCAGCCATCTTCAATTCTCTCAGAATTCTTCCGAAACCTCATCGAGCAGTAAGACTAGCATATGTCACTCCTTGGACTCTGCCGGTGCTGGTGCAACTATGACCCATATTTTGGATTAAACAATAATTCAAACATCAAGCCTCACCTGAGCGATTTGTGGCAATGAATGCTTTGTATCTGTTTTTCTTTTTCGTTTTGCTACTTGCGTCGGTGAATTGTCTACGTAGCAAAAGGGTCAAATTCACCCGTCATTCCCCACAACGGGAGGATGCGGTTGGGGTGAGCCGCTTTCAGCGACCGATGCACCAGGCAAGTTGCCAACGCGGTAAGAAGTGCAGTGTTGAATCAATGTTCTGCTTCTCAGCTACAAGAATCAAAGCAATTCGGCTGGTTGATTCTCGCGAGACAATGATTTATGTTCCGGTACGCCCTTGCACAGACGTTCGGGAGGGTTTGAGTGGTCCTTCTAGAATTTGTGTAAAGGTTAGAGTGTGCGTGGGAACACGATGCAAGTGCCGAAGGGCCGAGATTGCAACATCAAGGTGCACTATGATACCTGGATGGGCGGAACCTATAAGCAAGGTGCGGGCGGTTTGTGGGGTATGCGAAGGGATAAGAGGGCAGCTGTTCTGAAGCAGCGGGGCCGAGCGATGAGATGGTGCAGCGGGAAAGCGACGATGATTGCAGATGGAAAGGTGGTTTGTGTTGTATATGCAAGGCCAGCAAAGAGAGACTGGGAGCCGTGGATGGCGCAGATATGGATATATATGTATGGGAGGAACCGAGTGACTCTGTCCGGCGATGGCGGCTGCGATGAGAATCCGGGTGGGAATCTTAGAGGAGGAAGAGGCAGGGAGGGCCAGCCAGCCCCTGGTGTATGTACATGTACTATTCTTTCGACAGCCAGGCAGAGTCCTGCTGGCCTGCCTGTTGCTATCTGATGAATGGGCGGTATTGTTGGGATGTTGACGGTTCATTCCACTCAATCCACTCATTCCAGCCAATGTCGCCATGCAAAAACATTACACCATGCTTCCCTTTCTCGGAAAACCCCCGTTCGACAATACTACTGTAGTGAAAGCCTAATACAAAATAAAGACGGAGAAAGAGATGAGCCTGCCGTCTGAATTTCAGCCAAGCCGGTTCAAAGTGTTGGAGCTGTTATATTTGGCATTTCCCCGGGCACATATGCCAGTCTGTATCGGCCTTGCGCCTAAAGTGCTGATATGCTCTTCGTGCCGAAATAAGCAGGAACGCAGAAAGGCAGAAGTTCCTTCGGGCGACATCAGAATCTGCGCAAAACGGGTTCGCAAAGCCAAAAAGTTGAAAAAACGAAGTGTAGAGTGCACCCAAGGGGATTCGAACCCCTGCCTCTTGCGAGATCGGGACTTGAATCCGACGCCTTAGACCAACTCGGCCATAGGTGCTGATGTACGATCCATTGCACGTGACAGTGAGATGCAGTGAGAAATGAAATAGTATCATACATGTAGGTTGCCAGACTGAACTTTCGAGCAAATCGATGTGCAAGCGCCACCCCGTGCGCGGGGGCTGAAACACGCAGCAGCGGCCAAGAAGGGGGGTCCGAAACTCGGGTATCCACCTGGCGCACGGAGAGGGCGCCGCGCATTTTTCACTTTCACTCTCTGCGTTTGGTTTGGGTTTGGTTGGGCTGCTGCTTGGTGGTGGCTGGGTATGGGATGGACTCATGTCGATGTGGATGGATGGATGGATGGATGGATGGATGACGTTTCCCCCCCCTCCTTGCCGCCGCAGACCCCCTTGCCTTCCTTTGCCAAACAAGAGGAACGACCCATAAAGCACTGGCTTTCCCTTTCGACACGCCCGCTCCGCTTGCTCCTTGACCCCCCTTCCCCCCAAAATTGACATTTCGTCCTTCTTCCCCCAGTATACATATTCATCTCTATCCCACAGCAAGACCACCCCATATCAGCAGTTGATTTCTCCACTATGGCTGATCCCGCACCTCGCCGTTTGGCCGTCTTGTACGCGTACAATGGTGCCCAATACCAGGGCCTCGAAAGGTTCGTGGGAACAGGGAGTAAACGGCCTTGAGCAGCGTACTGACATGTCTATCATTTCCCGCCATCCTTCAGAACCAAAGGTTTGAAAACCATCGAAGGAACTCTACTGAGTGCCATCGCCACTGTCATTGGCGAGTCGGACCCAAACAAGCGGGTTTCGGTGAGTCTTGGGACCGTGGGAATGTGCGACGACGCTTGAACTAACTTGATGGTTGTTATGTGACGACAGCTTGTGAACATTAGCCGTGCCTCCACCACCGAGCAGGGTGAACACGCCTCTCGTCAGGTTTTGTCTCTGGAAATTGCCGGTTCCGAGCCAAACGCCCCTCTCCCCACCCCGCAAAACCTGGCCCCTCTGCTCCCCGGAACCATCAAGGTTTTCGAGGTTGTCCAGCTCAACATTTCCTTCTCCGCACGAAGAACCTGCGACACTCGCTGTTACGAGTACTTGATCCCAGTATGTTGCCGAGTGCTTTCATGCGGCAGTTTTGCGTCGGGTTGGACAACTTGCTCAAATGCTTTGCTTCCTTTTAGACATATGTCCTCGCACCGCCGCCGCAGGAGACTCACTACGCGTACCCTCCTGTCAGTGATGAGGAGTTTGAAGAGCAGTGGCCCGAGAATGAGAACCTTGGCCCTCCCGGCGGTCTCTTCAAGACCATCAAGCGTGGCATGTCCGTGAAGCGTGCCAAGAGCGCTCACCGTGGCAAGAGTCTCAACCGCCGCCAGAGTCGCCGTGCTCCGGAACCCGAAGTTGTCGAACCTCCGGTCCGTGCCGAGGTGGTTCCTGCGGTTGCAAAATCCAACGGTAATGCCTACCCTGTTGTCCACGAGCAGTCCGAAAAGAAGGGCGGATTCCTGGGCTTCTTCAAGACCCTCACTCGCGGCAAGACAAAGTCTCGCGCCCCTGAACATGACAATGCTTCTTCCCCAGATCTTGCCCGATCAAAGAGCAAGAAGGGTTACGGTCAGCACTCTTCCCCTGCCTCGTACTCGACGCCATCCTTGGCGCAGTCCAACGCCCACTTCTCCGCCTCTGCCCCAAATGATGACGACTTTGGTGTGATGGCGACGCTGAAGAGGTCCGTCTCTCGTCGTTCTCGACGCGACCCAGAGTTGGCTTCGCTCAACGACGAGGGTGTCGATGAGCGGCCACGTGAGACGGAGGCCGAGTACTTTGAGCCTCTTAACCTCCCACCCAACACGGAGGAGGAGCTGTCTCTGATCCGTCAGTACCGAGTCACTCAAGATCAGATGAAGGCCATCAACCACATTATCAGCATCTTCAACGGAACTCACAACTGGCACAACTACATCCCTGGTGCCAAGTACGAGGACTCTCGTTGCTACATGCGCATCCTGAACATTGACTGCTCAGTGCCCGAGGTGCACTTTGGCATGGAGTGGGTTCGCATCAAGGTCCAGGCCAAGGCGTTTGCCCGCTACCAGGTGCGCAAGATGATTGCCATGGCCATCATGGTGATCAGGACCAACACGCCCAGAAGCGTGGTTGCCAACTCGTTCGGCTTCACCAATATCGACATTCCGGAAGCCCCCGGATTCGGCCTGATCCTGGACGAGCCCTTCTACGACACATTCAACTCTGACTGCGAGCGAAGGCAAGACCCCAACAGCATCAACTTTGGCAAGCACATTGTAAGTGCAATGACTATTGTCTTTTACGTGTTAGCGCATTGTTCCTGGTTGCTGACCTCCACTTTCTTTTACAGGGACCCGTCACAGAGTTCCGTCACCACTACATCCACGATGCGATCTACCGCACCGAGCTGGAGACCATGCAGTTTGTCAAGTGGACGCGCAACCTCGACGCCTACTCGTTCCTGTATACTTACTACCTCAACCAGCGTGGTGTTGTTGTGCCCAACAAGAACTTTGTTTCTAAGGCTGCCGTTGCCGCGGAGAACGAGAAGCTTGAGCGCGAACGTCGGGAAAAGGCCAATGGTCTGTTTGTCCAGGAATAGAGGACCATCACACCCGCTGAGTCTTGTTTGAGCCTTTTGCCCTCACACATTGTATCTATGTCCACCACCTCATACTAGTTTAGAGTTGGGCGAATCCTTCTGTATCGCAAAGCCATTGCACAGGATCGGGCGTTCCGTTAGATTGTATTTTCTTGCTATATCTGTCCTGTTTCCCACCATAATGTCACTATTAATATCGCATCATTCGTCTCGTATGAGCATTGCGCCGACGTTTTGCATGAGGGCCTCAAAAAAGACACCTTCCAACTCTCCACTCGGGACGTGAGGAATGCGCAAAAGACAATGCATTGGCCGAGAATCGAACTCGGGTCTACCGCGTGGCAGGCGGTAATTATGCCACTAAACCACCAATGCGCTTGATAAAAGTAGACCCTTTCTGTAATCCTGAAGCTTAATGATATTGGGATTCCGAAATATGCTAACACCTTCGTCATCCGGACCCTTTGCAATACGGAGGACATAAGTGTGTTGCCCTATTTGTAATCTTCGAGAACCCGTCACGATGATGTGGAAGTCCCTTTGCGCCATCGTACACCATCCGAGTCCCCCGCGGAAAAGCCCTGTCGTATCAGTAAAGAAGTGGGGATTGAGACACCCTGAATTTGCGGCTCAACGTTGAGTTTGCACAGGGTCACACTCCCCTTATCGTCATACCATCAATGGAGGCGACACTACCCATAATGAGCATTTGCGAGAAACCTGCCAACTGATTCAGGGGCGTCCGCAATTTGGGCGGGGATCATGTACTGTCTACCGTAGATTGTGAGATGTGTGTGTCTGCATTGATTCATTCATTCATGTTCATTCATTTATTTTCGCATCATGTGTCCTGGCGCTTTTATATGTAGCGCTGAGTTTGGGGCTGGCGGACTGCCTCCCGGAAGTTTCCGGTTTGCAACGTGGTTTTTGTTCACTCGTGTCGGCACGCGATTTATCACAGGATTTTCTTTTGTGCTCGGGGAGTCGGGGGATTCGCCGGGGCAACTGCTAAAAGCTCCGATAGCCTCAATTGCGCGGAGGCTGGAGCTGTAAAAGAGAGTTCTGTTCGTTTTTTGCACAGCCAAAGTGAGTGGAGCAGCGATTGCTCGTGGCACGTGCGAATGGGTGGGTGGTGAATCCAAGTTGGATGCAGTTGGATGGAATGCGAGATGTCGCCCACGTTGTCCATTGAGAGGGAGAATTGGGGAGTCACAGGAAGGGCGGCTCTTGACGTCTTCCGAGGGACCGGAATCGGACGGCCCTTCGGCTAGTCCTCATCCTAAGTTGGTGTCTTTATACGCGCGAAATCGCTAGATAAGATGACTGACTACTGTAACTGACTGACGGACTGTAATCTATGATTGATGGGTCGGAATTCCATGCGTGTATAAAAGGGCACAAGCCCAACAACATCCCTCCCCCCGTAACAATCATTTCAACAACTCACACAGAACTTGATACCTACACACTTACAACGTCCTAGTAAATATGAAATCAGGCTCAACCGTCTTCACAGTCCCTGCCGTCTGCCAAAACTCTACCCTCTCCCTCCGGTCCTCCCCCGCTCCCACACAACAACAACAACGACAACCCAATGCCGCACAACTCACCCCACCATCCTCACCCGCCCCCTTCTACCACGCCGACGATGCATCCTGCCCGCACTGCCATGGATCCGGCTACGAAGCCACCGACGCACCGTGCTTGTCCTGCTTTGGTCCCCCGCTCACCCGCTTCCCGACAAAGTACGACGGAGTTGGCTCCAAGGGCCTTCCCTCCGCCGTCCTTGCCCGTATCGCGTCTCTCCCCGCTCACAACCCATCCCGCGCCGAAACTCGGATATGGATCGACGGTAAACTGATTGGGACGGCAGAGAAGCAAGTCCCGCACCACGACGCACAGTCATCTCCCAAACCGCGCTGGTCGCTTCGGATGGACTGGCTCAAACCCCGTCGAGAGGCAATTGAATGCTTCAACGACGATGACAACATTGACGAGTGCTCTGAGAAGCTGACGGCCAGCACTACATTCCAACACGTGGTCAAGAAAACATCCGGTTCGCGCCGGTCGCGACGACGAAGGAACGCCAGAGCCGAAGTCGTCTTGGCCGAAATGGCCCTGCGTGACTTTCTGGTCAAAGTCGCCAATGCCGCGCGTGCGCTTTGAGGTGGTCTCGCCACACTCACTACTACACACAACAAGAACAAGATAACACATCTCTTTATACCCGCGTGTTTTTTTGTCCCTGCGCTTTTGTGAGTCTCAGCTTTTGTGCTTTTGTGTTTTCGTGTACATTCTTGTGCTTTTGGTGGGGGGAGTTTGTGGGACCCGGCCGAAACCCCTTTCATTGTCTGGGGTCGTTTGCTTTTGCTAAATTAGTACCCGTGTAAATAATAAACATATTTTGGGACATTCCACATTTGAGCGTCCACTAGTACAGAGGAAAACGTCTTTCTCCTTCTCGCTCTTTGACTGGCCACAATCCAAATCTTGCGGTACCCATCTAATGCCAGACACTCGCGCAGAAAGGGCTAAAAAGAATGAAAATGCCGGCCGACGCTTCTAGAAAGGGTTGGGTAATGTCTACGATAACACCCCTTTTCCCTTTTTGAGCAAGACACGGAGTCCCGCAAGCCCGGTTTTCACTGTCGCAGACAGACACATTTTGCCAACCTATTCATTCATTCAAATAAAACCACTGGCCACTTTTCTAGAAAGGCGTAGGTTGCTGCCAGGCATTGCGTGCCATAGAAGACGATGGAAAGCAACAGAAAGAATGGAAAGAAGAATGACAGAAGCTGGGTGTCTTCCAAACGTGTAGACGAACTCTCCTAGGCTCAGCGCGGGCCAAAGGGGTAGGAAGAAAAGCCCAAAAGCCCGGCGTGGGGGGTGCAACCCACAACCGTGAGATTAAGAATCTCACGCTCTACTGAGTGAGCCAGCGCAACCAACTTTGGATAAATCATGGTTAAAGAAATAAGTATGACGGGGGAAGCCCTCCGTCACAGATCCATCCATCGAGACGGGGTACTTGTATTCTGACTGTGCCACCCAATTGACGGCAGTGAGTGAGAGATTGACGTGTTCATTATTCTGCAAATATCATGGTCAGCGCTAATTATTGCGCATATGCGTGTTTGGTCGTGTGAAAATATACAAGAGAGTGAAATTGCATGTTGCCGCCGACACTCTCACAATCACTCTAGTATCCTTCCTCGCCGATCACTCGAGTTGCGCATGCGCAGCAAGATTACACAACGTCTCACATCCGCAACTCGCACAAACGACCATTCTGTGTTCTCTCTGTTCAAGTTGGTGTCTCGCAACCCAAAAACGTCAGGCTCTCCTGCGACCTCGCAATAACGTGCGCACATAGACGCACATTCACGCACGGCCCCCCCTTCGATAGCATAGCCTTGCAACCCGCAGAACTGGCCACCACGCAAAAGTGACGACGATGCTTCAAGGCCGTCCGGGACTGATGCCGGGGAAGGAACCAGACACGCACAACTCACTAGCAACACATAACCAGCAGCCGGCCCAGACCGTCGTCAGGGTGCAGCTGTGGGAAATGCAACAACCACCGCCCATACCACCCAAGAGCATGCCCGTGCTTATGCCGTTGGTGGCCGTCCATCCAGCGACCCCCGACACGGAGATTGAATCGCCCATGCCCATTTCACCCATTGCTAGCGAAACCGCAAAGTCCAACCCGGACTGGCACGATGCGCGCGCTACGCTGTCTGTTGACAACGACGCATCTGAGGAGGAGGCTGAACTCGCTGAGATGCCCGCATCCCCAGCGTCGTCCACCGGTGGAATTCTGCATAGACGGTCGAGGCCGGTGAAGAGAACATCGAGGAGCAGGTCTCGCGACGTTCTGGACCCAGAGACAGACCGGCTTTCGACGAGCTCACCGGGAACGTCGTTGGACGACAACGACCAGCAGCAGAGTCTCCATGATCAATCTCTCCTAGTCGAAACGGGAAGCGTGCTCACTGTGGAGCCGTCCACTGCATCCGGCCACTCGTCTTTCAGTGAATCCACATCCAACGGAGAAGACGTTAGGATTGTGCAAACCTGGGCGGATGAGACGGCTCACATCATTGATGGCGTGACATCGCCGCGGTCGTTCATCTTGACGGAGGAAGGGGTGGAGCTTGGCCAAAGCACGGTGATGGACATGCCCATGGTGCAGTCCGCCCAAGAGGTCTTTACAGTCAACATACCTGCCGAATCGTCCGAACCGGTTCAGGTCTCGAAGTCTGTTGCCGTCACGCTCGAGAATGGAGAAACGTTTGTAGTGCAGAGTGATATGCCCGAGGCCTCGACCGTGACCGTCTCCATACCGGCCCCGACTCACTCGATGAATGAGCCGGTGATGACAGCGGAAATGGATGCGGACATTGCAGTTGTCCGATCTGCGTCGCCTACGATACCACCACGAAGCCTCTCGCCGCGGCCCATTGCGGTGCTGTCCAAACCGCTTCCACCATTACCCACGGTGACCGCTGAATCGGGGATTCTGCCAGCTACACATCCCCCGGCTGCGATGTCGCAACCGCCAATCACACACGTCCTCACTCCGCAGGCTACGATTCCAATTCCTGTACGTACGGCAAGCAAGATGCCTGTTTCGGGAATCTGGATGCAGCCAACTCCGGCCGTGGACCCGAAAATCGCTCACCGACCATCACTGTTCAAAAAGCGTCCTACTGTGGACGATGGCTCGGCAGGTGAGTCTGCTGGCGGTAGCTCATCTGATGAGGCTAGGCCCTCCAGGTTCCCCTCAAAACCGGAAAGGTCGTTGTCATCGGATGGATCGACGGACAGCACATTTGCCCCTTATAGTCCCAGAGCATCTGTGGAGGCTGTCATGGATCATGAAGGAGTCATTGAGAGTCTGCCGGATTCGAGTCATAGCGCACATAACCTCAGGTCGGGATCGGTACGGTCACTGTTCAGAAAGAGGCCAGGCACGCCAAATGATATGGCAGCGGGGGAAAGTTCAAGAGATCATTCTCCTCTTTCACCAGCGCATCCTCTGTCGAAAGAAGCAGTTTCTGCGGACGCACAGTTGTATCAAGTCGCAATCGACAATGAAGATCGCCCTCTCGCACACTCTGATGACGTTCCCTTGTCGTCTTCCCCATCCGCTTCACTCACCATGGCCGAGATGTTGGCTCCCCCAACTGCCCAACAAATTGCCGAGATTGTCGGACCCGCAATGCAATCATTGCAGCAGCATCAAAGCGACCCACTCGGTCCGGGCGTCTACTCAGTCGTTCCTCAGAGCGCGGCCATCTTACCCCATCCGGCGCAAAACATACCGGTCTCGCAAGCCTTTGTCGAAGCGGGTTTTGGCTCCCGCACCATGCCTGCCTCGGGCCGCGTCTCGCACTATGTCCCGAGAAGCCATCCCGCTCAAATGGGAACCTCAACGGGGGGAGTCGTCATTGCACCTCGCATATCCTCCCTCGGCACCGCACGACGAGAAGAGGTCTCTCGCAAGCGCTTTACTTACCTGGGCGGTGACAACCTGTCATCCGCCTACCTCAACTCGGTACAAGCGCCGGCCGTTGCCGACACACCTTACATTCCACCTGACCCGCGCGAGATAGCCACGTGCCCACTCTGCGCTGACGTCTGCGAACGGGCCGTTCGCCTCTCGTGCTGCGAAAACGTCTGCTGCTCGTCTTGCATATGGCGCTGGTTGGCGCATCGCAAGAGCTGCCCGTTCTGCAGATCGCGCTTTGCTCCCGAGAACGTTTCCCCCGCGAACGACGTGCAGGAAGTCATTGACCGCCTCACGGTTAAATGCAAAGAGCCTGGGTGTGATTGGGAAGGCATGCGGTCGCATCTCAAAGAACACGTTAAGGCAGAGTGTCATGGAACACTGGGAGACAACAAACCGCCCAACGCGCTGAAGCAAGTGACGATGGCACCAGAACCACCGACCACCACCCACACCAAACAACGACCGATGAGTGTGGTTCGTCGCCGCTCCAGCGACCATTTCCATTCTCGCTGTCCGCCCAGCATCCGCAACGTGGACACGATCACCGCGCTGAATCGGTCGCCTAGCAACTCGCGCCGTATCCTCATACCAATCCGGTCGGCCCACCCACGCATCATGTTCCGCCGCATCTCAGCGTACGGGAAAGGTGGATTCATCCGACCCATCCATTCGACCATTTCCTCTCCGTGCATTGGCATCCCGCCCCGCATTTCCTCGGCGGCTGTGGGCAAGAAACTCATCTTGCCACCTTTGGAAGGCGAGCAAGATGAGGGAGAGGTTGTCGACGATGCGCTGCCGCCCATCACATCACTGGAAGGCGATGCAGCGCCACAACGGGCGACGGAACCAGAACGAGTGGGCGATACCGCCGTCGGTGTCCAGCAACCCCCCATAGGCGGCCTGTACCGCAAACGCACCAGCACCCACAGCCGCCGCCTCTCGCGAAGCATGAGCTTGACCTCCCGCCGCAGCACCTACCGCCGCAGCATGGACCGCCTTCGCACATCCACCAGCTCACGCACACGCTCGGGGATCACCAGCTGGGACCTCATCGAGGGCGAGGAAGAGACACAATTGGCTCATCAACTCCAGCAACAGCACCGCCGGATATCGGCACATGGACAAGGAACATTTGGCACTTTTGGACGTACCTTGGCGACTCGCAGCAGACTGTATTCGGCGCCAGCGTCCCTCACCTCCCGATATTCGGTGGCGGACATATCCGTAGCAGCAGATGCGCCTGAAGAAGATGCGGAGGATGTTGACGAGGGCTCGTGGTCTGATATCCGCAGCGACGATGAGATTGAGGCGAATGACGCGCGTACTCGTGATCCGCAATCCGACCCACTCGTCAACAACAACAACCCCGCCCGCCCTGCAGTCCCTGAATCTTGAACCCCAACCGACACTAACCCCACCGACATTCCCGCCGCGGACGTTCCCACAAATGCGCCACCCACCAAAACCCTTTTGTAGCGCCTCAGGCTCCAGTAGTACAGCGCTGAGTTAGAGACGCTCTGATAGGCCAACCCACCACCCCTGACTGTTCTCTTCACCCCGCCCCTTTTCCTTTGTATATACTTAACCCTCCAGTCTAGATATATTTACTTACTGTTACCTGTCATCCCCTCCCTCCTTCCCCTGTATCCTTAATCAACACTGACGCGAATGAAAAATGGTCCCCATTGTTTGGGGGTTGATACTGCCTGTGCAGTCTCTGGACTTCTGGGTATTGTTCATAGTTGCCCAAAGCTGTGGATCCAGCAGGTGGGCCATTGATTTTTGAATTTATTTTATTTTGAGAAAAAGCTCATTTCTTCGCACCGTGCATCTCACCTTTCCTCTTAAGCAAAAACGTTAAATATAGGACAGCATGTGCAAAATACGTCGAAAGAAGGTATCAATTAATATTTGAAAAACGATCCGTACCACTGGGGGGGGGGGGGGTTCAGAATTTACAGAGCCATATGTGCAAATAAGGCCCGTGTCGGAAGGACCCCAGGGTGCGTGAGAGAAAATGTGCATATGGGTCGGGAGAATACGCAGGGGGCGATGTGCAGACACGGGGGGAGGGCAGTGAACGGGGGCGGGTGGGGAATTTCGGTTATTGGTTGGGGGTTAGCGTTAAACTGTGTGTCCGCGTGTCTCATCGCGCAAGCACGAGGGAATCCCTCGTCTGCGTCCACAACCACGCCGAGATGGTATTAACGACATCCGAGATATGATGGTACTCGACTTCATCCACGACTCCCTCGCGGGAGACGGCATAGACGTCCATATCAACGGGGGGCTCCAAAGCCGGCGTCGTGGGATGACTCGCTATGGTGTTGGGGGTGGTAGCCATGCCTGTTCCTGCCGTCGAGTCCAGTGAGGGTCGGGAGGGTCCCGCGAGCGGGGAGGAGGATGGAGATGAGCGGGCGGGTGAGGAAGTGGATGCGGCGTTGCTGGTGGTGGTCATGGAAGAATTGCGGACATCGGTGACTGAGGAAACGCTACCGGGACGGAGCTGGGTGGGGATCTTCGGGGTCGATGATGCCGTGGGTGTGGGTGCGGCGGAGGTAGTTGCGGGCGGAGCCGGGTGCAGGGACGATGCGGGGGAGGTGAGCGGGGATGGCAGTGCCGGGAGATGTAAGGTTCGACGCTGTTGCTGTTGAGAGTAACTACCGTTGCTCTTGCGATGACTGTGACTGCTATTGCGATGATGCTGATGGCGAAGCTCGCGGCGGACAACCGCCACAAAGTGGATCAGATAATCCTCGTTGCGCGGGTTGAAAAGCACCAGGTGGCGCCGAAGCCCGTCCTCGCTCTCGACGAGCTCGCGGGCAGAGTATGAGTAGAAACTGCGGAGATGGTCGAGGAGTTTGAGCCACGGAATGGCCGGGTTCGCAAAAAGCGGACCGAGGGATGGGTCGAGAGTAGACAGCGGGCGGGAATTTGGCTCGATCTTTTCCAAAAACAGCTTAGCCCACTCATAGATGCCGTCGTCGGTTTGCGGGCCTTCTAAAGGGGCGGATGGCTCGGCAGCAGCGATAGAGGCAGGGTCCTGTGCGCGGAGGAGCTGGCGCCAAAGATTGTCGCGGCCATAGTACCGAATAGCCTGCTCAATCAACCGCTCCACCTTCCGCTCTGCATGGCGCACAATATCCTTCAGGTAATACCCGCCCGCGAGGTATTCATGCAAGGGGTCATACAGCATGGCGGTGCCCATGGTCGACGAGCGATTGTTGTCAACCTCTTCGTGCGGGGACGGGGTCTTGGCGCTGACAACCAGTAAAAAGTAGCGAAGACAGAGCTTGGTAGCAGACGAGGACCCGGCGCTGCTCTTTCGTTGATGAGCGCGTGTCTGTTGTTGCTGTTGCTGCTGCTGTTGATGATCGTCCCCGGTTGCTGCACGAGCTGAGGGCGGCCCTGCGGAAGTAGCCGAATCCATACCCATACTGGTACTGGCTCGGGGCGACTGTTCCTCCGTCGTCGAGTACACCACAATGGTGTACACATTCTCCGGCTGGTCTTCACTATTAATCAAACTGCTTCCACTCCCCGGCCGTCGAAAATCGGGTGTTGTCGAGGTTAGTGAGCAAGCAATGGGCTGGCCCTGGAAGATGATAGGGAAGAATCCGTAACGCAGCGGATTTTTCAGAATGTATTGAAACAAGGAGCTGGAGACCTGGCCGTCTTCAATGGCGCAGGACCCGCGGTGGATGCGGGACCGGGCGAAATTCGCTTTGCGTGGGTTGAAAAGGGCAAACGCTTTTAGCACGAGCAGCACGTCGACGGGGGTGGGCGTCCGAACGCGCCGCTCGAGAACATTCTGGATGTATCGAAGGTGGAAGTCATAGACGTCTGATCAAGGTGTTTATAGCCAAAAGGTTAGCATTCTGCAACGGTCACTGCGCTGAGCCGTCCAATGCTTCCGGCATCCAAAACACTTACATGAATTGAGATGCACGTAATTTTTCAACCGCTTACATGCCTCCACAAACCCATCGTCCTGCGCCCCTCCCTCCGGGACCTTCACTTCCAGCTGCTGTGCGGGGCCCAGACGGGGCGGCACGAAATCTGGCAAATCCAGTGTATACAAATTGACGCATGCAAAGATACCATCAATCCCAATCTGAGCAATAACCACGCCTTTGGCAAACCACTGGACGAGGTACGTGACTTCTGTCTTTATGCTGAGGCGAGCCGAAACCCAATACGAGGGGTTTAAGGACTGGGACGGGTTGAATCGCGCCGACTCGGCTAGCTCACCCTCCTTGTAAACATAGTCCATGCCGAGGTGCTGCAGGTACGCGACGTAGTCCTTGACGCAGGCTTCCAGCATTTGGTTGTACCAGAGAATGGTCGTCTCATCGTCCACCTGAGGCACATTGCTGGTGGTGGTGGTGGCCAGCGACCACGGCGACATGCCACCGGGTGTGGTGACACTCATGGGTGTGCCGGCTGGTGAGCTGGTCACTCCAGCCGATTCCTTCAGCACGACGTCTTCCGGCCGGAAATCCATAGCGTTGGCGGCGGGCCCATCGTTTGCGAGCAATTGGTGGCGGAGGTCCGTGAACATGATCGGGTACTTAA
Source organism: Powellomyces hirtus (assembly GCA_025526995.1). Classification (NCBI taxonomy): domain Eukaryota; kingdom Fungi; phylum Chytridiomycota; class Chytridiomycetes; order Spizellomycetales; family Powellomycetaceae; genus Powellomyces; species Powellomyces hirtus. The sequence goes on along the minus strand of JAHLKG010000023.1, from coordinate 473,358 downwards.
CAAAATGTAGCAACCGCACAGACCGTAATATTTTGGCCATATCGGAGGCGTTGACAGACGGTGGGGCAGGGGGCGTTCGCTTCGAGGCGTCGGCTGCGCTCATAAATGGCGACATGAGCGGTGTCGATATTGAGCGAGCAGTGAACTGTTTCGCATCCTGGGCCGCGCCGGTGATTTTGATGTGGCGTACCAGCCAATCGAGAAACTCGACCGCGTGGCGCTGCAAAATGTCAATATCATTCCCGGACTTGGATGCCACTGCCACTTCTGGTACTGGGTTGGTTGCCGCGTCCCGCGTGGCAGATTGGTGCCACAACGGAGGGACTGCCGTAGCGGCAATCTGTTGCTGAAACTGAGTGGCCATAACCATGGCCTTTGTGTCTCCTCCATAGCTCTGAGGTACAACATCAAGGTCCGCCTCTGGGACCTCTCTCGGTACGCGGAGGGAAAGATGTCTGAGGGATGCGCCCTTTTGCTGCTGCAGGAGGGCAAACTCCTTTTCCAAGAACTGGAGTCGCAGATGGCTCCAACTGAGGATGCGCAGGATCTGCCGAAACAAGTTATCACACTGCGTCGGTTCCCAGTTGTACGCATACACGACTACTTTGCTGTTTTCAATCGTCGTGAACAGGAACTTGCTTCGCGGACCGAGTTCAAGCGCCGATGGATGCAGATTATTTGTAAAAATAGCTTCCGGGTCTTCCGGGGCCTTGGTCTGCGCGAGCCCGGCGACAGAGACCAGGGACCGGCCGGCACGCGACAAGCGTCGCCACGGCTGGCCCGTCAGCCACCCAGAGGTGCTCGCCTCCGAGTCCGAGTCCTCGTTGGTGATGGGCGTTCGCACCACGGGTTGTATGCTAAGCGCTGCAGCTGCAGCCAGGGCCACACTGCTGGCAAGAGTACTCGTCCCAGGCCCGGTTCCCTCAATTTCAAACGAGCTCTTCCGCTCGGCGCTGCTCAAGCTGTGCAGCCGCAGGAGCCCATAGCGCGGGTTCAGATTTTTGATGCCCGCAAGGGTGACGAATAACTCGCCGTTCTTTTCGTCCGGGTTAACTTCCATGAGCGAGGAGACCGAAGAACTCAGACTGCGCGCGTAGGCCCCGCCCGTGTCGCGTTTCATCGGTTTGTAGGGCTCGAACTCGAGGTGCTCAATGACATTCTTCTGTTCTCCAGATGCACCCGTTGTTGACGGACTTGTTTTCTTGAGGCACGCAATGTCACTGACACCCTGTGTCCCTGCAAAAAGCTCCTGTAACTCCCCGACAAACTCTTCAATGACCAACGGTGGCAAGCTGATGGGCGATACCATCCGTTTGACCATCGGATCGTCCGCGTCCAATGCAGTCTCCAGGGCCGTGTGGATCGTCGTATAGAAAGCCGAGAACGTATCCAGGTTCTCACCGCTATTTTGTGCTGATTCAAATGGTGATGGCGCGGTCTCCATGTCAGGCAGCTGCGAAGGGTGTTCGATGGCCTCATCTGGGGTCGCGGGGCAGGAAGCACCATACGTAACCGCATCAACACCTCCAAACTTGTGCAACGACCGGTCAGCCGCGTTGCGAACAATGAGGGTTCCGACAGTGGCTTCAACAGCATAATCCAAGACCGTATTTTGGAACGCCCTTTCAACAAGGGTGAATAGCCCATCGGTGTTGATGCTGCCATGGCACCAAATCTCAACCGCAATTTTGTAACCATGCCAAGCATCCGGGCTCGTGAGTCTCGGCGACTTGTTCTCTTGAAATGAGTTCAAGAGCTCTTCGTCGCTAATGATATTTCCTTTCTCACCCTCGGCAAAAACACCAGGCGCTTCAATCATGACTCTGCTGCCCTCATCCAGCAACGCGACGCAGACGCACGCAATGCCTTGCCCGACTGCCGTTTCGACTGGGGTAGGGTGTCGGGTGGGTAAGCAGTTGTACATGAATACGAAATCCGAAAACTGGACTTCGTAGGCGCGAGAAAGGGAGCTCTCCGAGTCACTGATGCGATCAGCCCACCCGTACTTCATTCCATAATGCGATGTCAGCCCGCCAATCACATCAGCGCCGCCCAGGATGTGCAGCCACGGTATTAGCATTTGTCTGTATAGTAGTAGGAAAACGTACGGGCTGTGGACATATTGGGGCAGTTTGAACCACCGAACACCGGCCGATTCGACGCCGCGGCCAGCGGGGAGGATAAAGTCCAGATCGGCTTGGGTCAATTTCATGGTCAAATTTCGCGCCAGATACGATGCCAGGACATGTTGGGTCAGGCCGTTTATTTTGAGTTCGACCATACCCAGAAACTCCTTGGTGAGTTCTTTGCCTGGCGGATCGATGCCAAACACGTCGAGGATGAGCTCGTAATCCGGAGAGCGAGTAGTTGCAGCCGTACTGAGGACGAGGTTGTTGCGGTTGGAAATGGCCGAGTGGGAGTGGGCGGCCACGCTCGAGACGGTCGACCGGCGCATGACGGGCGAAGCTGGGCCACGCGGAGAATCAACGCCTGTGCGCAGCGAGGAACTATATGATTCGGCGCCGACATCCGCAGAGAGCGGTTCCCCACGATCTGCTCCTGCCGATTCTTTCCCTGTCCCCTTTTCCGTAGCGTCAATCTCTTCAACACGAAGAATGATGTAAAAAACGGACCGGGGAGCAGCAAACACAAACATGTTTCTCCGATTCACAATCGCAAAGGCCTGCAGGGACAGAGCAACGGCGCTCAGCGCTTGGAGGGACTTCAGACGCCAATGGAGCGGGAAGGTGCGGCGGAACACGTGGGGACAAGCAAAACGACCAGGCTGGAAGTGCCCGGATTCCCAGCCTTCCATTTCCGGGGGCGGGGAGGGATTGCTGGTGATGTCGTCTTCGTCCGTGTCGCGTGATCGTGACAGTGTGGAGGACAAAGAGTCGTTGTCGTTGATGGGAATCGTTGGGGGAATCAGGTACCTACTGGCGACGTGCGTTTCGGCAAGTTGCCTTAACAGATAAGATCGGTTGACTCGCTCGCAGCAATTGGTGATTCCCTCTCGGAGTTTCCCGACAATGGCCAGCCGCTTGTAGCCGCCGACTTCTTTGGAATAAAAGTAGATTTGGACCGACATATCGACAATGACAGCCACGAGCCAAAACCGGGCGCATTCGACTGGGCGTGATGAACCAGGAGACGATGGAGATGGCGCAGACGCCTCTTTGTCGCTCACATTGAGGACATCGCACGAGCCATCTCCATCCAATGAAATTCCCAACCCTTGCATCTGTTCCGCAGCCATTCTTCTCGCGTCCACTGAAGGCGAAACCAGCTCTTCTCTGGCTGCAAGACCCTCATCCGGGATATAAAACATATCGCCCATTCTGATGACTTTGCCAAACCCCGTTTCCAGCCCCTCAAACTCCTTTCTAAACAAGTCTATCTCACTCGCAGCGCGGACAAACGACAGAGGCACGTTTACTGCGAGGCTCGGTTCCGAGTCAGTAATGGTTGGAACAAGGTTGAGCGACTCGACTCCGCGCCCGGCATTCTCGAGGTGCCGTCGGCGGAGTATCCCTTCGATCAACAACAGGGTCGATTCCTGGATTGGTCGCACGGGGAGTAGCAAATACATGACTTCGTCTTCGAGGAGGCTCTCAATTTTACGTGTCGTTTCTTGGAGTGCCTTCTGCTTTTCCTTGTCAAGGTGCGAGCGCGCTTCCACGGTCGGTGTTTTGGGTTCGTCCAGATCGCCACTGTTAGCCCTTTCACTAGTCGGCGGACTAGTCACACTTGATCCTTCGGGCAGAGCTTTGTCGCGCGGGTCGGATGACCGCGGGGACGTGGAGGATGGTCGCGGAGTTAAGATAGTGGTGTTTGTGTTAAGCGCCGGCACCGTCAAACAGAGGAGATGAAGGACGGCGCGGGTTCCATCGGCGCTTTGTACCGGACTGACATCAGTGCCCACCGAACTCGGTGTAAAATCCAAACTGTCATTATCCCCATTTCCGTCCTTTCGTTTCTGGGGCAACTTATACGACGTCGGCAATTTAGCAGCAGGGATCTGCAAATGGTCCGCATCCGACATGTTTCGTTTCATGAACGAGCACTCCGTTCTGACAAACAAGGGCGTCCCCGCACACTCCAGGACCTTTGACAAAGCGTCAAACTCGTTGGATGCGGTAGCTTGGAAGTGGCTGGGGATATCAAGGTGCATCATGGACTGGAGCGGGGTTGGAGCTCGTCGTACAATGGGCGTCGCTTGTGAGGGTAGATTGAGGTTCGAGCTGCGTTGGGAAACCAGAGGGGCAGTAAGCGGAGCGCCGTGGCCTAGCTCGATAGGGTTGTCGGGTTTTGGTCGGTAAAAGAACACATTTTCATTCCGGCAACTGAAACAGGGAACGGGATCAAGAAACTCGGCGAGGAGTTCGCGGAATTTGGCCTGGGTTGTGTCTTGGTCACTAAAAACGTACGCTTTCCATCAGTAGATGAATTCCACCACACATCTAAACATCCATCTCCTTCATACCTCTCCCCATCGTTATTACACCCCGTCAACAGCCTCACATTTAGATAATTCGTCAAATCAACATCAATACTCGTCTCCACGCACGCGCCAATCGCTTTATCCAAGTCCGCGGGATCCACATCATATCCCTGCAGCAACGCCGCATAAACGCTCTTGGTGAACGCCGCCGCAACACCATCTTTGATTTGGGCCCGGAAGTCCTGCGCGTACTCTGACAATGGCGGTGGCGGAGGGTTTGAGTGCGATTCTGATTTCCGTCGCTCGTGATCTGGAAAGCTCAGCGCGTAAGCTGGACCCTCGACGAGGGTCTGACAATCAGTGAAAGCAATCTTCCCAGAAGGTGTTGCTGGTATTTCAGCTGGGTCCGAGAAGGTAGGCGAGACATTGGATGCCGACGAGAGTCGATGCACGCGAATCGAGTCCACCCGTGGCGGTTCCGAAACAATCGGCTGGAACGGAGGGGCGTCCGTAATAGGAATGCCGGCGGGTGGCAAGCGCGGTCTGACGCATTCGACGAGGGTCAACGCCATATACCCATAAGCCGGACGATCCACATCTTCCATCTCCTGGTCAGCGGGAACTGGGGGAGGCGATGTGGCTGAGCCAGCGGCCGTCGTCGAGTCTCTCCGGGTGGTCACTGCAGACTCTGCGCGAGACGGGTACATAGGCGCAAACACCAACAAGAAGGATTCTGCGTCTTTGACTTTAACATAGCATTTGCTGTCCGTCAGACTCGTGCACAGAACGCCAGCCCTTTCTAGCTGGCTCCCCCCATCAAAATCGACAAAAGTCTTTTCTACGGCCTCCTTGACTCTTTCCAAAAATTCCACCCCGCAGGCATCACGAAGCCCCGAATCAAAGACCGCAGCATTGACGCTTAATGTGCTTCCTGCATTATGCGGATTCCCATCCATCAGAGGTATCTGGCTGTCCGTGATGCTCGCCAGCATGCGTTCGACATATCTACACAAGGCAAGATTGACGCGATCTCTGGCCGTTTTGGCGCGGTAAATGGCTTCAAGACCTTGCCAGAGCGAAGGGCTCTGAAGAGCAAGTGGGATTTGGTCTGCCCTTTGGCGAGGGATGTTCAGGTGTAAAGATCTGTCGCCAGTGGTTGCGGAACTACCAGCAGAGGTGCCAGTTCTGCTACTCTGGTGCAGCAGTGAAGTACGATTGTGTGTGGGTGTTGCATCCGCGCCGGAAGCAATGTTGTAACTGTTGCTACCTGCGAGCGCTGGCCGCGGAGGTGTGGTAGGTCGATCAGACGAGGTGCCTCGTGAAGCCGCTTTCGAGAGGTGCGTCATCGTCGGCGTGCGTGGTGGGGAGGTAGGAACAGAACGCGCGATCGTTACTTCGGGCATGGGCGGGAAGAAGGCGTCCGCACTGGCCGGGTGAAGGTGGTGGGGATGATCGTCCGTCGCGGTTTGCTGCGGGCTCGGCTCAATAATGACCGGGAAGCGGAATGCGCAAGTGATGAACCGCCCGTCTTGGAGGACATGGCCCAACTTGAACTGCGTTCCAATGACGGTAGAGGATCGGTTAGGGCCCATCTTTTTCAGCAAAGGTGGTTTGCGCGAGCTGCTGAACGCGTCTGGGAGTGACGTCTTTGTATCGCCATCGCTGTTACTCCTGCCTCTGCGGTGTTGTCCAATCGCATGTATCTTATCAAATGTGTACAGCTTCCCCACCAGCCGCCTGTCCTGCTCCAGCATGCGTTCCTTGACGACAAGATAGTGCTGCTTGAAAAGCGTCGTGATGGGCATGACTTCCGTCTGCGGATCATTGATGACGACTTCAGCGCCCGCAGGCCCGTCCACGATCGGTTCAACAAACAGCTCTGTGATGACAGTTCTGGTGCGTTCGTCGTTGATGAGAACAAATTGGATCGCGCATGTCGTAACGGTTGAGCTCTCGTCGTCCTTGTCGCTGCCACGGCCGCGGCGGGATATCTTGGCTTCACGATAGAGGGTCAAACACCGCGGGGCTTCGCTAATGGGAACAAAGCCCTCTTCCAGTCGTTTGTAGTAAAGTAGGTTGAAGGCCAACTCATCAAGCGGCATGCGTTCCGCTCCCCTCAACGATGTCGTATTTGCCGGGTGCACATTATCATCCGCACTGAGATCCGTGAGCCAGACAAACCGGTTATTTCTTAGAAAATTCTTCGATGCCGATTGCGGTATGAGAGTTGTTTCAAAAGTGTCGAGCATTCTGGTCAACCTGGCCTCCGGAGATGGCATCTGCATTTCAGGTCCACTCGGCTCTTCACGATCGCCATCGTCCTCCCGTTCCAGCAGCGCATATCGGGCAAGCATCCGTGCAATCGGTTTCTTACACACAATAAGCGGGCTGAACGCCACCCCCGAGCTTCGGACAGCGTGTTCAATGTTGGCTATTGACTTGGTCAGTTCTTGTAGAATTTCTTGTCGCAGACCGACTCGCACATTGAAAAAGGTTGTCTGGAGTGTCGCCAAACATTCATTGGCCCACAGTATTCGTAGCACGCAGAATCCCGTAGGCACGTCCGTCTCGTCTTCCAACTCCTCCCCTTGCTGCTCCTGTTGCCTCTGCTGTTCCATTGGATGATCATGCACCAATTTGACATAAATCCCTTTGCCCACGGAGAACGATCTCCATTCCGATGCGAGGTAGTCATGCAGGTACATGGCCGCAACCTGGTGTCGGGTTGTCCACACATTCTCACCCCCACCAGAAGTGGATCGCAAGATGACATCTTTGCTCAGGTGGAGGAACGAATCGGCGTGGCTGTCCATGATCTGCGTCAAAACTTGCCAGTAGTTGCTCTGTGTCGACGATGTCGTGAGCCCACCCCCAGCAGTGGATGAGGTGTTGTTGGTGTTGACGGTGGCAGGTGCAGGGAGGTACCGAGAGTTGAGTGCTCCTGTCGAGCTTTCCACCATGTGATGGTATGTGCGTTGATCATATGGGATGGCGGAGAGAGCGTATTTGGTTTCGAATGAGACAATTACCTGCAAAAACAGCGTGCAACGTTCAGCATGGCTACAACGCAACGAGGACCAGCGTACCAATGCACTGTTACCTTGAACGCATCATCAATCTCATAAATCCGCTTCAAAAAATGATGCAACTTGAGCAACTTGCCCTGCACAGAATGAGTTAACAGGCTCTTCTCATCCAAATTTTGGACATTGATGAACAAGATGGCAAATGCATGCTGGGCCAGAATATTGAGCTCAATCCGTGGCGGCTTATGCGATCGACCCGCAAGGATCGACCGATGCGACGCTGACGCTGTAGGTGCCCAGGTCGTTTTGATCGTGTATAGGATGGTGACATTGGGGAACCAGGGCATCATGAGAATGATCTCGACTTTCGAGTTCGGTCTATGTGCGCGCTGGGTGACATGGACGGAGCGGAGAACAAAGCCTTCTTGGAGGCGAGTGAGGATAATGTGCTTGAGATCGACATTGACAGGGTAGTCTCGGTATCCGCAAAGAATCTCGGCGACAAGTGGTGGTTTGCTGGAAGGTTCCCAGGGAAAGGAGAGTTCTTCGGGAGTGATACTTTGGGTTGTGTCCACTGTCGCGTTCAGAAGTCGACCGCGTGGGCAATCGACGGGACGCTCGTGGCGCGTGCCATTAACAGTGCGATAGCGGTTTTCGGTGGCCAGTTTGGCGAGCATGTAGTGGTGCATGAGAAGATGGCGGTGATAAAAGTTGGGTAGTCTCGCTGATGTGGAGTTGTCGCTGTTTGTCGGTTCGGGATCCAGGTAACCGCAGTCGGCGCCATATAAGAACGTGCCTGCCGCAGCGATGGCCAGGAACCTCAGAAACTCGTTGTCAGCGACATGACCGAGATTGACGCCAGCATTGAACCCCTGGGAGGATCCAACTTGAATGATGGTAAACACCGCATTGTGTGAGGATAGTTCCCGGACTGCTTCTCTCGCGACGGCTTCTCCGGCGCCCAAGGCACCTACGACGCCATCCGTGAGTAAGACGATTGCGGGAAGACAGTCTTCCGGCATAAGGTCCACGGCCACAAGCGCACTGCTGATGGCTTGGTAGATGGTATGCGAATGCAACGAGACGTCCGGGAGAGCAGTCTCCAGTTTTTCTGCAATCTCCGACATCTCGGCAGCTACATCAACCGGGCTCGCCTCCTCCGATTCTGAAATGATATCAAGCTTCACATCGCTTTCTTCCGCAGCTTCGGCGGCAGCACGAGCATCCTTCTGGCGTTGCTGGACGAAATCATGTTCATAGGCGTTGAGTGCGTCGTAAAGTCGTTCGCAGACGGCTTCCAGGTTGCTGCTGGTGACGACAACTTCCTGCAGCAAGACTCGTGTGGGGTGGGCTCGGGCGTGTTTCGCTGCCAACGGGCTTTGTGAGCCACGAAAGTAGGCGCTGCCGCATTCGGCGATGACAGTAATGTACACGATCGGGTGAACCTGCATATAAATAAGAGACATGATCATCCAGCATCAGTCTCTGTTCTAGAAGTTTCCATTCCGCATGAACGAAAAAGCGCACCTACATAATGAGGGCCTCCGGGTAGAGATGTAGGAATCGAGAATGGGCGACACAGTCCATCGAGACACTGGCACAGCCTAGCACAGAAACATGTAAGCAACACAGACACTGGAGGTTGCCAAGGGCGCGCAATCTCATTACACACGTTTCAAAAGCAATTGAACCCAGAGCTTTTGCTTTGCCACTGCTATCATCCACAATGGACATGGAAGGGGATTTGTCAACGACGAATGCGACGCGGTAGCGCGCGGCAAACGAGTGGATGTGTGTTTCCGGTGTGATGCGGAACCGGAGCCGAGATGGGAGCTGCTGCTCGGGCTGATTTGAACCTTGATGCTGATGATCATTGTCCTGTTGCAGCTGCGATAGCGGTACGCCTGAAAACCCCGGAGCTGGAGCGCTGTCTTCGTCTGTCTCGCCCTTGGTCCAAGCGGGCAAGTCGGTTCCGATGCAAACGTCCACAATCTGTGTTTCTCCATGCTTTTCCGAAACCAAAAATTTTGGGAATGAGCCCGTGCTGTCTTTCCCATCCTCTGGCAATGCAGTCAAGAACTACATACGTCTAGTTCGTCCAAAGTCAAAGGCCGCATCAAGTGGTCCAAGATCCAAGTGTCATAGTCAGCCCTCGTGAACAGGCTAGGGTGCTTGAGGAACAGCACAACGCTCTTTGCATCTACGACCGCATCGTTTCGCTGTTGAGAGTACGGAGGTAGTGGCGACAATGCTCAGTCAGTGTTCTGCCTCCATTCACACCACACCAAGTGGACAACCGACATGTCTACCTCCATGGTGTCCGGTGGAAGCTGTTCTTATCACAAAAAAGCGGTAAAGGGAACCATGGGGGAGATCCTACAGAGCAGAACAAGGTACAGCACTACTCTCAATTCGAAGTTAAATGCAACTGTGATGCTGCGAAATGACGGGAAAGTGTGTGGACAAAGCCAAACGAACGAATGAACGCGAATCAGCAGTATCCTACATCTAGTATGTGGAGCAAAGTGTGACAATCAGAAACTTCCGTTCAAGTTGCTTGGGAGAGAATAGTGATACCCAGACGGATAGAATGGACCCGGGATAACTTTAACACACGTAGATAGAAGGGAGACGGTTTAGCAACCATCATCACAGTCACACGGCGATTACACATGGAATTGAAAGAACCTGAAGGTCAGGGCACAGCTGAAATGAAGTTAAGCAAAGAATAGCGGTGAGAAAAGATCCATGGCGGGTGATGTGATCTAGATAGCGCGGAGCATGTTTTATACATACCAGAACCCCGCCCCAATCAGGGTTCCCATTGTAGATGAGAGAGGCACTTTTTTCTGCGTGGAAAGGCTTTCACAATGTTGAGCTGTTTGTGTTCAATTTCTGCACCAAGTGGCGCAGGGGTGGCTTAGTCGCGCGTCCCTTTTTGTGACTGACATGACGTGAGTGTGAGGTGTGCTTTCCGGCTCGGGCAGAGAGCCGCATGACTGACAGTAGGGAATAGTAAAAAGGCGGCGGGAGATTGTAAGATATCCCTGAGACCAGAATGATCTGTCATGCGCCTCTGCCACGCTCAAATGTCTCACTTGCCAGAGCCAACGCCGGTGGGGTATAAAAACACAACGTTTGCCCCTCTGGCCGTAGCTTTTCTGTTCCCTCTCATTATTCCCGCACACGCAGACATTCATTCTCTTAATACCTCCCATATTCTCCCAACTCCAATCTGTTTTCAATATTCTCTTACGCAGCCATATTCCCCGGCACCGCAAACTCCATTTGCATCGACATATCACCATCATGGGCAAAGGCGGCGCCGAATACACGAGCCTCTCGGGCGATACGCTCTACTCGACTGCAAAATGGGCTATTTTTGTCATAAACTTTCTGACTGCTGTATGGCCACCCCCCACTCACACCCCCCCTCTATCATGCCTCCCTAAGATCCTTATCTTTCTTTCTTTTCCTTTTCCTTTTTTTTAAGCTTGCCGGCGCAGCCCTCATCGGCGTCGGGATCTACGCTCTCCTCAACCCGCTCGGGTCCGCAATGGTTCCCATGACGCTCCCCATCATCGCCATCGTCGCCGGCGGGCTCGTCATCCTCTTGTCCCTCCTGGGTTTCTTCAGTTTCTGGATGCAAGACAAGAACATGCTGTGGATCTACTTTGCCCTCCTGGCACTGCTGGTCTTTGTGCAGCTCGTTGTGGGCGTTGTTGCGCTTAATACCCGTGGGCATACCGTACGATTCCCATCCTCAATCCCGCCCCACTGCTTTCCTCACTCACTCACATGTATATATATTCCCCTCTAAATTTTCGCATTTTCGCCCTTTTGCGCTTTCAGATTGACCAACTCGCCGACCGCCGCTGGTCTTATCTCTACGAACACAACCCGCACTACATCCGCAACATTGAAGAGCAGTACCACTGCTGCGGCTTGAACTTTGTCGACGACAGAGCGTACCCCAAAGTCAGCGACCGCCTCGACAAGCACCGCTGCTCGGTGAATAAGGATTTCGGCTACAATCGCGCATGTTTGGGACCCGTCAGGGGAGAGTGGGAGAGCAGGCAGACGGGCTTTGGAATTGCCGTCATTTCGTTGGCCGCGTTGCAGGTATGATGGAGCAAGAAGGAGATTCACTGTTTCACACCTTTCCGCTAATGTTTGTTCGTGTTCTTGGTGTCATCATTCCCGCCAGCTCCTCGCGCTCCTCCCAGCCTACTACCTCGCATCCCGTCTCCCCAGCGCCGAAGAGCGCGAACGCGACCTCCTCGCCGAATTCCGCCAACGCTTGCTCGACACCGAAGGCGGGAACCGTTCCGCCGAACACGGTGGCGGCTACGGCAGCACCTTTGACGCGGGCGGCGCAGGGCCTTTGCGTACGGACCGCGAACGCACCGCGAGCCCCGTTCAGCATACCGTCGGCAGACCCGCGGGCTCGTACCCGTACCAGGGCAGTCGTCCGGGATCGCGTGCTGGGTGAGGAAAAAAAATGAAGGGGTGGTAGGGGTGTAGGTTCTTGTTATAAGGTCTTTTTTGTATTTTGGTGGGTTCGTTGCTGGGTACCGCTTGTTGTGGCGGAGGATGAAGTCAGTTTTTTTTTTTGCTGTTTGGTGCATATATCCCCTTGAGCCGGTTTGTTGCTTGCACGTCAGTGCTCTTGTTTCCACCTTCTCCTCCGCTTGCATGCAAATACATTCTTTCAACATTAAGTGCCACTAAACCCTCATACCATACCCCAACTTTCATGAAATTGAATTGCACAAGGGGCACCATTAAATCTAAATTGCAGCAGAAACAAGAAAATAGAGAATAGCAAACCACAAAACAAACAAAAAAAAATGGAAATTGAATTCTGTAAAAATATGATTGGGGGGGGGGGGGGTATGGTCCTGCTTCCTCAAATAAATTTTTTGCTCTTCTCCTCGCCGACACGTCTCAGCAAGCTCACGATCCACATAGCCAACACGCCCACCACAAACCCAATCGCGCCGGCGGTGAGGTGTCCCGAGGCCGTTGCCGACGCCGGCGTTGAGGAGGTGGCAGAGTACTTTGACTGTGTGTTTGTTAGGTGACTCGTCGTTTCTTGGAGGATGCGCAACGTGTCGAGTGTCTACAGTATGGCCATAAAACATTGTCAGACTGAGTCGCACATGGGCACAAAGTAAGACAGACAAGTCGTAAACTAACCGCAGCATTTCCCGACGTGATGTGTTTCACGTCCTCGCTAAGAGCCGTCAATCTACGACTGTAAATAGAAAGAGAAGCATTAAAAACCAACGATTGCACTCGCACCGTTTTCAACAAGGTCATGCTGCTGGGGCGCGCGCGCGCGCGAGCGATGATCAGCACACACATACATGACATCATCCATTTTCCAATTCTGGTCCTTGACCATCTCATGCTGGGTTTCAGCGCGGACCGCCGAGGTCGCATCATGATTCAGGGTCGGTTCTCCCAGCTTCTGCTGAATAACATTGAGGGCCTCGATAATGTGGAATTGATTTCCTTCTATCTTTTCAATCGCATGCGACTGAGAGTGAAAGTAGAGAGTTATGCGCGTTAATGGTAAGTCCTTTTCTGTAGTCCCACACTGTAGCGCAGGCCTTACGTCAAGCGGTTGTTCCTGGTATCCCGGTTCCTCTCGCTGGATCTGCTGTTCGCGTGCTTGATCCACCTTGGCCTCAATCCTCTCGATGATCTGCACAAACAATGGGTGAGGTTACACCTAGCGCGAAGGTCAAACATTAACCCAGCCAGTATCGCAGCCGTACCTGTCTAACATCATCAGTGAGGTGATACACGCCTTCCTTGTTGACATGTTCGGCTTCATGCGGGCGTTCTACGTGCTTCATCATCGCAAGAGACAAGAAAAAAAGAAAGTCAGACGCCCGCATCGCGTATAACCCACCAAACCGCAAAACTCCGGCATTTACCTTCTTAGCTATCTTTGGGTTCAGCTCATACACCTCAAACGATATGACGTCGTGGTCATCTGTGATAAGCCCACCAGAAGAAGAGAATGAATCAGGGAACTTTCAATCACCGTTATAAATATACTGGATTCACCCGCCATTACCAGCCAGATGCGCTTCCGTAGCGGCACTGAGACCAAAATAGTAGTTTGCCGGCAAATCAACGCCTTCTTTCGTAAAACACTCAATATAGCCATCCCCATGCTGCCTCAGATCCAGATCAAGCTGCGGCAAACACACGCACAAGTCACATGTCAGCCCGGACGTGGAACATTAGACGCTTGACATGTCCCCAGCGGGGGTTTTTTTGCTTACTCTGACGGTGTGGTTGGCGTAGGTGACGCGAGCCCACACGGGGGCAGGGGTATTGCGGTAGTCGCGGAAGCAACCTGCCATCGCTGTAGTCACATAGTCCTTTCGATGCGCGAGCTCGGACCCGTCGTTCATCTGGCCGTACACGTAGGGCGTGTATCGCTGGTGTGGGGGAAGAGACACATAAGCGTCAGACTAGACTTGCTCCATTATTCCAAACGGCTGTGGTCTGCAACGTACGTTCTCCTGCTGATCTCCTGTATCAAACAAAATCGCCAATCCTAACATAACAACCCACGCTCGATAAGCCACACTGTTCCTCGCCAGCAATGTCCCTCATTCCCCGTGTAGTGAGTGTCCATACCATCCCACTTATCCTTGCTTCCATACATGGGCCCCGTGGTTCCTTTCTCTTTGGTATACCAGAACGCCAATCCTTCGCCGCCCATGTACCCGCGGCCGAAAACGCTGAACGAAAACTCCACTTGCCATTCCTTGTGAGGATTAGGCTGGGTGGCCCATATGGCGCCCGCCGAATCAGGGACACTGGGCGTCAGGCGCACGTAGTCGGGAGTCAATATCACATCTGCAAGAGCGGGAGACAGGGAAGTTCAGACCGCGCGAACTCTCTACAAAACTTGCAAGTGCGCAAAACTTTTCACGTACGTCCATTTTCTTCAAAATATGGAATCTTCTCCTCATCATATCTACAAATGAAAAACCACTTACTCAACCCGTGATCAACTCCATCGCAAAATCTACATGGGAGTACTCACAAATAGAACGGCTTCTTAAACACCTGTCGGTAATCATGCCGTCTCGGTACCTTGTCGGCCTCGAGATACGGCGGCTCATGGTGTGACAGGTCCTGGGTCTGGTGGGTACCGGTACTTGCTATGACTGCTAGGGGCTGGCATAGCAGCGCCAAGCCGCATAGGGCGACCAATGGTGCTGTGGAGAGTCGCATTGAGGGGACTTGTTGCAGCTGAAGATGACCTCAAAATCGCCACCGCGTGCTGTCACTTTCTGGTGGGTAGGGCTGGTTCGCTTCTAATTTACTGTACTGTACGCGTTGGAGAAGATGTACAGTACGACATGCTGCACATACGCAGTCATCGTCGTCGCACCGTGGTTTTGAAGAGCTGGTTTTTTTTATCCATATTTTTTTTTGCGGGATCATGAAAGCCAAACGTCAAAAACCCCAATGGGCAAACAACGAGCTCAAACCTTCAATTTGCTGGGGGTCATTTTGTGAGTGAGGTGAGCACTGTTTCCTACGCTACATCACGCTACTATTTTCATTTTATGTCGCAATACGCTTGCCGCTGTTACTGGGGTGTTCAAGTTGTCTCTCCCGTAGCTTTGCTTGTTTTGTTTTTATTATTGTCTGGCCCACCCCTAGTTATGATACGTTTACAGTGAGTATAGGAAACGTGTCCGCGGCGTAAGGAAGCTGGGCAAAGTATAGGGGGTGTGTGGTCTGATGATACATGTATATATACTATTCCGCTATGCCAGAACACCACACAGCAAGAAAGAAACAACAAAAAAAAAACGCAGAAAACGCACTACGCGTCGGCCTACTCTAGATACAGCTACAACCAAGACAGATATGCTACTAGTAATATGTAAAAAGGAGGGAAAGGAGAGAACGGGGGAATATACGCCAGCGTATGGGGGGGGGGGGGGGAGGACTCGGTAGTGCTGAGGGTGTTTTCTGTTTGCTCGCCTAGGGTGTTTTCGGCGACTCAAGGGACATGAGGGGGTCTTTCCACCAGACCGGTTCGGGTGTGTAATACGGTTGGCAGTGCAGTGTCGGCGAGTAGGCGGAATGCGAGGCGGATGGTTCCGCAGCGGGGGCAATTTCGAGGGTCCAGTCCCAGTGGGTGGGCGGGTACGCCTCGGCCTTGTCGATTGCATCGACGACGTGTTTGATGGCGCGACACGACATGGGCGAGTCGGCGCTCTCGTCTGTTTCGTCGTCATCGTCATCGCCAAAGCGGGTGCAGTCGCAACTCGGGAGCGGTAGGGCCGAGATTTGGAGGTGGGCGAGACCGACGAGTTCGAGATACGCGTCTTTTGAGCGGAGATGCGGGGAGAAGAGGGAGGTGGGTGTGGCGGCTATGGCGAGGATGGCGCGGACGTGCGCGGGTGGGAGGTGGGTGGGGTGTTGGGTGAGGGTGAGGATGTGGTCAAGGAGTTCGCGGGGTAAAGTGTGGATGAGGGCGGTTGATGGGCGGCGGGATGGGTGGAGGATGGCGCGGGCGGTGGGGAGGAGGGCGAGGGCGGTGAGCGGGAGGAGGCGTTTCTCGGCTTCTGCCGCACCATTCGCAAACGAAAGCGCAAAGTTGCGTCGCGCTGACGGACGGGACTTTTTCATCCCCAATCCGTATTCGCAACAGATGGCGAGTGAGAGTTGCGAGATGGCGTGGTTCTGCGTCGCTGCTTGCGTGAACCACGACGCGGCCTTCTCGTCGTCGCGGATCAGGCCAAAGCCTTCGTGGTAGCAGCGGCCGAGATTGTACTGGGCATGCGGGTGGCCGAGACGGGCGGCCTCGAGGTAGGAGCGGACCGCGAGGAACGGCATCGGGTGGTCCATCCCCAGCCCCTGTTCGTAAAAGATGCCGAGGGTGTTCATGGCGTTGATGGAGCCAAAGCGGGAGGCGCGCTCGTACCAGCCAAACGCCTGCGCAAGGTCTTCTTCCACCGCGATGCCGCGTTCAAATAGGGTTCCGATGTTGTAGATGGCGGCGGGTTCCCGGCGTTCGGCGGCGCGGATGTACCACTTGAGGCCTTTACTAGGGTCTTTGTGGCATCCTGCGCCCTCAATGTACAAATTTCCCAGCACGTTCATCGCACCGGCGAGGTTCTGTTCCGCAGCCTTTTCGCACCAGACAAACGCCTCGTTATCGTCTTCCGTGACCGCAATCCCGTTGTAGTAGCAGAGGGCGAGACAGAATTGAGACGCGGCGATCCCCGCGGTGGCCGTGGCGCGCAACCACCTCACGGCGTCTTCCCCGCGGGCCGCACACCCTTTGCGCCACTTTTCGGCTTCGGCGTGGTGGATTTTGATTCCGACTCGCCCGTGGGTTTTGAGAAAGGCGAGCCGCGCCATGGCCATCCCGCAGCCCTGCAGCGCTGCGAGCGTGTACAACCGTTCGGCCGTCTCGTAGTTTTCCTGCGTCACCTGTCCTCGCGGGGTGGGCAGCTCTCCCCCAACATCCATGGGATCGTTATTGTCTTGATCCATTCCCAATCGAAACTCGCTACAAAACGCCGCGACACTCGATCCCATCGCCACACCCTCCATCCCCGCCGCCAAGAACAGGTCCAGGGCTTTCGCCTGCTGACCGGCAATCAGCGCTTTCGTCCCCATCGCAAACTGAATGTAACCTTTCAGCGATCCGCGGGGCGACCGTTGCGACGAGCCCATGCTGAGTATCGCGGCGGGTATCGATGACGTGGGTGTGGCGGTTGGGAGAGGTGTTGCTGGCGGAGTGGATAGGAAGAAGGACTGGGTGGATGTGCCGACTGAGGCGGTGGGGCGCGGACCGGCCGCGTAGATGCTTTGTAGTTGCTGTTGTGTTGCGTCCATAAGTATGTACGAAAATGGGCGAATGTACAAGTTTTCGAAGGCCCGAAATGAGAAAGTCTGTACAGGGAGACTAATTTACAGAAAACGAGGTTATGTTGTTTGATCGTTGCTTGTTGCTGGTTGATTTGAGCCAAAAGGAGAGCAAGGGCTTCCTGGTCCCCTTTGGCCGATAGATATATTATCCCAAAGCAAGCGAAAAGAGGGGTGGACAGCAAGCCGTTTGGCGGCAGACAAACAAGACCCGGAAGGATAGCGTTACGTTAAAGCCGAAGAGCAGTTTCAGAAGGTGACGCCGTGGAATCAGCGGCGAAGGTTCTATAGATAGTAACAGTTTTCAAGAGTGTAAGGGTTTGGGAGGGGTGAAACCGAAAATGTTGCAAAGAGCAAGGGGAAATGATGACACTCACCGACGCCACATCTGCCCTCGTGGCTTCTTCAAGGCGTAACGACAAACATCCGGAAGATGGAGATAAATGCAATCGACAGACGGAAACGACAAAATGTATTGGTTTCCCCATCATAATCCAGGGGTATCGCTGCTCGCGAACATGAGTATCGACAAATTTCAGAGCGAAAAAGACAAAGAAGACGTGTCCCTCGTAACATGACTTGAATTGAGGTTCAGACCAAGGTTCTTATTGCACCCTCGAGGGGTTTTGCAGGAGGTTTGCAAACCGACAGGCCGAAGGATCTTGATGTCGAGTCTCCGATTTTGCCCAAGTAGTAATCCTCTTTGATGCGAAACGTCAGGAAAGGTGTGGGGATTTCTATACCTGCGGCAGACGCGGGGAGCTGGATATTCGGAGTGGTCTACCATAGTGTATTCACGAAATACAAATGCTTTCTCGGTACAATGGGTGCATACATATGATGCATACGTATAAAAAGCTGTTACATGTCTGTCTATAGAGGAGCGCCACCAACAAAGACCCGCTTTCTTTGTCCAAAGTAGACCGCAACATCCACGATGCCGACCTCCAGGGCCCAATCCAGTTCCTCTAGATTTCGTATGGTATCGGGAGGCGGACCAATGAGGGTCACGGCCGTGTCATCCATATCAGAAGACTGAGATCCGTACGCCATGTCGCTGGTGCCTCTTCCCCCGGAATGTCGGTGTTGCTGTTGCTGCAACGGCTGGCTGACATCTGAATGGGTGCGGGTGGAGGACGCAGCGGGTAGCGGGGCGGGGTTTCGGATCCAGTCTTCAATGTTGAGCACGGCGGCGGGAAAGTACCCTTGTGTTCTCTTGGTGACGTTGAGTCCTAGAGCCCATCCGTCCCGATAGATTTTGCGGACTGTGAGCGTATCGCCTGATTTGATGGCGGTTTCGTCGGGTCGGCGCGGGGTGTGGGTGTATTTGGCCGTGTAGGGTTTGGAGAGGTCGACAGCTGCTGGTGGTGGTGAGTGTGTTGCGGATTGTTGTGGCGGTCGGCTGGGCGGATAGGGAAAGGCACCGAACGCAGATGATGGATGGTCGTCCATTTCGAGGCGTGGGGAGGGCGCTATGGGTGGAAGGACAGGTGGTGATGCGGTGGATCGTCGTGATGGCGGATCGGAGTAGTTTTTGGAAGGCACAGGTGGCCTGTGGCCAAAGCGTCCGGTGTCCAGTGGAGGGAGATTGCTGTTGTTCCACCTGCTGCTGCTGGAACCTGTGGGCTGGTGATGCTGAGAGGGACTGGTCGAGGAGGATGGTGCGTACAACAAGCCTTTCGTGAGTGTGACTTGATCCGAATCAAAGCGGGATGAGTTGCCTGCAAACAGCGGATGTTGATGAATATCCGGCATCGTCGCTTCCGGCGCCAGTGCTGGATTGAACAAAAAAGGCGAAGGGGGGGACGGTGGGAGTCCCAGGGATGATCGTCTCCGTGGCGGTGTCGGGCCAGATCCTCCCGAGGAGAGACTCGGAGTGGATGGGTATCTGTATTCCGACTCGTTCGTGGCCGGGTAGAGCGGCATGAGTGGTGTGGGGAGTTGGGTGGTGGTGGATGGTCCTGGTTTGCTGTTTCCCATTTCTGCGGTGGCGGCATGGGTTTGACCTTTTGACTTGCTCCTTTGCCATAAGCGCCAGACGACAAAGGCCAGGATCAGCAAGGCGAGTACGACGAATGCGAGGATGATGGGAATGCCGATGGTCAGCCAGTTGCGTTGAGCGGCGGAGGAGGTGGTGTCGTTGGCTGCTGAGGCTGCATCAGCATCGACGGCGGCGGCAGCGGAGGTGGACGTGGATGGTTGGGATGTGCGTGTGGGAACAGCGGTGGGAACAGCGGTGGGGATAGTGACAGGCATTTCATTGGTGCCTGTGGTGATGGCGGTGCTGCTGCTAAGGACCGTTGTTGAGAGGTCAGTGGGAGTGTTTGTTGGTGGTGGTGGTAAACCGGGGAAGAGGGTGGTTGTCCTGGTTGTGGTCCTCGTTGGAATATGCCTGATGACGGGGACAGCAGTGCTTTCAGTGTCAGTGTCGAAGCCGGTGTCGGCCATCCAAGTTAGGGGAACGGCGTGCCGTGCCGTGCTGTGGTGGGGAACAACAACAACAGCGACGGACGCAAGATAATATTAAGGAAAGGGTCCGAGGGAAAAGACGGAAAGAAATAAAAAAAAAGAAAGAAAGAATGGAAATTGGAAAGGGGGGAAAGACCAGCGCACAGTCTTGTTTGTATCGCAGTGTTGGTAATAGTAGACTGTAGTAGTCACTTTGAATCTTTTTACTTTTGTCGATGATGAGCAAGTTGAAAGATTGAGAGTAGTAGTTGGAGAACCAAAGCTTCCTTCGTTCCTTCTGTCCGCTCACTCATGCGCTACAATTGCCATGTACAATGCGATACAAAACAATACCGAGACAAGGGTCCTTTACTCAATCAATGAATGCCAATCGGTGACTTTTGCGTCGGTCTGTCTGTCAGTCAGTCAGTCAGTCAGTCTGTGGATCCCATCCATCCATCCCCCTCTTCGTGATTCGTCCGTTCCCTGCGTTTTGCATTTCTTGTTTTCCTTCCTTTGTTTGAAAATGATAAATCACTCCCTCGTCCATGTGCTTGAAATGGGATTGTATCATTGAACTAATACTGCTCTTCATAATTACATTAGAGTTAAATGTTTAGTTCAGGTGTTCGGTTGAGTCTAATGGGCCTTTGTTGACCGCATCCATTCATTCTCGCATGTCATTCATCCCTGCTGAGCCCCCCTTTAACCCCTGGATGACCGCTGTTTCAAACCTAACCCTTTCATTTCGCACAACTCCGCTCGTTGATTACGAAACCGCCACAAGGGGCTCAGCAATCGGGAGAGGCTCAGCTGTGGCTTTTTCTAGGGTCACTAGATTCAATCCGCGCAGAGTCTTTGGTATTCACATTGCGGTTTTGGGCGGTTTCCTAAACATCCTGTGCGTATTTCCTTCAATACAGACCCCATGCGCCATTTCCACTGGTGACGGGGTGGGTGTGATGGACCGGTCACAGCGCCTTTGTTTGCGAGAATGCCATACCCGGGGGCTCTGTGAGCGAGAACATCATCATGCAGGGTCTAGTGTGCGAGAACGCCATGATGCTTTTTGCTAGCGCAACACCCCGTGTGTCCTGAGTGCGAACATGCTAGCTTTTTGCTAGCGGCCTCCACACCGCCGTATTCACCTGCTCTGTGTTTGTGTGAGCGTGGACAGTAGTTAAGAGAGAGGGTTTGCCGATGGCAATTTTTGGGCGAGTGGTGATGAGGGCAAAGGTGGGACTCGGATTCTTTCAGTTCGAAAGGCGTAACACGGCCATTTCGTAAAGAAATTCTCCGCCGCTGCCTTGGTGCAAGGTCAGGCGCGGGCGCTGCGAAGGAGGCGGCAAGCTGCTAAACGAGATACTAGCGCGGCGGATCGTCGTCGGAAGCTGTCAAAAGGCAGGCTGGGTTCTTTGCAGCTGTAGGCGGCAGAAACTTTGGAGTGCAAGACTTGTGGACAAAAGGCAAGCTGGGTCGTTTGGGGCTGCAAGCGACTGGAACTTTGAATGTGCAAGACTTGGGGTGGGAGATGAGTAGTGCTTCAGGGTAGAGGTTTAGAAAACAGTCAAGTTGTATTGGGGGCTCCGCTACCCTGCCGCGGAATGTAATGGGCCTTTGGCTGGCTTGCGCGCCTACTTTGAGAACCAAACCTGGTTCAACATTTAAAATTTGAATATGTAAATCTTTTAACGCATAATAACTATATGCCTTCTTAGCTAAGTGGTATAGCGTCTGCCTCGTAAGCAGAAGGTCGGGTGTTCGATCCTCCCAGAAGGCACTTGTCTTTTGCATTTTTGTGCTTTTAGTATTTTATGATGCGGCGGTCGAGTGGAATCGGAAAAAGGATGCTGCCAACCGCGCCAAGGAGGTGAGGAGCGTCGTTACTAGCAAACGCCTCAACTGTGCAAAGTCCATTGAGCCTTCGGCTGAGACCCTAGCTCTGGGAAGTTGGCGAGCAACTTCTGCCCGAACTTGCCACGCACATTCAAGAAGGCTAAGAAACACCAGCAGATGGTGCGCCCAGTGCCAGAGTGGCCGCAATGTAAAATCTTATTTCATTTGATTGGTACCACGTTTAGCTGTGTCAGGCCAAAGAAGGACAGGCAAACAGTCCTCAGATGTCAGTATTCAATTGACGTCTGTGACGGCGAGATACCCAGCATAGGACAGCGTTTATCAGATGAGTAATCAACTAAAATGTATGACAACGCCTTCTCGGTATCCAGTGGTTTCTTGAGGATAACCCAGGGCATTTGATACAGAGCGTATACCATGGATATCAAAGTCGACGTTCGAATGCACATGACCGCTTGCAAAAGCAATTGTGGGGGGAGCAAACAGGTATTCAAGATCTGTGACAAACGCAGGATTCATTGCACTTCCTAGAAACCTCCCAGACATGCCAAGACAAGGTCGATCGGGACCAGGGCGTAGCGCCGAGTATCCTCGTCCGAGCAGTAATGTCAAACGTGTCCCGCTCAAGAAGATGCACATTGCGGCGTCCTTGAGATACTTCTCTGCATACTGCTCTAGCATGATCAAGAATGGCCTGTGGGCCGTATGCACCGTAAGAGTCAGCATAGTATTCGTGATTGCCCCCCAGCAGCACCAACACGTTGCGGAACTTGAGCGATTGCTCGTGCAGGAGCGCAGCGTAGTTTGGAGCAAATGGTTTACCAATATCGCCAAGTTAGGTTATCAGCGCATATGGGAATTACAGGAGGAGGTTGACCCTGACGGAATTCGAGATGGACATCAGAGACAATCTGGAGTGTGGTTCGCGGACACGTCTCGTCACTCGTGAGTCGTGATCTCATATCGTCGGCTCAATTCATTGTAGTCTTGAACGTGAGCGGGTGTTGAGGTGGAGACCTGTATGTTGCGTAGGAAGTAAGTGCGAACGGGAGAAGAGTGAGCAAGTGTATTTTTTTTATCGAGTATTTCTACATGATGGAGAAAGTATGAGGAGAAGTAAGAACTGACTCGACTGAATTTGAGAACAGTCAACTGCGCCACACGGCCTGGAACGTTCACGTTTGCAGCTGCAATCTTGCGGATTTGCATTCCCCAAGCCTTACTGTGAAAGACAACAGCAACCGCAAACTCGACACCAACTAGGCACCAAGTGCACACTCTGTTCCCTTTTTCCATAGTGCTTGGGAGTGGCCTCAAGAAAATATCAAAAAAAGGAGACGAAAGCACAGCCACAAGAATTATGGAGGACCACGACCCGGACAACGACCATGATCTTCTCTTTGGCGACGGGGGCTCTGATGACGACGACAAGATGGATCTGGACCTGATGAAGGACGAGCTGGCGGACGAGGACGACGAGCTGAGGTTGGACTCGGCGCACACGCAACTGTGGCTTGTCAAGGTGCCCAATTTTCTCGCCGAGAAATGGAACGAGATAGCGGCGGATGATAGGGAGCTGGGGACGGTCGAAATCCCCCCGCTAGCGTGAGTGGAGAGAGAACAGGATTTTCTTCGCAGATCTGATACATCATTATAACAGCTGATCTGATTACCCATCTGTACAGATCTGGCCAAGATCCCAACCGACACCGCGCAACCGTCAAACTCCCCAACCAACCGTGGTCGGTGGATCTCCCCAAGGACTACACTCTCACTTTCCGGCCACCACAGACCGGCTACGCATTTACGGTCAACACGGCGTCGGATCGCCCCAAAGAGATTGTGGGCAGAATAAGACACGAGGGCTCTATCGCCCCCGTGGTCGACGACGTTTACAGACGTCTGATGCAAACGCGTGCAAAGACTTTCGATATGAAGAAACGGTCGATACGCAAACATGACCCGCGGACAGATAGTAGCAGTTATACGTTCATCACGCCGGTCAACAACGTTGCCAAGGATCGTAGTTTCGGATTGCCGGTATGTCCCCGGGCGATGCAATGACACAGAGAAACATATTCTAACCTGACTGTGTTCCTACAGAAAAAGGCTCACCAGCAGGACAAGAAGGAACGTCTTGAAAAACAAGACTTGATCAACCTCATCTTCTCCGCATTCGAAAAGTATGCCCACTGGAATTTCAAAGGACTCATGGAACGTACACAGCAGCCACAAGCCTGGCTCAAAGAAGTGCTAAACGAAGTAGCTTTGTTAAACAAGAGAGGACCCTATGTTGGACTGTACGAACTCAAGCCGGAATTCAAGGGGTCGACTGGAGGTGACGCTGGCCCTACCGCTACCTCGTCTACTGCGCAATCCACCGGAGTGGAGGTGAAAGACGAGGATGCAGAGGGGGGTGAGGATGTGGAAGAGTCAGGGGACGAGGATTTTGAGGAAATGCTTTGAGGCGAAAGCATACATTTGGTGCTATCTGGAGCTCTACATGAGCTTCCCTTGTATATACATTATTCTTAAGTTATCTGTGATCCAGCGAAGTGCTGCTTTGTGCGGGATAAGAAAGGGCGGGTGCTCTGCACCACTGCGCTCCCCTCCAGAACCTTTTACTGCCAAGTGCAGTGGTGAAGCACTCATCGCCTCCGCTTATCGTCAACTCGAATGGAATAGTCGAACGGTATTTTCCTCTTCCTCGACAGATCGTCCTGGATGATCTGCTCCACAGCTGACAGCTTCTTTGTGGAACTATCACCAGTATTTGGCGCTGCTGGAGCACTGTTGGTCGGTTTAGCTGCGAACACTGACTTTTTGGACGCCATGGCTAGCGCGTTCAACTTTTTGGGCTCGGGTTTCTTGAATGGTTTGGCTGCAAACATTGTTTTCATCTGAAGCTTTATGGGTTCTTCGCCGTTTGTTCGTTTGAGCTCTGATGCTTCCTGCAACCATGATGACGTAGTCAGAACACGCAGATACAGAAAGAGCTGTCCACATCATGATACGTTACCTGAACACTATCCGACGCATGCTCCTGCGCTCGTTTAATCTGATCCTCCAAGGTCTTCTGCGCCCGCTCCTCATCCGTCTTCTCCATTCGCTCCTTTTTCAAGATCGCATCCTGTTTCGCCAACGTCTCCGGACTCCGATCAATCCACTTAATAAACCATCCTTTCTCCGTCTCCTCCACCTCACACAACCCCTCCTTTCCCAAATGTTTGCAGAATTCCGTCAAGGACGCCCAATGGGTGGCATTCATATGCAAGTGCTGCTTGTCCGAGATGTATTCCTGGTAGACCAGGTTGGCATGTACTCGCCGTGACCCGTATCGCCGAGACAGCAGCTTCATGAACTCGGTGAGAAACTCGGTGGAGTAGGATGTGAGGTATTTGGAGGAGGATTCGGAGAAGAGAGCCATTTGCCGTAAGTGGGCCTCGGAGGAGCAATGACATTTGAACCCGTTTTCGTCCCGACATTGTTTTTCGCACATTTGACAGTACCATCGGAGCTTTTGCAAGCCTTTGGATTTGATCCTGTTTCCGATCGCCTTTTGGAGAAAGGCAAATGGGCAGTGAGTATAAAAGCAATCAGTGGAAAACAAGGATTGTCTTGAACGCACCTTTGCAGTCAGAAATCCTTCACCCATGTTAGATCAACTTCGACCGTCAATTATCCAGAGAGTATTTTTTGAGAGTTGTTCTAAAGGAACGAAAACAATAGAGCACAGAAAGATCTACGTTGATGTTGGCTTTCGAGGAACTGTTGGAAGGTGCTTGCTTTGGAACAACAGCTTTTGTGGAAGGAAAGAATGGAACATGACAAACAAGGAAGGAAGGAAACACGCACCTCGTAAGCGCGGCTTGTCACTTTCCACTCACCTCCCCCAGTTTTCCACACTGCTTTTCACCACAAAGTTCAACCCGTCCAACCACAAGCACATTCGATACAAGGCAGGCCAGGATGTCCTCCTCCGCCGACTTTGATCCCTTTGGTACACAGGCCCACGCTGCCCCGTCTGCCGCACTCCCATCAGCACCAGAAAGCTTCACGCTCGACGAAGAGAAAGTAGGCCGCGCACAACCATTTGACTTTGGGTTTTACCAAATATATGAGAGTGATTCTGATGATAGGACTATAGATAACCGCTGCGGATACAACGGAGAAGAAAGAGATATATCTCCTGCAGGTCTGGCAGGACGTAGAGTGTAGAGTGGGCCAAGATGCGGGTGATCTTGGAAATTGACATGTGCGCGCTTTGTATGTAGTGGTTGTCGAATTTAGAAAGGGATTTGAATAAAGCGGATCTGGTAAGTCTTCCTGACGCATGTGGTCTGCTCAATGGGGACTTAGGTGATGCAAAATATCTGGCGAGGCGAGCACACGAGTGGCAACTCCACGGGAGAGTCCTGACGATACATTCTTTGACGTCGCTCGCACACGCGGATGACGTTACAGGATGGATGGAGACGAAGAGAAACGGAGACCCATGCACTGTGTCTCTCTCAGTGTGATGAACCTGGAAACGTGGTGTCCACTCTATTTGCTGAACTTTCTGTTGGACTCATATTTCAGAGCACGATCAAACCGTCCCAGTTGAGCCTCGAGAAGCTCTTACTGAAATACCTCACGACAAGCGTCCCGAAACCCTCTCGACCACTGCGCCAGCTCATATCCCGATGTCTCGTCATCCTATACACCAATGGAGATTCCCGAACCTTGTTTGACACGCTCGCTGCTGTGCAGGTCATCGTCTCAAACAAGAAGGTCGAAGATGCTTCCATACGGCTGTGAGTGCAACGGACAAGCATTCTGATGTCTGATTGTCCTGATCCTCATCCGTGATCGCAGCTCCGCGATACACTGTGTCGGCGTTTTGACTGAGGCGCATGGCGGAAAGGTGTGTTTCGTCTGTCATTTGCCTTTGCAAGGAGATACACTTGGTTAACCAACTCCCATTACTCAAAGCTTCTCTCCCTGTTCCCGGAAACAGTGACGCAACTAATGAAGCATTTCAAAAACGCAAAGGAGAGCGATGTAGGGAATCTGTTGATGGTGCCACGTTAGCGATGCGGCATTATTGATCACCTCTTTCCACAGTTGGCGCTGCGCTACGAATGCTTGGTAGCGTTAGAGCGCTCTTTGAAGGGGGCCGGCAAGGGCGCGATTGACACGATGACGAAAGATCTCGTGAAATTGGCCAAAGTGGGAATCACGGACAAATTGCCTCTGATAAGAGCGGCTTCTGTAGAGGTACGTGAAGGCTTCTCTTTGTCACACCTGTATACCAAACCCGCTCATTTACACTCTTGGATGTAGCTCTATCGCGCCATCTATGATTACACATCCTACCCACCGCCAGAAAAGATTGAAGAGTACGACCTCTTGTTGGGTGCGGTTGCCAAGGCAATGGAGGGTGGAACCTATGCTCTTCGGCGATCCGTCGCTTCCTTTGCGTCGGCACTTCTCGCCCTGTCGCAACAAGCAAGTCAGAAGAGGGACAAAGGCAAAAAAGCCACAAAACCAGGTACAGACGCTGATGCAGTCGCAGTACCAGAGAAGAACATTCTCGAGGTCGAAGAGGTCCTCGCTGTCCTGTCAACGTTCCTCACCAAAGCGACATCTCGTGAGGTGCGGGTTGGCGCACTCGAATCGTATGCCACTGCGCTGAGGAGGTTTGGCCCAAAGTTTGTGGAGATAAACTACCCAGCTATTGTGAAGAGCATCTTGGATCTCTCCACCCACCCGAAGCTGGTCACAACGCAGGCCGAGGCTGCCTTCATGCGGGAAAGCTGCGGGTTCCTTTTGCGGGAAGCGGTAGGGAAGATGCTAAGCGAGACGGCTCAGATTAATGCAGTCAAAGAGCTCGGCAACGGGTGGCTACGCAAATGGCCGGCAGTTATGGGCACAGATGTCGCACCACCGGATCACGCCCTTGTGTGCGTGCTGAATGAATTGGCCGCCCTGTTGATTGATCTTGGTCCCGCCATCGCTGGAGAGGAAGGGGCCATCATCGACCCGCTGATGCAGCTTATAGGACATCCTTCGCGCGCGGTCAATCTCGCACTGGCGTGGTGTCTCCGATGTCTGTCTGCTGCTCTACCATCCTACATGCCTACCCTTATTGGCAAGCTCATGGCGCTGGTGCAAAAAGATCTGAACCACTTGCATGGCGATAAACCAGAGTTCCTAGCCCGCTTCCTCGGATACGGTAACGTCCTGGCAGGCCTGATTAGCGCCGCGCCTACCCGAACCCTCTACGTCTCCTTTGAAACGATGGCACGCATCTTTGGTCTCTGTGCGCAGCTCCTCCGTACAACGTCCACATCAAAGGACTTTAGAGCCATCAGTGCGCAATCACGAGTTGCCTGGACGCTCATGGGTGCCCTTATGTGTCTTGGGCCAGATTTCGTCCGCGTACATACCTCACAACTACTCCTTATTTGGAAATCCGTGTTCCCTAAACCGGGACCCAAGGAGTCTAGCAATCGCAGTGAATTGGAGTGGGAATATCTGCTGATGAGCAGGGAAGCGGCATTGGCGGCCTTGCACAGCTTTATGGTCCATAATCCGAAAGAACTGGCTACGTCGGACGTGGCTAAACGAATCACTGTCTGCTTGAACAACACGCTATCGTTCATCTCTGCTCTGCCTGCCGTGTACTCGACCGGGCCCCCACCACCACCCGGCACATCCAACCCAGAAAATCGTTTCTACCAAATGGAGAACTTCTTACGCAAACGTCTCTTCATGTGCTACAAGGTTCTCGCCCCGCCGTCAACTTACGAACTGAGCTACTCGCAACTGTTGCGTGCAACACTGGACGTGTTTGCGCCGGAAACAGATAAGAATCATGACCGGTTCATGGCGTTGGTGGGATCTGGTGGGCTTCAAGACAAGGCGGCACAGGCGGCCGCGCAACAAATGTCGTTTGCGACGTCGCTTTTGCAGGGGTCGGTCGTACATGTTGCTGACGAGTTGGGCGCGGAGGATAGAGGGATTGCGAGGCTGTTGAATAAGGATTCGGATGTGCAGATGCTGGAGAATCTGGTAAGCTGCCTCTGGTGAGTTTTGGCAGGAAAGGATCGCGACTAACCATTTGCGTTGTTCGGAAAACCTTAGCTTGAACTGCAGACTCCCGGCACGATGGAAAATGATCCCCACTGCCTCTACCTCCAAAACGTTACTCAGCATGGGTCTCAAAACATGAACCCAACAACAACGTCACAGCACACGTATGAGCTTGCCTATACAAGACCAGCGCCCAGCCCCATTCCGATCGCGACCATCGATGCAGCCGTCGAGCTATTTGCGCTCCTCCTGCCGCTCCAGAATGCGGCAGTTCAGGAGTCCATGCTCGAGCAACTCATCACGCAGGCCAAGAATCAGAACCTCGGCACCAAATTGCCGCCGTCGGCCAAGAAACGGAGCATTCAGCTGAATATTATTTCGGCCATCATTGGCGCACTGAAATATGTTATGGTCAAGAAGGGAAATTTGGCCAGTGGGAAGGTGGCGGTTGCGATTCGGGATCTTGTGGAGGTGAGGCTCATTGCCGGTTCTCGCATCCATACCCATACCTAACGGTCAAGTTATAATTCATTAGGAATTCTTGACTGCCAACGACCCAGTGTTCCGGACGCTAGCTAGCGAGGCCCTCGGTCGTCTCGCCCGGATTGTCGGCACCGCCACGTTTGTCAACCCCTTGATCTCAAACCTGGTCGATCAAGTAGTCAAGAATCGGGACCCGGATGTTCGCGCAGGTTCAGCGCTCGCACTTGGCTACATCCTCAGC
Organism: Powellomyces hirtus; assembly: GCA_025526995.1. NCBI lineage: Eukaryota > Fungi > Chytridiomycota > Chytridiomycetes > Spizellomycetales > Powellomycetaceae > Powellomyces > Powellomyces hirtus. Next base: position 443,864 of record JAHLKG010000023.1, on the reverse strand, counting down.
TATGTCGGCGGCATGGCCGCAGCCTCCCAACTGAAAACCGTTGTTGGGATCCTCCATTCGCTCGCAAGCGACCCACATCCACTGGTCCACACGTGGGCTCTCCACTCTCTCTGGCTCACCATAGAAAGCGCTGGCCTTATGTATGGGCCGTTTGTCAATTCCACTCTTTCGGTCACAGTCAAACTCCTCATGTCCGAAACGCACGAACTCAGCACCCCTGCTGCCAACGAACAAGCTAGAAACGGAAACGTCGAGGTGTACCCTGCCATTGGCCGCATCCTGTACGCCCTCGTGGGTGTAATTGGTCCCGAGTTGTCCATGTCGACAAAAACCCGGGAACTGTGCTTTACGCTTTACGAGCAGCTCAAAGCGGAAGACGACCCATTTGTTGTCGTCGAAGCCATTCGCTGCATCCAGCATTTCATCCTGTTTGCTCCCAAACATGTGGATATCTTCACACTCATACCCTTCCTGCAGATGCAACTTGCAGGCAATACGCTGACCTCACAGGGATATCTTACCCGAAAGGCCGCTGTGACCTGCATGTACCAACTGGCCCAGCGATCACCCGGCCTGGTTCTGGAAGCCGCGGGCAATAATCAGTTGGAGGAACAGCTGTTTGCGCTCCTGGATATGGAAACTGACCCCACCATCCGCGACGAGATCCGCGATATACTGGTTAACCTGCTTAAACACGTCGCGCCCGACCGACCGTCACGGTGGCTCACGCTGTGCAAGAGCATTTTGTCAAAGACGGGCGGCTCGGTCGGGGAAGCTCCCGCTGCTGACGATTTGCAGGATGCTGCGACGGCGGGCTTGGGTGGTCACGATGATGATGATGACGATGGATTCGGCGGTGGCGAAGATGCGCCCGCTGGTGGGGAAGCAGTAAAACCCGCCACCGGCGCGTCTATGCAGTCTGCAACCGCCGCAAACCTGTCCTCGGGCATCTCTGCCAAACTTGTTCTCTTGCTTCTCAAACCGCGTTGGCGAACGCAGGTGTTTGCCCTCATCTGTCTGCGCCACATTCTCACTGTTATTTCCGAGACGGGCGCGGAAGAGCATTTCGATCTCGCCTTCGCTAAGGCAGCAATGGAACGGGAATCTGTGACCTCACAGCCCCAAAAGCGCCCAGACTACCTGGTCTTCAAGCTCGCCGACCTGATCCGCATGGCCTTTTCGGCGGCCACCGCCAACGTGAACGACCTCCGACTCGAAGGCCTGCGCTTGTTGCAGGACATTCTGGAAAAGTTTGCCAACGCACCTGACCCGGATTTCGATGACCATGCCCTATTGGAGCAGTACCAGGCGCAGATCGGCGCCGCCTTGACGCCATGTTTTGCGGCGGATTCGGCCCCGGATGTGTTGAGCTTGGCTTGCCATGTCAGCGCCGTGTACATTGGAAGTGGAATTAACAAGGAGGTCGCGACCATGTCGAGGATCGTGAGGTTGTTGACGGCGTTGATGGAGAGATATAAAGATTCTGAACCGGAACCCAATTCGGAAGGCAGTGCGGCCCTTCCACCGCCGACCCCGAAAAGCCCACATGCCGATGTCCTCATCCGGATCTCGACACTGACCGCTTGGGCCCACCTCCACACGGCAAGTGCAACGCACTCGTATTTGTGCCCCGTCACCCGGCCAAACCTCCCCGCCCTCGCGACTCTTTGGATGCAACTTTTGGCCGACTACGCGCGCGTCAAACTCGACCCGGACGTCTTGAATGCCGCTGCCAGCGAGCCTGGCGTCCGAGCCACCATGGGCAGCTATCTCGAAGCCACCCGAAACGTCGTTTTGCCATTCTACCAGACCTCATGGCCGACCATCCTGCAAGCTCTCACCAGCGTCGAGGAGTCCCAGCCCGGGGCTTTGATAGCGAGTCTGGAACGCCATGGACGAAGCGGCTCTCCGACATCTCAAACAACGCCGGCCTCCTCCTCGGCTACCAAATCCTTCTACATTCTCTACGGACTCTGCGTAGAAGGTCTTGCCGTCATTGGACCCAAAAGCCCGACGGACTCCCCCACCGACCTTCAGGATGCGTGTCTGAGCAGCTTGGGACGGTTGATTGCGTCTGGTAATAAGATACACGGCGGGGCGGACTTGGATGAGCCGGTCTTCTTGGAAACAGTCACCTTATTGTCCAAGCTCGTGCAGACGGAGGATGTCCCCGTCCAATCAATGGTGTTGGGCATTGTGAGGCAGGTGGTGGTCGAACGAGCTGGGCAGTACCTTTGCGACGATGCGGGGAGTGAGTCATTGGGCACACGGTGGAATTCCGGGGGAAGCTCCCTGGACATGTTGACCTCCGACGAGCCCACGTCTCCATCTGACGATACATCATCGCCAATAGCCTCCCACCACGCGCGCAAAGCCCGCAAAGTCCTCAAAGTGCTGGTCGATATATTTGTCGCCCACGTGCCCGGTATCTCGAGCCGTCCAACCGCCGCAGTAACTGCCAATCGACCCTTGATCCCGGCCGTCACAGCCCTCCTTGTATCAGCCCTCGACACCCTCATTGGGCTCGTTACGCTTCCGGAACTATTGAAATCAGGTGCGGATGAGTTCGTACCCATTGCGGTGTTGATACTCTTGGGAATCTTCCGATGCGATAAGTTCCAGGACGAAGTGGCAGTAAGAGCGGTGCTCTGCTCCAAAGCTTTGGGCGAGAAAGTTGCGGCTGCGTTCCCGAGCAGTGAAGTGGAGCAGGATGAAAGTGGGAGTGGTGAGAGTAGCAGCCCGCAAGTCACCCTGAGACGGACATTCACGGCTGCTGTTGCGACGTTGATGGATATTTTTGATTCGGAAATGTGAGTGGTTTGACCCCTCCGTATCGTGCTTGCACACAAATGATTTACTACCTCGATGTGTCTTATAGATGGGCCTTGAGTTCACAAACAGAGGGAGCAGCGGCAGATGCTCCTGAAAGTGGGAATAGCGGAGGTGGTGGCAATCCTGCCATGCTTCGCAATGCCCTCCTCGCGTCTGTGCTGCTGACTACCATCTGCCCCCCGCATTTGACGCACCACCCGGGAAATCAGGACCGGGTTGCGCGGGCGTTTGGACGGTGTCTGGTGCATGCTCACCCTGAGGTAAATTATTACATGATTGCACAACCCTACATGGGTTGCGTCGCAACTTGGAAAACTCGGTTCTAATTCCCCCTTCCTACGCAGCTCCCGCTGATTGCATTCCAGACCGCCCGCACAGCTATTCTCTCCCCGCCCGTATCTACATCGTCACCAGCCGAGGCAATGTCCACGACTTACATCCGCCTGTTTGTCCCACTCGTCGTCGCGTGGATGGCGAAAGTGCATGAGGAGCTTTCGTTCGTGGCATCGTCCTCGAACGCAGTCAATGTCAATTTGCCGGCGGTTGAGGATGCGGGCAAGCTGCTCGTCGTGCTGTATGGGGTCGTGCCGGAATCGAAAAGTATGCAAAGACACAGAAACATGCGAGAATTGTACACGATCCACATTGTTATACTGACCTTTCCTCTCATCGACCAGAACTCCCAACCCTCTCCATTCTCATGTCCTCCCTACTCCCCTTCCTCTCCCGCACAACCGACCCCGCCACCAACCTCCCAACTTTTGTCTCCAACAACCACACCACCCTCCACCTCTTTGCCGCCCGCACCCTCCTCCATGTTGCAGGCGCCCACCCGCACCTCTTCCGAGAAGTGCTCGCGAGTCTGGACTCACAACAGAAGGACGCGTTGCAGAATGGATTGAGAACGATTGCGGAGGTTGCGGAGGTTGCGAAGCGTGGTGTGGTCAAAGAGGTTGGGCGGATTGGTGGGAATGCCGGGGGAATGGCTGCGGGAATGGGTGCCCAACCGAAAATTGAGTTGAGGAGTTTTGCGCAGTTTTAGAGATAGAGGCATGCCCGCGGATACAAGCAATCAGTTCATGATTTGGGGTTAGGCCGATCAACCATACATAAACTCTTTAGGGTTGATATGGCATATGGTTGTGACAGTCTGGCAAATGGACCATTCATAAATAAGTTGTTCATACATCGCTTTCATATGCCTTTTTATTTCGTTTATTTTGACAGAGGTAGGCTCCGAGGTGCCAGTGAAGGCACGCGACGAAGGTATCGCAGTAGGTCGGGGTGCTGCCCCGCGGAGGCATAGACTCCGTAGGCAGGGGAAACAGGACCAGTACCGCCGCCGGAATTCTGTTCATAGCATTCGGATTACCCCGTGAAAGCGTGATCCTCGCCGATCTTCACAATGCTGATCATAAAAAAATAGTTGGTGTGCACCAAACGCACGTACTCTCCATAAGTCTTTGTGCCGCAAAAAGGGAAGTCATCAAATGACCGCCCGGGCGGAATGCATTGGCCGAGAATCGAACTCGGGTCTACCGCGTGGCAGGCGGTAATTATGCCACTAAACCACCAATGCTTTGATAAATGGCGCTTTAATTTGAACTCTATAACTACATAAGCAAGTGAGATCGGACGGGCAAATGGAAACAAAGAAAATTGAGCCTCCGGGCGCGGTGTCTCGCGTATGTTTCACAAGTCACCAACGCAGCCACGTGCAGGGCCAAACAGAACAGAACGGAGGTGTGAAAAGAACACTATGATATCGATACCACTGGTGCTTACCGACAAAAATATCGCTCCGAGACGCGCGGTTCGTGATCTGCAAAAAATACTCAATATGAACACAGCAATGCAATGATGGTGTGGTACGAACTTCCTGAGCGTGGCATGTGTTGACGGCGTCCAGGGTGTGCCGCTGTTTTAACTTGCTGTTGTCTTGTCTTGCCAGAATATTCTTATCGTCGTTTTACACATACTTGCGTGGCAGCCTACTTTTGTACGTTGAGCACTTGAGGGAATCCTTGTTCGAACTCCACTCTCGCAACATCGCGCATCACCCACCCCCCATCATCCAGTTGCCTACCCGGCACTTCTTCTCAGTCAACGCATCGATTCGACATAGACGCTGGGACAACGACGCAGCCGCGAACACACGGGTTTTTCCTTCAGCCCGCAATTATCTGCTGCAAACTCACCTCTCACGGGGGTGTTAACGCTTGGACCCAAAGCGCACCTGGGCAGGCAGAATCTGAACTCTACAAAACACTCGTTCGTCTCCTGTCCTGTCAGTAGTGACCCGTCCTCACTTTTCGGGTCCTGCTATATCCCACAAGACCACTGCACACTAGCTGCTTCTTGTTCGCCCACATCAGCATAAATACCACGACACACGTGCGAGAAATGTTTTCTATGAAAGCCCAACGCGAAGTCTCCTCGCATCTCGCACTCGCCGCTTTGGTGCTCGTCTCCAGCGCCAACGCCCTCGTCCTCCGTCAATCACGCGAATCCCCAGGTCCAACCGGCACATACTCGGTCTGGCAAGCGATATGGCTGTCCGAAGTGCTCAAAGTCGCGTTCGGAGTCCTGGGCCTGCTGTTTCTGGATGACCGAGGGCACCACAGCAACAACCACCACCATAGCCACGCGGACCAGGACCCACTACTGCCGTCACATACCAAAAACACGCACGATAGCAGTACATCAAGTCAGTCAAATACATTGGCACTCCTACAATCACACTGGAACGCCGTGTTCAACCGCGGGGATCTGGTCGCACTCACCATCCCGACGTTCTTGTACATGGTGCAAAACGCGCTCAATTTCACCGCCGTGTCCCACCTTCCCGCGGTACTCTTCCAAACGGTCAACCAAACCAAAATCCTTACCACCGCCGTCTTCACTGTCCTCCTTCTCAATCGTGGTCCATCGCCACGGCAATGGGTGGCCCTCTGCATTCTTGTCGCTGGTGTAGTTGTCGCTGAATCTCACGCGTCTGCAGCAACTTCACCAGCATCTGACGCAAATGCGGTCAGTGCGGCAGCAGCAGCAGCAGAAATCACCACGGGCCTCGTCGCCGCCGTGGCAGCCACTTGTCTCAGCGGCTTTACTGGCGTATACCTGGAACGTTTCCTGAAATCCAATGCGAGTTCCTTGTGGACACGCAACGTTCAGCTCGGCATCTACTCCTCCCTGATGACCTTTGTTGTCGGCGTCCTTTTTGTTGACGGCAGGAAAGAACACTCGCCACTGATGTTGGAGAACTTTAATACGTGGACATGGGTCGCGATTACCCTCCAGGCTACCTCCGGGCTCATCATCGCGGCGGTTCTCAAATATGCCGGGACCATCATGAAGAACTTTGCGGCTAGCTTTTCCATCGTCGCTAGCAGTGTGCTCAGCTACTTTACGTTTGGATTCCATTACACGACACGATTCGTCATCGGTATGCGTTCCGTCGCTTCGCTTTCGTTTGCACCGCATTCCTGTCTAACCCTCGCTCTCCCCTGTCATTGCAGGCACGATACTGATCTTCCTCTCTACGTACCTTTATACCCGCCAAGACGGCCCCTCGCTCCCCGTCTTGAATGCCGGTAACGGAGCGGCGGCCCGGAAACTCTCCATCACGCCCCTCACCCAACCCGTTGTGAAATCGGCGGGACTTGGGTGGCCACCTACGCGCCCGGATCATGCGGATCAAAAAGGTCCGCATATATCATAACTGTAATCAAATTTTGGATGGGATGGGCCTACTCTGAGAAAGCTGAAACTTGCGCCTACCTCTTTGATACGATATTTGTCTTCATTCACCTTCCGAGAGTTCTGAAGGCAAGTTGACGCATAGGACCTCTCTGTCCTCTCTGTCACCTTTCTTTGAATTGTCAGCGGGATAGCTATTTAGCCAAAACGCGAGAGTAAGACTAACAAACGCGAGATGGCGCGAGACCCTATATCTGGACATGCTGTCAAATTCACCATCTCTCTTCCCCATCGCTCTTTCTCTCACCTTTTTTTTTTGTGGTCTCCCCCAAAAACTGTCACTGCATTTTCTCTCATAAACCCCACACGGCATCGCTGCCGCCTCCTCTCCTTCTCTCACAACACCGTTTTTATATCTTGTTCGCTTCCCATCGTCGTAACATGCAGTCCGACTTGCAGGCCCTGATCCCAGGGCAACGCATCTTCCATGTCCCGAGCTTCACCCTCGAGTCCGGCCACACCCTCACCAATTCCCCCGTCGCTTATAAAACATGGGGAACCCTCAATGCGACCGGGGACAATGTTATGGTCATCTGCCATGCCCTCTCGGGGTCCGCCGACGTCGAAGACTGGTGGTCACCGCTCCTCGGACCCGGAAAAGCATTTGACACGGACGTCTTTTTCGTCTTTTGCGGAAACGTTCTGGGGTCGCCGTACGGAACCGCCAGTCCTGTGACATGCGACCCCGAAACGGCCCGCCCTTATGGACCCACCTTTCCGGCAACCACCATTCGCGACGACGTCCGGCTACATAAGATAGTGTTGGACACCCTCGGTGTTAAACAAGTGCAGTTTGCCATTGGCGGATCCATGGGCGGCATGCAGGTCCTGGAATGGGCATTTCTGGGCCGCGACTATGTCCGAAACATTGTCCCTATTGCCTGCAGCGGGCGGCATTCGGCTTGGTGCATCAGCTGGGGAGAAAGTCAACGGCAAAGCATCTACAGCGATCCAAATTATGCCGATGGAAATTATACCGCCGACAAACCGCCAGCGTCGGGTTTGGCTGCCGCGAGGATGCAAGCTCTGTTGACATACAGATCGAGAAATTCGTTTGAATCCAGGTTCGGGAGAAAAGTCATGAGCAACGGCGCCGCTGTAACCACCACCAATAACAGCAGCAACACGCATAACGAATTGCCCCGCTCGCCATCTGAGCACGCATCATTACATCACAACGAAGGTCACAAGCTCCGATGCCAATCCTCCCCCTCAACACCAACAACCACACCATTATCAACAGCAGCAGTACCAACGTCAACAACGCCCACACCGTCGTCTCCGTCGTCTTCATCCCCATCGATAACAACAGCATCACAGGCCGTAGCGCCCCGCGTCTACTCTGCACAAAGCTACCTCCGCTACCAGGGCGACAAGTTCATCCGTCGGTTTGATGCAAACTGCTACATCCACATCACTCGCAAACTGGATACTCATGACCTTTCAAGAGACCGTGGTGATTACTACGATGTCCTCGCTACCATACAGCAGCCCACCTTGGTCATAGGTAATTTGGGGTTGCATGAGTGTTGTTCCCTTTCCCGTTTCTTCATCTAACCCTCTTTTTGTAGGCATCGAAACAGATGGGCTTTTCACCATTGGTGAGCAACGCGAGCTCGCAGACCACATCCCGCAAGCTACCCTCGAGGTCATCCAGTCCCCCGAAGGCCACGATGGGTTCCTTCTCGAATTTGAACAGATCAACAATCTCATCCAGACCTTCATCCACACCAATGCACCCGCGCAACTTTTCCAACAAGCTGCGACAACAAAAAAACACTCCTCGACGGACTTTACATCAAAACCCAGCGTATTTGGGGAGGCCGAGGACGCGTTGTTGTGGTAGTTTGTGGAATGTACATTGCTTTTGGCGAGCGCCCGCCCCTAATATAGTATGTTATACCCTGTTATGCCCCGGCCATTTTGAAAAGTGTAGAGCTTCACAGAGTACAGAGTATATAGATACCCATTTCCCATCAGTTTTGGAAGAGATCGATTTAAAGCTTATGTCAAATTTTGAACGAAAGCTTGAGTAAATCTTCCGGAGGTTCGGAGGAGACGCGTGGGAACGTGAGGCAGGGGATCTCTTCTGCATCTCCATTCTGCATCTTCAGTTTGGTCCAACGTCTTGTATATATCAAACTTTGCTTTCAACAACTGCGCTCCCGGTCTCTCAAGCTTGGCGGAAGAGTGGTTTCAGGGGACGCCGAACTCAGACTACTCTCCTTTCCCTCTAAGGAAGATCACGTTATACTTCTTCTCAATCTTCTTCTTGTTCCCCCTTGTCCTCAACGATGTAGGATGGACTCAGCATTCTCCTTGCCGAAGTCAACGAGAGTCCGGCTCTATTCCTTTCTCTTTCATGAAAGTGGTCAACTGCCACCACTTCGCGGCCCCTGCAAACCTGCAGGCACATCAATAGGTGCGTCAGTCAGAACACTCTGGTCTCAATCAACGCCAATTGATTGGTAGCCAAGAATGCACGTCTTGCCGGGTTTCGCGTTCTGGGACACGCTCCTCTTTTGGTTGCAGTGCTCCACAGGATCAATCCTTCTACCAATCTGCTGAGAAAGTTGCTTTTCCACGCGCTCCAAAACAATTTCCCGGAAGCGGGAAGAGTGTTGTTCGAGGCCGGAGTGACGTTAAGTTGCTATGAATCGTTGCTACGATCTGCAGCTTTCCATGGGAGCGGCAGCTTGGTTGAGCTCTTGGCTGAGTAAGGAGCAAATGTCAATGCTAAAGGGGTGATGTATGGCGCTTGTCTGTCTAGGAACTACGACGTGGTCCGTTGTCTGCTTGATCATGCGGCAGATCCCGATGTTCAGTAATGACAATAGGGAGGTTCGAGCCATGTGGATACGCCGAGAATTCGCGAATCGAGCCGTCCTTTTGGAATACTCAAGTCCCTTTGGGATTATAGGGACGAGAAAACTCTTCAACAGAGGAGCACCTATTGATCAATACGGGGGGAAGCACTCAAGAATGCAGTCAAAGCAAAAAATCTGAGAAACGTTGAGATTCTTGTTGACTGCGGCGCAAACATTCATGTGGACGAAGATAGGCCGTCGCTACTTGGAATACTTCAGGGGTTCAGGTACAATCATTTTGCAATTGTCAATCATTTTGCAATTGTGCAGCTGCTGCTCGCTCGGGTGCAAACTCGCGGTAGCCTATAGAGCCATGCAACAAGCAGTCACCTACAACCGCGCGGACATGGTGGACTTTTTAGTGAACTCCGGTGTAGACCGCAACATTGCTCTGGAGGGGCTGCTTGAGATGGGCCTCATCTGCGACATACCGTTGCTTAAAGGGCTCCATGAGGGGGGAATTGATGTGCTACGAAACCATCATCTTTTTGCAAGGGCAGTTCATTTTGGCGAGCGTATGGCAGACTTGGTTCTGTTCTTACGTGGACGTTACGAATCTTTACCGCAGCACATGAATTTCCAAGTGCGGGAGCTATTTGCGCATGGAGTGGAAAGCCCGATTCCGGTTTTCAGGCGAGGTGGATGATTATGGAGACAGTGGGACTCCAAAATTTGACTATGAAGCGACATTTCTATTCCAGAAGAGGCTGAATAGTATAAAGATGAGAAGGAAGATGTCGATGGTTCCGATGCTAAAGACTTTCGTTGCGTGCCCGTCATACAACGGCTCTCTTCCAATTTATTAACTAGTCAGCGTTGCTTCTTCTGTTTCCGAATCTTTTAGTTTTTCATTAGCACAGACACACTAATCTGTATAATCATTGCCCCCAACTCAGTCCTTTTATTTAGAATAGGGAATCACGATTGAGTTTCGCCCGCAACAAAGCACTCCCTTTTCTCATGACACCACTTTGTACGTTGCTCAGATTGCGTCGTGCCGTGACGGTGCGGAGCACTGCATGGTCTTGGAGACGCACGTCATCCGGCCCCACTCATTATATCGATGCGCAAGTCCTATAACTACACCCGCAATGTTCCACGAAAGCGCTAACTCAAAGCCGTCATACCCGCATGTTTTACTCCAAGTCCGTTGTGTACCATGCAACCCGCAATATCACGGTCGCAACACTTACTTGACGCGTCAGTAACGCGTGTCGACAATGCTTACGCTTTTTGGCAATGTTGTCTTCACATCGTCGAAAAGCCCTCACCCTTCCTTTGTCCCCACATTCACTGCTTCCATTCCAGAAATGTCAATTATTTCCCATCGTGTCCACGCCAGTTCCGTCCAACAAGTTGATGTCACAAAAAGCGTCTGCTCGGGCCTTGTTGAAACTCTGCTCGTACACATCCATCTGGAGATGATGATCCATTCCAAAACCGTCCTTTTGCTCGGTTCCTGTCTAGCCCGCCTCACTGGGCTCCCATACGGACTTCTGTGGCCCCTCACATCACATGCGTAGCCCAATCACACCTTGTGATATTTCACCTTCTCATCTACTCTACTAGCCAACATGAACGCGTTCCGTTTCCGGTTCCTCATCCAAAATAGCAACTCCGACCGCCGGTGCCCGTTCCTGGCTACTCCGCTCGACGGAGTCTTCCAGAACGCGCATTGGCTTTTGCATTGTTCCCCGGCCGCTGTTTGAGGCAGACTGCTGGGCCCAACGGTATCTCGACACACCAAGACGTGACTCGTCGCGGCCCTTCATATGGTTTCCCACCCTCTGTCGCCTGCCCAACATCTAATCAATACAACTGGCAATCGTCCCCTTCTCCAATACATTGTTTCTCCATGTGCAAGTATCGTCACCCCATTGTCATACATTGTTCGTACGTCACATCCTTCTCCAATACATTGTTACTCCATGTGCAAATATCGTCACCCCATTGTCATACATTGTTCGTACGTCACAGACTTGCTGGCGATGTCGTCTGACATTCGCTTGACCAATGGGAGTTTTGCTCGTTATCGTCATCGACCTGCTGACTTGTACACCTTATCGCTTGTCGACCGACCAATCGTTGCGCGTGACAGAGGCAGGTGGTGGGCATCCCACCTGAACTGCTGCTACTCCCGCTAGTTATGGCCGGGCCCGGCTGGTGCCGATGCTCGTTGTCGCCCCCCGCGCCAAGCATTCAATCCGCCGCCCGCTCCAAAACTCTATAAAAGGCGCATGAATTCGCTCCCCCCCCCCCCCCCCCCCAGCTCCTTTTTTCTCTATACTCCAAGTGGCCCACCTTGCGCTGGTTCGCAACGTGGCCTCCACATCTTCCAAGTCGGAGCACCTGTCCGCATATCCTGGCTCGAGTCATCGCCACCGGCAGGAATGTCTCCATACGTCAACCGAGTTCCTTACATAGAAGCGGCCTTATCGCTGGCTGCCCACTCTCCTCGGCAAGAACCCCCGCCACGCAACCGGATGCCATATCCATGCGGCGCGCGGGGTCGCCCCCACCCAGCCGGACTCCCCATAGTCCGGACTGACTGGCGGCACCCCCCCCCCCCCCTCCCCTCCCCGACCTGTTCGTCTCCACACCAAGTCGGAGCACCTGCTTGCAGCTCCTGGGATCCCGGTGATCGCCAGCGACTTCGGCAGGAATGTCTCCATACAACAACCGAGTTCATACATAGACGCGGCCTTATCGCTGGCCGCCCACTCTCCGCCAAGAAAACCTCCCGCATCGAACCCTCGTGTCCGTGCGGCGACGGCCTCCTCTCCACCCATCCGAGTTCGCATCTAGACGCGGCCTTATCGCTGGCCGCCCACTCTCTGCCAAGAAAACCTCCCGCATCGAACCCTCGTGTCCGTGCGGCGACGGCCTCCTCTCCACCCATCCGAGTTCGCATCTAGACGCGGCCTTATCGCTGGCCGCCCACTCTCTGCCAAGAAAACCTCCCGCATCGAACCCTCGTGTCCGTGCGGCGACGGCCTCCTCTCCACCCATCCGAGTTCGCATCTAGACGCGGCCTTATCGCTGGCCGCCCACTCTCCGCCAAGAAAACCTCCCGCATCGAACCCTCGTGTCCATGCGGCGACGGCCTCCTCTCCACCCATCCGAGTTCGCATCTAGACGCGGCCTTATCGCTGGCTGCCCACGGCAAGTACACGCTCTCCTACCCGAGACCACTCTCCTAGGCGCACGCACCCCCCTGTGTCCCGCCGCACCCCAAGTCGGAGCACCTGTCCGCAGATCAGCAACCCCACGCGGCTTCGGCAGGCATGTCTCCATACAACAACCGAGTTCATACATAGACGCGGCCTTATCGCTGGCCGCCCACTCTCTGCCAAGTACCTCCGCCGCCCCACCGACCTCCCCCAGGCGGTGCGGCGGGTGGTGGTGACAATTCACTCATAATTTCTTTGTAAATATTTTATGGGCCCCTCTTTGTAATAAATACCTTTTCCCAAAAACGCTTCTTATTACTTGGATGTGAATGTGGTGTGGTCTTGTGTGAGGAATTTCCAAATGAAGAGGGCATTATGAACCAGTGGGGTGTTGTGCTGGTCTGGTTTCGGAGTCACTTTTGCGAGTTTGGTCGGGTGGCGATGATTGGAACGTAAACTTTGTTGGTCAGAATGTTGAGTGTGACGTCGACAACTTTGGGGGAATCCGGTGTCGGGTGTTAGTGATGGTCGCATGTCTGGCAACTGAGTCAGATGCAATGATCGTTTTACAACTCGGGTGGTGGCCGATGTATCGCATATTTATCAAAGTTGGTTGATCTCCGTTTCGTTTTTGCACATTCAATGCTTGGGACACGTCCGAAAAAAGGTCATGGCAGAGATTAACAAAGCTTAGGCTGACCCGCCCTTGTCACTTCTCCGGTCAAAAGACAGTTTGCGGTCGACAGTGAAATCGGCACCAAAGTAGGGAGCGGTGAGTGTTATCCGGTGACTGCGGTCAATGCATTCTTTACCATATGTGCTGATGTCGGATGTGATGTCGCTTTTGCGCGAGTGGGTATTGGCGGATGGTCCATTTGTTATGACACAACAGAAAAAAAAAGACAAACGTTGATGCCCCGCTTTTGATCTTGTTTCGTTGGCGTGGGTTGGTGTAAAGACGACGCTATGTTCGTTCATCTTAGCCGGAACAGACGAGAGAAGGTTTGTATCCAAGTGAGGGATCCATATCGGTTCATCTACTCGGTGATGTCTTTTGACAGGTAAAAACAAGGCACGGCGGCTAATCTCCGCAACGTTAGCCACCCGCCTCACTTGCTTTCTCGTGACCCTACTGATCAGAAACGCTGTGCGTTCGCACCTGACAAAGATCGACGCAGTCGGTGATCCTCATGATAATCAGCGAAACCCGTCCTTGCATTCGAAACGCTCACGAGTATCATCCTTCAATCATTAACTCCACTGGATACGATCCTCAATCAACCCTCAGTTCAGGAAACAGAGAAGACCGTACCTACCACACTTGGAAGTTGCGAGGGTTGGGTTCAAGTTTGTAGGTACTATCGGACGTACGGATGCGACGCGTGCGAGTCAAAATTGAGGAACACACGACTGCCGTTATAGATACAACTGGACCGCTCCGTTGCTTTTTCAATCCTTTCCCCGGATGGAAAGTCAAAGATCATCAAATCGGTCTTTGCTATCGAGAGTACTCGGGATCCGCTTCACAAATCGAGTCGTATTTCGGCGTTTCGACGCTCTTTGTCCAACTTCTTTTTTGTCCGACCACATCGGGGTTGATCAGAAAAAAAATATCAGATCTGTTGCGATGGAACGAAGATCCGTGAGTTTGTCCGTTACCAATTGGCTGCATCTCTGTGCCGGAAGGAGGGGGGGGGGGGGGGGGGGGGGGGCGCAAACATAGTGTCAACGCATCCACAAAGCTCTGCCCGGGCACCAATACCGTTCTTTGTCCGAATCCACCCATCTGAGCCGAATGGGCCTTCCCAAGCCATGTAGTGTGTGCACAGGCCGGGCGTCGTTGCGTTGTCTCTCACGTATCCGTCTTGTTGTTGCGCAAGTGCCTTGTATTTCGGATTATTCTATAATTCCGACGAGACTCAAAAGTCTCGCATAAAAAAGACCCCTTTTCGTGGCAACTCTCCAACGCGACGAACCCCAATACGTTGTGGAAGAGACTCGGATGAGAAAGTGTGTGTGTGATATATTCGTCGATGGTTGTCGTGTGCGTTGCTTCTCATCCGTAAGCGGAAGCAACGCGCGCAGACCCCCGTCCCCCCTTGAACGCGAACCCCCTGTCAATACCAGTACCCGCTAACCCCAGAGTCGGCGTTCGGTCGTAAGCAGGTCCTTCCATACTCTCCCTCTCCCTCCCTCTCTCTCCTTCTGTTGCTGGCTCTGTGCGATTCTTTACGGGGAGCAAAGTAGGCAGATGTGATGTGTGTGACTGCACATACCCAGGAATATTTCTTTTTTTCATGTTCATAGGAAACGCCGTTGCTCTCTTCATCCGTGCCTCTGGTTCTGTTTCGCGTTGTCAATCTCTCTCCCCTTTTTTCGTTCAAGGTCCACTCAACCCCCTTGTCATGGGTTGCAAGAATTGATAGCCAAATCAGCCTAGCTATCGGAGTTGCGCGTGTGGGTAGTATCCTACACGATGTGTTAAAACCGACAGACAATGCATATACCTCGCCACCAGACGTAGGCAAAATCAATGACCCCCATACCATCCACCACACCTCAACCGCCCACCATGTTACAAATGAATGCGTTGAAACACCCCTTCATAATCATAACCCCGCATCGATCCCTCGCGTGCTCTTTCATTCAGGAAGCAGCAGCGCGTGTGGGATGTGTGGGAGTGAAGAAGGTTTTCAAGGCACCGCATCTGCCACATGTTGGTCGTATGTGTGTGTGGTGGCTTCTATACGAGAGCATTGATGTGCGAGTGGTGTTTGACAATATGCCTGGATGTGACAGCCCGAACCTTGAGATATGGCTGCAGAAAGAGTGTTGCGACTGGCTTCGGCTCTGTGCGAGCGTAAGTGTTTTTGTCTGTCGTTCTTCCGGCTCATCCCGTTCCGCTGGCCTTATCCATAGATTCAAGTTCCTGTCAATGAAGCGTGTTCAGTAATCCGGGGATGATCATGTAACGATTGACTGGAATAGGACCACACATCCTCTCTCCCCTCCAATTTTCGCCCACTCCTCAAACGCCATTCCACCACCACGATCCACAAAAAAAAGCACATTTCTCCCGCCGAGTATTTACATACTGCGATGGCCGTGTGACAGGCACAAACCCGCAAATGGCCATATCTCCTTTATGCAGTGACGACAAGAGGCACTGTAGTTTCGGATCCCTTGCATGGATGGGTGAGCCATGCCATGTGGTATCGTATCATGACTTTCAACAAGTGTGTTGTGGTTCTGATATCAGTGAGAGCGACAGTTTACTTCCAACAGAGAAGGAGAAGAATCAGTCAACAAAATCAACCTCGAAACCATATTCCCACGGATATGCAATCAACGCACCGGTCAACCAAAACCAAAATCCCACGGATGAGATGAGAAATTTTATCGCCAGCGCTCATGCCCCCCACACGGTGCTTGTCTCTTACGGCCTCTCCAGCGCCATCCATCCTCTCATCCCGGTTCCGCGGATGTAGATGTTATGTTCGCACCTCCCGAGCTACGTAGATAGATCCATGGGAACAAGCCCCCGCAGCGTCCTGATTGGAGCAAAAAATAAAACCTTCAGTAAATACGAAATAAATCAACAATTTAAATTTCCCGGAAATTGATCCTGCACACGCAAAGCAACCCTCACATTCATTTTTAATTTATTTTTTTGTATTCATGCGATAACTCCCACGTTTTCCCACATATGGTGTCACACATCTGCCTGCCGCATTTGGAAGCAAACAAACCCACACGATCGACCTACAACAAACGATTTGGGTGAGAGCGTTGGGGTTCTTGTCTCTTATCGTTACCCGGAATACCCCAATATCTAAATCAAATTCGGGAGCACGCGGCGCCAGCGGGCAGTTTTTGACAGTATGAACATTGACAGGATGTGACAGATACGGTGATTGACAGGCGCGTTTTTTTGGGTCTACTTTATGCTTAAACAGGACAGACATCTGCGAACACAAACACCGTTTCCGCATACATCCCAGCTTTACAGAGTGTTGCCTTTTGCTCAGCTGTTAAAACCACCAACTCTCCATACGTTGGCAATATTTTCAAACACAATACCATACAACTTGAACATCAATCAATCAAAACAATGATACAAGAGCGGTATATATTTTTTATTTTCTGACTAAAGGACGTTTACCAACGACAACAACAACAACAACAAGAATAACAGATAAAAAAAAAGTGCGCGCCAGGAAAGTGTATCAATAACAAAAAAATTGGGACATAAAACATCAATCAAATCGGCAGGGAAGGGGGACCTGCCCGCACCCGCAACACACAAGAAACAAAGGAAAAAACAAGAGGGGAAAAAAGTCTAAGCAGGGATAACGGGGGACAGTTCTAGGAGACGGCGGGGGCGGGGCACTGCGATGGGCGGAAAAAGGTATATATAGGAGGGAGGAGGGGCTCGAGGATTGTACATGTTCTGGTTTTTTTCCGATCCAAGCTGTCGCCCGGGGTTTTGTCATGTTTCGTGGTTTGTCCAACATTTAATACTTGCTGAAATCCAACAACCCATCCGAGAACCCATCAAACAAACTTCCCAATTCCTGCACTTCCGGTAACGCGAGACGAATATCATCCGAGATGGGTGTCATGTCTAGCGCGGGGGAGTTGGGGGTCGCTTTCGCCCCGGTAGCAAGGGCCGCAACCGGCGCAGGGTTACGTGCCGGCAACGGTGGCGGGGGCACGGATCGCTGGAACGTCGTTGTCGTAGTGGGTGTGGTAGCCGCCGAGGTGCTAGAGGTTCGGGGCGGGGAGGACTGAGTGACTGTTCGCGGGGGTGCGACGAGGACTGGGGTGGTGGCTGTCGGGGTGCGTGGGGAGGAGGCCGGGGTCATGAGGGCTCGGGAGGGGGCAGCAAAGTGTTTGGAGGAGGTAGGAGGAGTTGGGGGAGGCGAAGGGGTTTTGGTGGCAATTCGCGGCGGTGTGGGGCGAGGAGGTGCTGTAGTGACAGCCATTTCGGAAATGTGAGGAGGGTGATCAGCAGGGGGTGTAGCTGGCGTCCTAGGCTGCTGTTGCTGCTGCTGTTGCTGCATTTGTTGCTGTTGGTGATGTAACAACTGCTGCTGCTGCTGTTTGGTTTTCAGCTGCTGGACAACATTGACCGAAACGTCCGCAACGGCATCAAAGCACTGGGTGAGGGCCGCAATGCGAGCCTGGAGGTCAGCAATGGCTGTGTCCCGGGCGTTGATTTCCGCCGTGTGAGTAGCCGAGGTGATCATATCGTCAAGAATGGTAGTGCAGATGACCGCGGGGGTGATGTGGGGGGTTCCGCACGAAGCACAGGCGTGAGTGTCGATGAATTCGCCAGGGGAGGACGGGTAGTGTTCGTGATTGTTGGTGTTCGAGGAGGAAGAGTGGTATCCGTCTTCGCTGACATCGCCTTCGCTGTCAAAAATGTATTCGGTTTCGG
The DNA here is from genome assembly GCA_025526995.1 of Powellomyces hirtus. Taxonomy (NCBI): domain Eukaryota; kingdom Fungi; phylum Chytridiomycota; class Chytridiomycetes; order Spizellomycetales; family Powellomycetaceae; genus Powellomyces; species Powellomyces hirtus. The sequence continues at coordinate 425,796 of JAHLKG010000023.1, read as the reverse complement.
CCACCAGGACCGGGTGGATGGTTTGGGTGGACTGGGAGGCTGTCGTGACGCCGGTAGTGGCTGATTTGGTGGTGGTTGCTGCCAGGACGGGTGAGGTAGGAGCCGAGGTGGTGGCCGTCGTGGTCGCAATGGAACCTGTCTCTGCCGCATCGGGGGATTCGATTGCCGTTCCATGGGTCTCGACCAATGTTTCCAAACTTTTAAACCCCGGATCAAGAACGACAAGCTTCCTGATCGAGTCGCGAACGCTGGAGATCGTGGACGCATTTGAGAGGGTTCGGGGGAGGGTCGGAACCGGGGGAGTCGGAAGGGGCTTGCTGCCGACGAGGAGGACCTGGTGTTGCGGGTGTTGCAGACCACCAGCGATATCCGAGTTTCTGCGCACCGTTTCACCGGGGATGGCAATCATGGTGTATTTCTGAGTCCCGACTCTTGTGAGTCCTGACGAAGGAGATGCCGTCGTCGAGGAGGAGGAGCGGAGAAGGTCCGGGGTGGAGGTAAGACCCGAGAACTTGCCTGATTTGTTGAGCAGGCCGATTTGCTGAGTGGTTTTTGATTGCAACGAGGACAGAAGACGCATGGCTGCTCGGCGTTTCGGTTTCTCTTTCTTGGCAGCAGCAGCGTCTTTGGCGAACGGATGGGACGCGGGGGGTTCCGTGTTGCGCAAGAAATCAGCTAGCGCTTGAGTTGGGGATAGGACCTTGACGCGTGGCTGAACAGAGTCCTCGTCCTGGACATTAACGTTGATCTCGTCCACCGCCGCAGGTGAGCGCCTCGCCGCCGCCGCAACATCATTGTCTGAAGCGGGCTTGGGCGTGGATTTCTGCTGCTGCTGTGGCTCAGGATGGTTGTCCCGCGAGGATCGATTCGAGTTTGGCGGGGTCGGGAGGGTAAACGGGTCTGGACGCGGGCCCAGGGGAGGGGACATGGTTCGCGCTGGCAAGGGCTGGGTCTGCTTGAGGAATTCCACCCAGTGTGTGCCGTCCTTGTCTAATGCACCACCCTCTTCTGCAGCTTGCGCTGCACCATCAGGCTTTGCAGATTGTTTGGCGACGCCGAGAAGTCCAAGCACCGCGGGGTCAGAGACAGCGGTGGGAGATTTTGCTTCCATTTTCGGCTGGTCTTTATCAATAAGTTTCAATTGGTCAGGCGTAGACGTCATCTTCTTGGTCTCGTTGGACAAGAGCAAGGCTTCGAATTCCGATTCCATGAGCGGATCTATTGTGGGATTGTGCTGTGGACGCTAAACCGACATTGTCATCAAAAGGAAAGAAAAGAGAGAGATGTGTAAGTCGTTGCAGAAACGACGACCTTCCACCTCCACAACAAAGAGCTATACGAACCAACACCTAGATACTCACGTTCAAGGACGCCTGTGAACTGCCCACCGAGTCCCTCGAGCCTGCCAACCTATTCAAGCTCGTCTTTGAGCCCTGGGCCGACCTTCTAAACACGCCAGCCAGTCCACTGGTCAGCGAGGAATCTCTCGGAGCAAAAGTCATGGGTGGTTGCTGGGTGTTTCTCTGGCTCTGCTGGCTCTGACCCGACTGACGCTTATCGTGCTGCTGATGCTGCTGGTCTCCATCCCTAGCAAACGTTCCCGAGCTGGTGACAGTGTCGCCAGGCGGAGGTGGTATTGCTCCGTCCGAGTCCGCGCTATGCGGCGCAGAGTCTGCCGGCATTTCCGTCTATGAGTTTGGTCGAAGGGAGAACGGTCAAATCGAATAGCTGTTGGTGATGAGAGGAGCTGTGTTGCGCGAGTGTCTATGTTTTTCGGAAGGTTGGCAATGTCTTGGCAAGATGTACACAAACAAAATAAAAATGCGGAAAGCGGGGATGGGCGGAACGTGTGAAAGGATAGTGTTAACTTTTTTCCAGGGACACGCAAGCAAAAAGCAAGGCAAAGTGTGAAATCGGGCTTGCGGCTCAAACGCGTGTTTTGCAGGGGTTTTTGGGGCGGGGATTAGGGTGCCGCTAAACGGGCTGAACCTCAGGATTTGGACGTTTACTCTAATTAGAATCAGTCGATACCTGCCCTACGGTTCGTGTTGGTTACTTTCATCCTTTCGGCGGCCTCCCGGGCTCTGGGCGTGCAGCAGCTGCCAGTGAGCGCAGCGCCAGTGGGTGGGTTGTGTGCGTTGATGGTGTGTGGCAACTTGAAGCGTGTGTACTACTAGCTTCCGAGTCGATACGCGTGCGTTCAAGTTTTGTTGGTTCTGGTCGCTGAGAGGCTCCTTCATTGGGCTCATATTTTGCATGGCTTGTTGGGCGTACAGGAAACGCACACCACCCACCCCCAAAACCCATCTCTGGCGACAAGTGAATCTTGCGGCGTATGATTGCGTTCATTCGGCCAACCACATATCTCGCTGATTCTTTCATCCAGGTCCCAAGCCCTGCTTTACATGTTATCATCGTTGCCTCTCGCATATGGAAGTTACTATGAAGCCATGGCGGTATGTATGCCGTTGTGCAAGTAAAAGTCTAAATCAGACGCCATCCAAGTCGTATTCTTTTCATCAAAAGGAAAGGACGTTTCCGAAACGCCAAAAAGTAAATACAAATGCCTTCTGGGAGGATCGAACACCCGACCTTCTGCTTACGAGGCAGACGCTATACCACTTAGCTAAGAAGGCATGTGTGTTTCTGACGAAATGGTATAAAGTTGATGACTAACCTACACCATTGACCTTGAACTAGACTTTGGTATATCCATTCATACACGGGCGAATCAGATATTTGTTACATTGACTGGAGTGCATGGATCAGCACTGTTTCAATGCTATACACTGACGAGCACCAGTGCTTACTACTTACTACTACTGCGTGATGACCCTCATTCTTAGCGGCACTGGTGGTAAAGGCACTGTCCCAGAATGGCTGTGTGTGCTTTTGAAAAGTTGAACGGCATGCCATTCATTTGGTTTATTTCACATCAAAGGGTGGCCATGCACTCAAAAGGTTTGGTCTTAATTATGGCTGCAGTGGCTAGCATTACTAGTATGCGCTGGTGCGATTCAAATGAAGTATAGTGCACTTCTTAGTCAGACATGGCCAAATGGATGAGTCACGGTTCGTCGACTGATCCTCATTTCAAGTTCGACCCAAGGTCAGCCTGTGCTTGAAACTTCTGCCGATTCCCTACAAAGTTGATTTGCCATCGTTTCCGATACCCGGCCTCACCAGGCGTCAATACCCCAGTCTCGCCGATCGCTTGGGCTCCCCCGCTGCACTTGTCCTCTGCAGATTGCATGTAAGTGTCTACGGCATGTGTTCGCCTTTGGGTCCCGTTCGTTGGCAAGGACGTCCCGCAGGTATAAGAGGCAGGATATGGTAGTGGGAGGGAAGAAACGTTATGCTTGGTCCGTCTAGCGGGGTGTTGGTGATTGCTGCTCTTAGAAGCACATCTGTCTCCGGAATTCTGCCGTTAAAGATTGGGGTTTTGCTTTGTGATTACTTGACCGGGAGAGCTAAACAACTTCTGTGTTTATAGTCACCCAGCTCCCATATCTACCTTCTCCACTTGTCACCGTGTCCGCAAACACATTGTACCTTGAAACCCACACGCGACAGAAACAATATGTCAGCCATGGACTACGATGATGACTACATGGACGACGATGATGTCGACGAATATGACTCCGACACGGGAATGGACGTAGATGACGATGAAGAGGAAGGGGAGGATGACTATGGTGCAGGAGACGGCTTTGCCCCCGTGGTCGCTGACCGAGACGTGAAGAAGCCGTACGAGGTGGACTTCAAAGTCCATTCGACCGACGAAATCGTTGCGTTTCAGACCAAAGAAGTCGCGCATGTTGCGGGAATACTCGGGTGTCTACCAGAACACGCCGCCACGCTGTTGCGGACGTTCAAATGGAACAAGGAACGGCTCATTGAGCGGTACATGGAGGACCCCGAAGGAGAGTCGGAAAAGGCGGGCGTGGTGATGGACGCGCAGAAGCAAGCAAAGTTTGCGATTGTGAAGGGGTTTGAATGTCCGATTTGTTGTAATGACGATGCGGATATGGAAACATTAGCCCTGCACTGTGAACATCGGTTTTGCAGAGATTGCTACGCGCATTATCTGAATGAGAAGGTGGCGGAGCAAGGAGAGAGTCGGCGGATACAGTGCATGTCGGCGGGATGCAAAGTCGTAGTGGATGAGATTACAGTGGAGAAGGTGGTGGCGCCAGAAATACTGGCCAAGTAAGTAGTTGCAATTGATGGGTCACACCTTTATCTGCGAAGCAGGTCAGCTGACAAATAGTTCTTTAGGTACCGATCGCTTCTTTTACGGACATATGTGGATGACTCTGTCCACCTGAAATGGTGTCCAGCGCCCGACTGTGTGTATGCGATCGAGTGTCACATTGCCTCTAACCAGCTGTTGGAAGTCGTGCCCACGGTGCGATGTAAATGTGGCCACCAATTCTGTTTCGGCTGCGGCTTGCCCGACCACCAACCGTGTATTTGCGTGCTCGTCCGCTTCTGGCTCAAAAAATGCGCCGACGATTCGGAAACCGCCAATTGGATATCTGCCAACACCAAAGAATGCATGAAATGCATGTCGACGATTGAGAAGAACGGAGGGTGCAATCACATGACTTGCAAAAAGTGCAAACACGAGTTTTGTTGGGTCTGTTTGGGACCGTGGTCGGACCATGGCACCGCGTGGTATAATTGCAATCGCTTTGATGAGAAGGCAAGCATCGATGCAAGAGATACGCAGGCAAAGAGTCGGCAAGCCCTGGAACGATATCTGCATGTAAGTTTTCCAAAGCACTTTATCCTCATTGAAATGGGCACTCATTACATTGCTATTTTTGCACAGTATTACAACCGTTACGCTAATCACGAACAATCTGCCAAGCTCTCGTCAGAGCTTCTCGAAAAGACGGCGATCAAAATGGAAGCCCTCCAATCGACGTCTACTCTGTCTTGGATAGAAGTGCAGTTCCTGCGCAAAGCCTGTGACGTGCTTTTGGAATCGCGCATGACTCTCAAATGGACCTACTCATTTGCATATTTCCTGTCCCGCGACAACATGACCGCCTTGTTCGAGGACAACCAACGCGACCTGGAAATGGCTGTCGAGAATCTCAACGAGCTCCTCGAACGCCCAATACCGGGCGTCGACGTGGCATCCACCGCCGCCACCACCATCACACCACAACAGCAACCATCACATCACCACGTCAACAATGGCGCAGGCACACCGACATCCATGTCAAAGGAACCCTCCGCGACTTCCCTCCCGCCGTTAACACCCTCACATTCGGCACCCTCCGTGTTGGTCGAAGACTCGATCAGGGATCTGAGGCAGCAGGTCCTGGATAAAATGGGTTATGTCAAGACCAGGAGGGAGGTGCTGTTAAGCGATACCACGCAGGGACTCCGTGAGCATCGGTGGGGAATGAATGTAGATATGAAGACAGGGATCTTGTTCGATTAGCAAAATCCAAAATCCAGTTCATATTCCTACCCGCTTCCGTTACCTACTTTATCTCCTCCTCGCGCGACCCCCTTTTGCAACACCAACGTACCCAGTGTCTATTTCCCCGCAGTCACACTTTTTTTTTTTCTTTTTTTTGAAGCAAATAGAAATTATTTTCTCTCCGTTTCTCTTACCCAGAAATCTCATTATGTGCCCGGCAAAAAGAAGAAACAATGTCGTCTAGGACGAGTCCCTCTGTCCTGCACGATGGCAAGACTCGTACCGAAACCGCCCGCCGGTTTGTGTACCCACGAGGCACCGTCAGCAACATTGTCGAGAAATTCGAACGCACGGGCAACCCTCGTCGCAGTCATTGCCAGCAGTATGGCGAAAACCCGCCGCTGACGGGTCAGGGAACTGACGGTGGCAATGAATGCGCATTTTGGAACCTCGATTGCGACGCAAACTGTATGTGCGCTTCTGAACAAAAAAAGTCGAATCACTATCGTCTCAAGCTGCTGAGAATTGAACTCGATGACTCGAACAGCAAGGCTAGGATTCAGGAATGGAGGATGTGATGTCAGAGATTCATGGCACCTGCACAGTCCATTTGAAGTTGTGTACTCACAAGGCACAAGAAACGGGCAAAGCGGTCGGTCATTCAACCATATGGACCGAATCATACCATCTTCGTCGCCGTATCTCGTCGCCAAGGTGTCCCTGCCACATGTATGCGCTTGGATTTGAAGAGTTCGTCCGCGAGGACGTCAGACCAGCGATATTGATCACCCAAAGCAAGTGATTGTGATGCATGATGTTCCCATCGCTCAAAACAGACAACTCAGCGCCATCTGTGCGCAGACTGGGCATAGGCTCTTTATGCTGCGGCGTTCCGCCCCGTATTTGGAATTGTGCGGAATGTGTCTTTGGATCTGTGAAACCAATTCATTCGGCAACAAGAAATCAGTTGGACCTTGCCGGAATTCGTTCAAGGAGAGTGGTGCGGGATAACGACAGAGACGATTGGAGAATGGATGCAGGAGATTATGCGCAATTTTCAGATGGCTTTGGACGGTTTGTCCAATGGGCAGGATGTACAACATCCCTAGTTGTCGCAATCTGGCGCAGTTTAGCATTGATGATGATGATGATCATGCCAAAGACAATGAGGACAGCGGGGGCAAGTATGGTACATTTGGTGATCTCGGTCAGCAGTGATGTTGAATTAATTTGAAGTGTATGAGCTTTATGATGTTGAAGATCAATGTGGCACCACAAAGATAGAAAGTACAATGCCAAGATTAGTGTCGGCAAGATTGAGGAGAAGAGGGAGGTATCGCCCGAGAAATGGGTGATCCCGCTGATGGAGAGGAAGAGCATAAAAATTGACGGGTCCAAGATGTGCAACGCAATGTGAATTTATTTAATTATACTCTGCAAACGATCGAGCCATCACAACCACGTTGGAGGGCAGTGCGGATTCAACGCTAAAAAGGCCGACAATGTCTAAGCTCGTTCAACTTCATATTGATACAGGGTGTCGCATGAACGCCTCAACTGATCTCGACGCACAATCTTTCTTGCAAGCTCCTGTTCGCTGTCCCACCAATGAAACTGAAGGTCTTCACTTAGATTAGCAAAGATGTCATCATCCGTATCCTCACCGCTGTCATTCGATGGAATATACGCTTCGCCAGCACCTCGCATATTGAATAGCACTGCTTGCGCAAAGTGCGCGAGGAATACTTCCGGTTCGGGGAAAAGATCTCGGAAATAATTTGGAGTGGGTCCGTTGGGGAGAATATGAGGGACCGTTACTTCTTGTCCGTGCCGTAAGCCGGTGACAGGATAGAATAGATGCACGAAAAACTAATTGGAAAAACCTCACCGGTCAAAATGTGATGTGGAAGAAGATGAGGACAATTGTTCAAACCTTGTTGTCACGTGGCCAGATAGAAAAGCGAAATGCGTCACTACTCTCATGAAGGTCTGCGGACATTATCACCCCATTCTTTATGTCAAACGCAGGGAGATATCGGCCTGCAACGGTTGGGAAATAACATAAGAAGTCCCGTCTGTCCAATTCTTCGGCAAACTATGTTGGAGGATATATCTTTATGTGAGACTCACGACACAGGCTCTATCTCCATCCCCAGCTAGACGTACCCATTTTGCGCCATATTCTGGTGTGAGCACATGAGAGCATTTCAACACTACGTCCTCACATCGACCACTCAGAACGCAGCACTGATCCCGGCGCATACAGTGGGCTCGCATTGCGGCTTGCAAACCTTTAGCATCGTCTCTTGAACGCATATGGTTACGGTCGGCTTGCTGCAGGACGCAGTCGGCGATTACATCAGAATAATTGCCCTGTCCGTGGATACTTAACTTGCGGCATCTAGGAGGCAAGGTTTCTGGCGAGTATGGTGTCCAAACATTGTCGGTGCCGAGGAACGAAATGGCAAATGGTGTAGTTTGGAGAATTGGAAAGGCAGACTTCAAGGCAAAGGTCAGAACCTCGATGTCGGGAAGCACAACGTTAGGCAGTGAACAAAGTAAGTTGCCTTCTGCGTCACAAATACGCAAACGGTTGGTCATTTTGGAATCGCAAATTGTGTTAGTAAGTTTGGCTTGTCGGTCGGAGATTCAACAACGCAAAAGACAATACCCAAATAAAAAGGGGGACACACTTTAACCCATGAATTGCGTTTGAGTGTGTGAGATGTGCGGCACGTGTTTCACAGACTGCACAGCCACATCCGCGGTCGCCCTTGCTTGTCTTGGCACGATAGTAAATACTATGGGATATTTGTTTGGGGCATCCATCCCCAACAACCCCCGCCCCCCAGTTCGTCGTTTGCCTACTATCGATAGCTTGTTACTCTCTATCCTCCTTCTGTCGTCTCTACTGCAATGGCTCCCTTCGCCACCGACGGCTCCCAGGACTTTGCTTCCAGAATAGGTATGCGTACACAATGCCGCTGTTTGCCGAAATTCCAAGAGGTCGCTTATCACTTCCACCTCTTACTTGTTGTGCAGAGCCCTCGCCCGAACAGAAAAGAACCATCATCTTCATAGCAGTCTACGCAGTTGCGATAACAATTCTATGGAATGTGCCATATTTGAAGCAGGTAAAGTAGCATTCTGTTCCGTACCCCTTCCTTCTTTCGCTCACATGTCCTTTCAGGTCTTATGGCCATTCAAGATTGTGACGGTGGCTTTGCACGAGTTCGGGCACGCCTCCGCCGCACTATGCACCGGCGGGAAAATTGTTTCCATAACTCTCGACCCGGACGAAGGTGGTCTGACCAAAATGCGGGGCGGAAACCCGTACATCACGCTTCCAGCGGGATACATTGGGTCAGCGTTTTGGGGCGCTCTGATGGTGTTTGCTGGGTTCGATGTACTGGCGAGCAAAGTGGTCAGCGTCATGATTGGCCTAGCGATGCTGGCGACGCTGTATTGGGCACGGAACTGGTTGACCAGGGGAATCACGTTGCTGTTTATTGGGCTGATTGCGCTGTTGTGGTGGATTGACGGTGGATACTATCTGAGATACTTTGTGTTGTTCATGGGGTAAGTTTCTGTGCTCATTCGGTCTTTATTGCTTTAGAGGGATTTCCAGGAGCTAAAGCTGCTGTTGCATTCCATCAGAGTAATGTCATGTCTGTACTCCCTATGGGACATCATCGAAGATCTCGTTACACGCAAAGTCAACGAGTCGGACGCCTCGCGCTTCTCCCATCTGTGCTGTGGAGGCTGTGTGCCTGCCCAGGTGTGGGGATTCCTTTGGTTCCTCATATCGTTGGCCTTCTTGGGCGTTGCCGTGGTGGCTGCCTTGCTGGTCTTCAAGGAGGAGAACGCTACGCCAACTACCCCAACCGGGCAGTAGTCTCAAGACCTGCGTAGTGATCACGGAACTCAATTGTATATAGTATTTTTACGGGATATTTAGCGTACATAACCTGATGGAAGTCCAGATGTATTTAGTTGTTCATAATTCCTGAATAGAATAGAGGAAACACTCAATGTCTAACAACTCGCTAGGACTATCACCAATTCCGGACCTCTGTGTGAAAATTCCAGGCCCTTCGTCGACTCTCTTCCCTCACTCTCGAGAGTATGCTCTTTCTTCAAAAACCGGAGCAACGGTGCGTGAAACCTCACGCGTCATGTTGCGCACGCGTCAAATGAGCTCAGTGATATCAGAAGGCCTCGTATCGTTCTCACCCTCAGATCAGTAATTACAAAATGCATCCACCGGACCGAGTTACACGATATCTCGTATTTTGCGTTCTGACCGCCGCTATCTCACCCTTCCAGTTTGGGTACAATGCCGGCGTTATTAACCAGCCGCGGGAAGCAATGGTAAGGTATGCCGTTAAAACATAGGCAAGGGGAGCATGGAGGAGGACGAGTGGAGGTCTGGTTTCATAGCCGAAAGTATTGGTGATGGAGTCAATGTGTAGTTGGGTTCAAGTATGCCAAAAACAGTGCCTATGAGCGTGAACGCCGTTCAAATGCCGTGCACATGAATTTGGACGAAATGCTGTTGACGGCATAGAGACTGGTCCAAAAAGTTGATATTGCTTCAGCGGAACTGTACGAATATGACGTTTCTTTGACAACTTCTCATATGCAGAGCAGTGAGATTCCCATGACGGACTGGGAATGGGGCACCTTTGTTTCTCTTTTCCTACTGGGTAAGGATTCCACCCGTCCTTCCTCCTAGAACTCGATGAAGAGCAAGTTGTAGCGGCCTTACAATCTTCTCTCAGGCGGGGTTATTGGCGGTCTTACTGGCGGGCACCTATCATCTGCGTATGGGCGACGCCGCGCACTTCTCTGCACAAACTTCCTATTTGCTCTAGGGACCTTAAGCATAACCCTCGCGCACAGTCCCATGCCGCTATTCGCCGCGCGCTTGCTAACGGGCATCGCCGCCGGCATGTCGACCGTGGTCGTGCCAGTGTATATCAACGAACTGGCTCCGCGGCGGTGGGCTGGGATGCTGGGCAGTGCCAATCAGATGGCGATTGTGGTTGGGATTCTTGTCAGTGCGATTGCGGGGCTGGGGATGGCGACGGTGGAGTTGTGGAGAGGGATGTTTGCGTTGGCGTTGGGTGAGGGCTCGGTTCACGGAAAAGGAAAGCAGAATTGGAATGGGAGGCTGGAACCTAACATGAGGATAATTCTGTAGTTCCCAATGCATTACAGTGGGTCCTACTTCCCATGTGCGTAGAATCACCAAGGTAGGCTTCTTTCCAACATACATTCGTAGCGTTTCAACCTTCTCACCCACCTTTCTGCCAGCTGGCTCGCAGCACAAGGTCTAGCCCAGGACAACAAGGAAGCCATCGACAAACTATACGGATCGCCCATCAGCCTTCCAATCGATGACGAGGAGACTCGGGTCCTTCCGGATGACATTGAAGAGAGCGCTTCCAGTCACGGAGCATTTGATGCAAGTCCCGACGCCACCAGCAGCCCTGCATCGTCGCATACACATCAACTCTCATATGGGCAACTTTTTGCATCTCATGAGATGCGGCGTCCGCTTATTGCGGCGTTGGGGCTTCATGTCATCCAGCAGTTCAGCGGTATCAATGCAGCTATTTTCTATTCGGTAATGCACCCAGCTTCTGCAATCTTCCGGCCCGCCTGTCTAATTCTTCAGCCGGTTATTTCTACGCGCACAGACAACAATCTTCACTCAAACCTACTCGCCCCAAACCGCCATCCATCTCACTGTTCTCGTCAGCGTCGTTAACCTCTTCATGACCATCATTTCCACCCTCCTCATCGATTCTCTAGGCCGCCGGACACTCGTGCTCACCTCGGAAGCCATGATGGCCGCCTGCGCTGCCGCCGTTTTTGTCACCAATACCTCGCTCAATGACCCGCCCCCCGCGCTGGTTGCGGGCCTGTTGGTGGCGTTTGTGGGGGCGTTTGCGGTAGGATTGGGAGCTATACCTTGGTGAGGCTCGAGTTGCAAAGTCCAAACCGTGCGTGTCTGGACATCTCATCATGTCTCTCTCCTCCGCGTACAGGATCATACTCCCTGAACTGATTCCCCCGACGGGACTCACTGCAGCAGCGTCCCTGGGTACCGCGACCAACTGGGGGTCGGCGTTCGTCCTTGCCTTGCTGTTCCCAGTTGCAATTGGCGCGAGTAAGAACGTCTGAATCATTTTCTCTAACCACTTTGGAAACATGGCTCCTCACATGGGTGTTTGAATTTGCTTTTCCTTGTAGTGGGCTACACGGTCTTTCTCCTGTTTGCACTATTTCTCGCCATGTCATTTGTCTTTACGTGGGTGTATGTCCCCGAGACAAAGGCTGGCGCGGTGCGTATCTGAACGCTGTAGGACTCTGTGGTTGTCCAGCTTAGTCAGAATGTTTTATCTCAGTCGCAATGTGTTTGTATGTATGTACAAAATGAATCAGAATTTATACCAGCAAGAGGTGCCAATGATACAGCAGCTCGTTTTATCGCTTTGGCGCATCGTTCTTCTGCCATTTTGCAGCCCACTCTCTCCACCGCTCCAGCTCTCTCCCCCAATGGTCCTTATACGCCCACACGCCCCACTTGACCCACGTAGTCTTCAGCCTATACAAATCGCACCCACACGGGCCATACACGCCCTCAACCTGCTTGACTTGAGGACAATGCACGCGATCACCATGTCTGTACCCAATTTCCTCAAAATAATGGATCTCGTCCGGCTTCAACAACATGCCCGCGGCAACCGAATGGATGGGGGCATCTCCCCACCGCTCGTAATAAAAATTCCCCGTCGCATCGAGGTGGTTGAAAAAGCGTTGATATTCGGGTGATCGAAGCCACGTCAGCGATCCGATTTCGAAATTGGACCAGAAATGAAGGCCGTTGTACGAGTCGGTAGTGGTGTTCCACATGAGTTGAAGTGTGGGCGGTGGGGAGGGGATGTGGTGCGTGGACATGTAGGATTTGAGGGTGGACGTGAGAGAGGGGATCGTGGCCATGAATTCGGGGGCGAGGATGTTGAATCCGTATTTTTTGCCGTGGGTCGCCATGTACCGGAAGGGGTCGTAGTGGAGTGGGCACAAGTAGTCCACGTCTGGCTCAAGCTGCGCAAAAAGACAAACAAAAGAAACTTCAACATCAAAACCGACACGGCAGACCAACTCCAACAGCTATCCCATCCCACTCACCCTCCAATACCACTCAAACTCCCTCAACAGCTCATGCTTGTAAAAAAACCCGCTCTGGAAGCGGCACATGTGGTGGTAGCTCTCGACCGCCGCATACGGCACCCCGGCCTTCTTCATCGCCTGCATGCATTGGTGCGCTTTGGTCTGGTTCACATGGGATGGATAGGACCAGTGCGCGGCAGGGATTTGCCCGAATCGCACATCAGGCTTGTTGTCGCCTCCTCGTTTGCGAGAAATAAAATCGGTGATGCGCGATCGGAATTCGTACGTCCACGGCTTGTCGTTGAGGAAGACGTAGGGGTAGCGGTATCTGCACACCACCACAACCAAAATAAAAATATCAACACACAAGCTAATTGCCCGACATAATCTCCCCTAGCTCTAGTTCCCCTAAACACACCTAGCATTGAACGTCGATTCAAAGGTCCTCAACGTATGCACGACATCATCCACATCGCTATTCCGCGCCAGCACCACAATAGCCGCATTGGCTCTCTCCCCGCCCGCGGCCTCGACACGGCCATACTCGTACGCGAATGCCGGGAGCGGGCTGCTGAGAAGCTGGTACTTGCGCTCGAGGTGGCGGTAGAGGTTGGTTGTGGTGAGAAGGTAGGACGTCAGGAGGATAAAGAGGGCGAGGGGGGTCGTGAGGGTTTGGAGAGCTGAAAGTGAGGTGTTACGGTGAGGTGGGGATGGTCAATGAGGGATGGTGAAAGACGGACGTACTGCAGAACCCGCGCGCCATTCTTTCGAGGGCGATATGAGGGGATCTAGGGATATGAGTTTGTTTCCGCGGAGGTCAGGTCCATGGGGAAAAGGTCGAAATTGCCAATTGACAGCTGCCGCCCGTTTCACCAACATTCATCCACGCGTCGCGAGTATGTGAGAGAACGCTTTTTGTTGCGCTTCTTCCATATCACTATGGAAAACAGGGGCGGGGAGAAAAGTCCCCTACGGCGTAGCAGCTGTGCATGTACGGCGGGACTGAGGGTTCTCTTTTGCCGCATAATTCATAACTGATGATTTGAATGCAATTCCTATGACATGATGTCCACTAATCAATAGCCTGATTTGCATGATGCATTCAACGGTCTCCATCAGTGGCAGCATTCAAATTAACAACTATCATGGATGCAGTGGCAGCATTCAAATCAACAACTACCATGGACGCCATTCCCCCGGAACCAAGGCTGCAGCTTAATTGTGCAACAGTAACAAAAGTGTCGTACGTATTGTGGAGAAAAACGTACGTGCGCGTGGAAACTGGACAGAGTTAAGGGCAAAGTGAAATTTTGGAAAGTCATTTTGAAATTTTGAAATTAGCACTCCATGAACAATGTTCGTTATCTAGGTATCCGTTTGAAAAAGCTCTGCTTGTGGGCAGATTCAGCCCCCCCACCAGGTCATACTCAGTTTGGTGGAGACATGGGGGTAGAAGAAAGAGGCACGAGTGAATCGTTCCGGGTCCTCGTTGTTGCTGGAGTAGTACTGGTGGTTGTTCCACCACGCTTGTGCCCACTGACGAGGTCGGCGTTCTTTCGGATACCCGCAGCACTATAAAAAAAAAAGAAGAAAGAAGAAATGTGTCAGGAAAACGTGATGAAGCAAAGGGTGTGTGTGTTTGCTACGCACAAAGACTTGACCATGGTCGCAAACGTCGTCTCGAGGGTGGCAATCTCCTTGACAAAACTTCTTCTATCCAAAGATCCCTTTTCCAACGAACTAAATTTCATCTGGGTGACCTCCTCCATCCTCTTGCCCAAGATTCTCAGGGGGAGGATAAACACAATGGACGCAATCGCAATTCCAATCAGCCCGCCGACACTCAGACACGCAATCAAGATCACACTGGACGTGATGGATTTATCAATCGCGTGGAAAAAGTCCTCGCGCGGGAAGGCGACAATGAACGCAAAGGTGTTGTAGGCGTCGGGCACAATCATCCGGGTCGCAATGTACCACGTCTTGGAGTCCCCGAGCTTGGCTTTGTGGAAACTGAGCCCGAGAGAGGACCAGTTGGGGAGACCAGAGTCGGCATGGAGAGGGACCAGGCCCTGTAGGTAGGAACTGATGTGGTTGATTTTGTCCGAGGGGCTGTACGACACGTTGTCTAGAAGGTAGAGTGAGCAGATAGTTTCCAAGTTAGAGAGGCATGCGAACCCGTGACAAAAAAAAGAGTGTTTCGAGCAAAGCCATACATAGCTTGGCGTTCGCGATATCTTTGACTGAATCAGGCTCCGAGGACGCGAGCATTCGACCGTTCAAGGCATTGAAGAAGATGATGACGCCGTTGTCGGATGGCTTGTTGGCATTGAGAAACGGGTTGATGAGCGTATCGGCCACAGCTCCAGCGGTACAGATGTGACTCGGTTTGGAAGGGTTGATCGGGTTTTGGAAAACCATTGACGCAAAGTTCCTGTGCCATATAATCAAATCAGCACAAGTGTAAACATACGCAGCAAGAAAACCTTTTTTTTTTCGCGTTCCTCCCACTCACCAGAACGCCACCTTGACCGAGGGTATATACGTGACTCTCCACTGTCCATCCCCGGGTTTGCGGGCCGGATCCAGCATGGACATGTAGACCATATCATTGCTGTAATTCTTGAACGGCTGTTCGAAATGCGAGAACGTAAACACTGCTCGGTTGACGCCATAGCCAATCGTGTAATTGTAGTCGGTCGACCAATCCGTATATTGGTATTTGTAGAGCTTGCCAAACAGGCCGAGAGAGGCGTTGTAGGGGATCGGGTAGGAGGGCTCCCACCCGATACCGAGGGTGGTCACGTTGGGCATGGTGGGGTTTTGACGGACAGTGCCCGGAAGAACGCCTTCGAGGCTGTGGCATGCGATACTGAGGAAACAGGAAGTTCAGCTTCTTTCTTTTGTTGGTAGTGGAGTTTGGAACATGTGAACGCTTACGTGCTAATCTCGGGAATCATGTCGGTAAAATATGTACCATCCATTCGGAATTGACTGAGGAGCGGGGTCACTGTTTTGAAGTCGCTGACGGTCGTGAGCAGCTTTACGGTGCTTTGGCGATTTGCCCATTCTTTCGCGGCCGTCTCGTATTTCTGCATGAGGTTCTTCACATCCGCGAATGTTTTCGACATGGTGATCTAAGAAGGCGACCCGGAGATGGTCAATGGGTCGGGGAACCTTGGTGAAAACCCCCCCCCACTGAAACCTACGTTCAAAAGCACATTGGCATCCTGCTCAATCGTCTTATGAGCGTTCGTCACAAATGTGTAACTCGACTGGATTAAGACCAGGGGTCAGCATTTAGTTGGCCAACTTACATTCCACCCCCGCCCCCCCCCCACCCCCACTACTCACCGGCGCAACAATGACAACAATGATACAGCTCAAAATGGTGATCAGCAGCATGGGCAGGGGGACCTGGATTCCGCAAATGCCTAGCTTGATGTTCCGTTGCTGGACGCCGTCTGTAATATCCTTGGGACTAAAATCCATCGCCGACACTTCCCCATCTTCCGGGATGGGTTCCGTCGTTGGCAACCGTTCGTGGCTTTTTCCCATGTTGTCGAGAAGAAGGAACACAAAAAAAGGAAGAAGATAAATCCAACAAATGTATATAAATCTCTCCTCGAAAGGTGGTCTCTGTCGTTCGTCCAAGTAACGTGATGAAACGGACAATTCAATGCACAGGTTTATCCCAAAATCACTTTTCTCGCACTATCGCTCTGCGGGGGGGGGGGGGGGGGGGGAGGACATGCTCCCCCCCAGGTGACTTTTATACCCGAGCGGGGGGGCGCTCGCATGGCCGGAGGGCTATTCACACCCCACGGAATTGGACTCTGCAGTCGGGGCGCTCGTCAAGAAGCTGCATATGGCTATGCACACCTCACGGAATTGGGACTCTAATTGGGACTCTAATTGGCTCAACAGTCAGCGCCACTTGCTTACAAAGGAACGCGCCCGCGGAGCCTGGCCATGATGCACTATAATTTAGTTTCCCGATATTTTTGTTTGGCAGTTTGGGTTGAGACCCACCTTAGGTCCGAATTGGTGTTTGTGCAATACCATCTGTATCTCAATCAATTATCCGTGGGTGGGGAATTCGTACGATCTAGGCGCAGTCCCACGGGCGCATGCAAGTGTGACACTTGCTCATCCGAGTTGGGAATGCCCATAAATAGAAAATTCACACGCATCACAGAAAGCCCCCTTTCCACCATTCTCCCGATCCCGCACCCAACAACAAAAGCTTTCATCACAAAAAAAAAATACACAAATGATATGATGCATCGCGAGTGACTATTGTCGCAGCGGGTTTAAGTGGGGTGGTAGGTAGGGTACTCTTTTCGCTTGCGAGCTCTGCTTGTTTACGGATAAACACATTCGCAGAGATGAGGGGCCTTGAATGTTGTTTTCGGTCGTTGCGCCGCACCTTACAGCAAACGACACCCACCATGAGTCTCTGGACGACACCCTTGTTCAGTTCACGAGGGACTTTTGAAGAATACAGGGTCGCGAGAAGAGAGACCTATCTGCTGCGAATCTAACCATCCAAGTGCAGCAGTACCGCAAGCAGAACAATAACAATCCACACACCCACCGTAGCTTTGGGCGTCATTCAAAACTCTCAAAGGGCGCTACCCTACAAACCTCTCGTGTGACGTTTGCACGCCGCTAGAAAACTGCACGCTTGTACCGCAGCCCCGCTTGGTTGCTACCGTATTGGTTACTTGGTCGCACCCATCGGGAAAGAGGCGAGGGGACCGTTGTCTTCCCTGCGGGTGCGTACGCTTTGCAACCACTCTGCTTACGTCTTGAGCTGGAGAAAAAAAAAAACATCAGGCGCGGCCCAGAGGTGCAGTGTATACAGCCAGAGACGTGTAGACTCCCGCGGTACAAACATATGCCCCGCGTGAGATGACCGTTTTTTTTTTTTTTTTTATACCGAATCCCCCCTTTTGCTTCTCAGGGGAAAAAAATGTAGCCACGCCCGCCACATTCCGAAATTGTCAAAAAAGGGATTCTGGGCAGTCTCTATATATTGTGTGTATGTGTATATCCTCACTCGCGAACCCCCTGGGGCGTTACCGCGGAGTGATCCGTACCACAGCAGTGTTGCAGAATCCCTTCAGAATTCCCAAATCCAAGCACCACGTAGGTTCACCATTTGTGATGGGGCATTATGGGTAGACGGCGGAAAGCACGGCACGGTTCTGATGGGTTTCGTAGACCGGCCCCCTTTTTGTGGAATGTTTTCTCAAAGCGCACCTTGGACGCCCGGGAGGGGGCGCAACGCCACAAACTCGCCCATCCGGCGATCAAACGCCGGGTCGCGGTCGTCGGGGGTGATGTACGGTGGTGGGGGCGTGCGCGACAGCGGAGCCAGGGGGTTGTGGGAGGTTGGTTGCGATGGGTGGTGGTGTTGGTGGGTCGTATTCGTGTTTGTGGTTGTGTTTGTGTTGGCGTTCATTCCCGAGGCTGTGTGGAGGTATCCGATCAAACTGCATTTGTCGGTGAAATGGTCGAGGCGCTTGAGGTACGCTTTGCGCGTCCAGTCTTTTGCGTGCGGGTTGTGGGCTGCGGGTGTCAAGAAACGACACGTTAGAAAAAAAGTGTGGTGAATTGGGGGTTTTTACTTTCTTTTTTTTTGGGGATTTATTTCTCTCACCTTTAAGCCACAAGGCCAAATACTCGACCGCGCTCTCTCCCAGTCCCTTGTACGGGAACTTTGGTCTCGCTTTCCCGACCTCGACGAGCGCTTCTGTGATGCGCGTCGCGACGGTCTGTTCGAGATATCCGATCATGGGGAGCGCGGTGAGGGTGACGGGAGCGGTGGGCGGGGGCAGTTTGTGGGGGAGGACGAGGTGGGCAAAGCGCCAGGGTGTTTTCATGAATTCGTGGAGGTGCGGTTCCGAGGCAAAGGTGTACAGTTTCGAGTCGTATTCGGCGAGAAGGTGCGGGAGGCCGGGGACGATGGCGGCAAAGGTGGGAGTTGCGGCGAGGGCGTAGGTGACGGGGCAGTACCCGCGCAGCTCGAGTTGGGCGGGGAAGAGGGATTTGATGTCGGATGGAGATCGCCGGATGGGGAGCGGGTCGGGCAACGGCCGTCCGTTTTCGACGTAGCGTTCGGGGTCGGCACCAAATGTGGCAAACTCTTGTTCGCCGGCTAATCGATAGTACGCGCCTTTATACTCGGCCATGTACGTCATGCCGTGGGTGCCGACGACCAATTCCGCGTGGTCGGTGAGCCGCACGGGGCAGTACTCGCCGACGCGGCCCATGTGGGTCGCGACGTGGTGCATGTCGGTTCCGACGTTGGCGATGGGTGCGGGCGTGTTGGCGAGAAGGGCCCCGAGGTACGCTTGGCGGTGCGCGATCGACGCGTGGATGCGCGCGAGGGTGTGGTGTTTGGCGGCCCATCTGGACGGGTACGCGGGTGCACTGTGCCAGTTGCCGTATGTAGTCGTGTAGAACATTTGCGTTGCGGTGATGTGGGTCGTGTAGCTGTGGAGCCGGAGGAGTTGGAGGGGCGCGTGGTTGAGGGAGGGAGTCGAGTTTCTAGGAGAGGGGGTGTTAGAGGGAGTGCGGTTTTTTGAGGGGGGGTTTTTTTTTTGTTGCAGCCCCACCCACGTACGCAATATCGAGAGCTTTATCGGCGGCGGTGCGCTGCAGAACCTCGGATGTGGGGATGGATAGCTGGAAGATTTCGTGGGGCTGCACGCCGAGGGATTCGAGGAGTTGCGCTTGGTGGTGAGTCATTGGCCATCCATCCAAAATCCACCTATTGGACAAAAAACCACATCGCCGTCAATCCCTCTTTTTTTTTAATTCCCAGTTA
This sequence comes from Powellomyces hirtus, assembly GCA_025526995.1. Classification (NCBI taxonomy): domain Eukaryota; kingdom Fungi; phylum Chytridiomycota; class Chytridiomycetes; order Spizellomycetales; family Powellomycetaceae; genus Powellomyces; species Powellomyces hirtus. Next base: position 406,345 of record JAHLKG010000023.1, on the reverse strand, counting down.
TTTGGTTTGCCTCACCCTTTCTCGACACACGCGGCGCGGGCGGTAACACAGCGCACAGCTCTCGCGGCCAATTCATCGCTGACCGCTTCCCCGCGGTCCAGGACCGTTTTCAGTTCGTCATACAAGCCGAGGGCGACCTCGCCGCCGTCGACAATGGTTTGCAGCACGAGGGGGAGGTCGAGGTACACGGTGTCGAGCTGCGCGGCGAGCGCGCGCGCGAGCGTTGTGGCGCCCGATTTGGGACCCCCGAGGATGCAGATGTGCGGGCGGATGACGGGCGGCGGGGGAGGGAGGTGGAGAAAGTGGTGCGGGTTGGAGAGGAACGTCTGCGGGGCGCGTGGAAAATGAGGAAAGGAAAGGGGGGGAGTTGTTTTTTGTGGTGCCGTGGTGTGGTTACTTACCTTTTGTGTGGATTTGTCTTTGAGGTAGTAGATGTGGTCTCCGCTCAGCACGGGTAAAGTGCCGACGCTGGCTTTGGTCAGGTAGCGGGTTGTGGCGAGCGTGACGGGACAGAATTTTCTTCAAGAGTCGAGAGAAAAGCCCATATCAGCGTCACTACAAGACACCGGGGCAGGGTACATGTACACCGTAACCTATTTACCTAAACGCACTCAGACTCTTGGTGCCCAGATCCAACATCCGCGTCGCCTCCTTTTTGGTGATGGGGTAGGCGGTGGAGAAGAGGCTTGCGCGCTGATGACAAAACGGGGGGGGGGGGGGTTGCGCGAGAAGGGGAAGCGGGGGGGGGGGTAAGAGATATATATATCAGTATCACACCATGAGCAACGCAGATATGAAATATGGACCCGCCGCCAGTTTCTTTCTTCATTTTCGCTCGGTGATGTTGTGTTTTGCCCGACGTCACTCACGTTTTCGAGATAGGGCGCAACCACACGCCTCACGGCCGCCACGACGGCGCGCAGCGGTCCATTCGTGTCCACATGCAAGACGGGGATCGCGGCTGCAGCTGCGGCCTCGACGACGTCCGCCGCGTGCACCATGCCCCGTTCCACCGCTTCCACAATCGGGTCGAGATCCTCCCCGGGCTCCTCTCCGTCCGCGCCATCCTCCGCATCGTCCTCGCTGCTGCGGAGACGCAGCGTCATTTTCCCGGCCTTGCGCCATACGCGCGCGATCCGCGTCACGGCCGTCTCGGACTCGACGACCAGGTGGATGACCGCGTCGGGGTGGAGGTGCGCGGAGAGGAGCGCGTCCATGTGGGATTTGGGTGCGGGGAAGTTTTCGAGAATGAAGCCGGTGGGGTTTGTGGGCTGGCGGACACAAAAAGAAGAAAAAAAACCAAGAGAGTAATGTCAAGGTCAATATCCAATGTCAAATATGCAGTGAGATGGAAGAAAGATAGCAGTATGCGACGCAACACACAACACAACAACTTACGTCCCCTTGTACCAACTCTCTAAAAACCCTAACCACATCCTCCTCGCCCAACTCGTCCTCGCCCTCGCCGTCCAGCTCGCTTTTCTCGGCCCTCTTGTCGTTCCGATCCTTCCACGCGCGCACCACGTCCTCCCACACCAGATGCGTTATCTTCATTGGGCTCGACGGCTCGGCTGCTGCTGCTGCTGCTGCCGCTGTTGCTGCACATAGTGCGTTTGACAATGTGGTTTTGCCGCTCCCGCTACACCCCACAATCACGATTCGCGGCGGCGGGATGCGGATGCGGTTGCTGCTGCTGCTGCTCGCGTCCTCCACCGGTGCATAGGTCGTGGGTTCGGAAATAAAAGCGGTGAGGCACTCGGGAGCCGAGAAGTAGTAGTACTGGCCCTGTTATTGAGAGAAGGAACATACCCAGCAAAAAAAAATGTTTAGGTTACGATTTGCGTGGTTTTTTTTTTTTTTTTTTTTTTTTTTTTTTCTTTCTTACCTTGTATTGGGCAACGTGGGCATTATCGCCCTTGATGAGCACGCCGTAATCGTGCAGCGCGACGGGGCAGTAGTCTTTGGTGGCTCCGAACGGGATGGTGGCGGGGAGGGCAGCGAGTTGTTTGTGGGATAGCGCCTCTGTGTGTGTGTGTGTGAAAGACGGACGGAAAAAAAGTATTTTAACACAAATATCACTTTTCGGGAGTGTCTCAAGAAAAGCATTTCGGGGGGTTGTTGTGTGCGAATGTTCTCACCGGCTTTATCAAAAAACGGATCCACGACACCCTGGACTGCACACATGGCGGCCGCGGGTGTGAGGGTCGCGTCGACATGGATCAGCGTTGTTGCAGAGATGGGCGGTTCCTTGCCTGTCTCTGCCGCGGATGTTTCTCCTGCGCTGGCGACCTGTTGTTGCTGTTCTACCGGGGTGGTTAGGAGTTTGATTGTCTCGGTGACGGAATCGTGGAATGCGGTGGAGCGCGCGTCAAAGAAGCGGGGGAGAAGGGCGCGCGTGCGGATTTTGTCGTCGGATGCGTCTGAAAGATTGGGAGGAGGGATAGGGTTAGTGGGTTGGTTGCTTTTGTGTAGAGTTGGGAGGAGCAAGGTTGTATCAGGGTACCGTTTTGGAGATGCACGGTATGAGCGGGGACTAGGCCGACGGCGCGCAATGCTTGGGCCTGGAGTTAAAAAAGAGCACAATTGGCGTTGTGTTTAGTTTACGGCCAATGGATTGTTGGAATGTGCATATATGAAGACTGCGTATGTCGCGGTACCTGCTCTGCTGTTCTCGGGAACCCGTCCAAGATCCATCCGTCCCCACTCTACAGATAATACGAAATCACATCAGTAGCCGTCCGTGACGTGAGTGGAGTGACTGCCGTCACCTATTCGTTTTCTATCATGCAAGCGAACCCACCTCTTTCCGCGTATCCCTCACATGCCTAACGATGGCCTTGACCAAGCGGGCCGCGACATCGGGGGGCACGTCCAATCCTCGTTGGCACATGTGTCTAATCTCCGGGAACTCGTCGCCATACACAGTTGCACTGCCGCCGTCCTCGTCCCACGTGTCCAGGACGTCATCTAGGGAGACGCGGGTGAGGGCGTACGTTTGGGCGAGGAGTTTGGAGAGCGTGGTTTTGCCAGAGGTGGGCCCGCCGAGGATGCTGATCGAGAGGGGAGGTGTGTGCGGGAGCGTGAGGAGGTAGGGGAGGGGGTTGGAGAGGAAGAGGGTGTGGGTTGCGGGAGTGGATTGGAAGTAGAGTTTGCCCTGGGCGACGACCAATACGCGTTATATATGAGGAGACGGTATGATGGGCTGGGGTGTCAGGGGGGCGTGAACGTCTACTTACCTTGTAACAAACACAGTAGTCAAAGCTGTCGACCTTGACCAACTTGCCGTCTTTCGCCTCCACGGGGTCATAGTTTTTCCACACGCCGAGTTCTCTCGCGGGTTCCTCGTCCTCCAACTGTGCCGTCGCAAAGTACCTGAGCGCATCGGCCAGGTTTGCAGGGGCGGGGTCGGGCGCGTCGATTTTTTTGGGCGGGACGACGCGGAGGCCGACACCAAGGCTATCGAGGCGCGCGACGAGGGACGGGAGGAGAATGTCTGGGTGCTGCGAGGCGTCGAGCGGGATGATGCGGTGTGCGGCGGCGTTGCGAAAGTGGGTGGAGAGGAGGTGGGTGAGCGCGGTGGTCGGGTAGGATGCGAGCAGGTGGGTGACGTGTTCTGGCGAATCTTCGGGGCGTTTGACGAGGCTAGTTGAATGAACGAGGATGAGTTGGGGAAGGAGGGAGAGTGGGGGAGATGGTGGCGGGGGATAGGAGGTATGGTTTCTACCGGTTGAGAATATCCATTGAAATCAGCGGCCACTCGACTTTATTCATCAAGCTCACTTGCACCTCTTTTTTCTTTTTCTTCCCCTTCCGTTTCTTCTCCTCGTCATCACTTGCATCACTCCCACTTCCCGCGTCACTCCCACTTTCTTCCTCGTCTTCCTTCTCTTCCGCGTCCTCGTCCTCCCCGTCCTCATCATCATGACTTTGCTGCTCCTCGTCGTCGTCCTCATGGGCTTCCTCGTCGCCGTGTCCTTCTGCGCGCCGTTTACGGGAAAAGACAACTTGTGCCCCGGGGTAGAGGATGCCCGTCTCGGTATCGCACCACTGCCCCGCGCGGCGCCGGATGAGGTCGTCGTCGGAGAGAGAGAGGTCGATGAGGTAAGGGGTAAAGTAGGGCTGATTTTCGGTGAGGATGGAGTTGAGGAGAGTGATGTCGTCCGAGGTGGGGTCGGTTGAAGCAGAGTCTGGGGAGGAGGGAGCGGTGGGGAGGAGCCCGGAGGGAAGGCCGTCGAGGACGTAGCCTGGGAGAGGGAAGACTTGATGAGGGGGCTGTGAGAGTAGGGGGAACCCCCAAACGCCCAGAAGATGTCTGTTGTTGTAGCTTACCTCGGAAGAGCGTGTCCTGATCGCGCACCGCGTTGAGCAGTAGCTGCATGATTTTTTTGGTCGGAATTTCGGCGCCACTAGATAATATCTGCATAATCTGTGTCCAAATGGATCAGAAAAAAACATTCCGAGAGAACGGTCCATCGCCACATCCAATTCATCACATTTGTAAGTTTCCTCACCTCGGGATGCTCCGGGCGACCCTCGTCGTCGACAATCTCCTTCAACACCGCTTCCGGGCTGACGAGACGAGCATTGACTGCAGCGGCGAGGTTGGTGGCGACGGTGGTTCGACCGACCCCAGGCTTGCCGAGCACAATGTAGCAAGGGCGTTCGGGTTTGCTCATTGGCATGGATTGGGATGGGGATGGGGATGGGGAGTTTGCGTTTGTGGTGGCTGGTGGTGGTGGTGGTGGGAGGGTTGATGGCGGTGATGATGCTGCCACTGGTTCTGGTTTGTTTGTAGTAGCCATGTTTTGAGGGGGTGAAGGTGGATGTCAGCGCCTCTCCCTAGGGTGCGTGTACTAGAGATGTAGGATTGGATGTGTGCAATGTGCATGTTCCGCTGAGGCGGGCCGTGCGTGGCGCAGGACTGCTTACGTATCGCGTCGGGACAGGCCTGAATTACGACCAACGGCGTGTGTGACGGTTGTGTGACGTGGATTGCCTACTGGAAGCACCCGCATTCACAGCCACAGGCGTTCAGTCACTCGCCACCTCACCCTGATCCTCTCGCTCCTCTCGCTCTGAGGCTGTGTGGATGATGATGATGATGATGACGATGATGGTGATGGTGACGATTTCCAGTAGTGATTGATTGATTGATGGGAGACTGGGAAGAGCATGGGGATGGATCATCATAGCGATTGTATCTCACGTGACTGCCAACCGCCAAACCAGTGGGTCTCTCTCTCTATCTGTCTCTCTCACGCACGCATGAATGGCAGACTGTATGTAGCATGAAGGAACATGTGCAAGAAAGAAACCCCATGTCATGACTGACAGGAGGGGGAAGATCGATATCTACAGTTGCTCATGGAGAAAAGTCACCGAGGGAGTCATTGGAGGGAGTCATTGGGGAGAGGCAGTGCTGGTGGTGATGCTAAATCAAGCACAGTCCCCACGCGCGTGCCATTATTATTCCCATGAGTGAGTGAGCGAGTGACTGACTGAGTGACTACTACCAGTATGATATAGTCGCCCTGTTGCCTCGATAAACAAACTTGAGCCTGTTTGCCGCTTGGCCGCTTGCCGTTCGTTGTTGTTCTCTTGTGACTGACTGAACTGACTACCCTGCCTCCCTGCCCCCCTGATGCCTACTGACTGAGTGACTCTCTAATAGATAGTGATTCTTTCTGACTGACTCTGTAACCCTTATTCTATCCCTCCCTCCGTCTTATATATATCTATCTATTACTCTTCTGCTATTGTGCCTTCCGTGTTTCCCTTCCTTCCTTCCTTCCCCCCGTTGCCAACCCCTCTCTCGGCAATCCCTCTGCCAATCCCTCTCTCGGCCCTCCCTCCCTCGCCCCTCCCTCTCTCGGCGAAAATGCAACCACCCCCCACTCCACTGCAGCAACCACCAGGGCAGCTGCTCACCACTCACTCGTCCACTCCCTCCCCAACCACCGCCACAAACAGGGAGCTAAACGACATTCTCTCGGGTCTCTTGTCTTTGGAAAACACCACCGCCACTACTCTGCCCCCCACCCCGCCCCACCTGGTCTTTTCCCAGCACGGCCCTGACCACCAGTCGCCCGCAACTGACTCGCTCTTCAGCGACCTGTCGTCTCCCCACAACGACTACTTTGCCCAAACCACAAACACCTCGCTTCCCCAGCAGCAACGCTCTTACCTCCACCACCACCAACTACCCCTGCCCCATCAGCCCCAGCGTTCGCAAACTATCCCGCACCACCACCAGCCCCAAACCCAGTTCCTGTCCTCCCACGCACAGCAGCAATACCCACTGCCCTCCCAGCCCCAGCGACACTATTCAGACAGCGCACTCGTCACCTCACAGCACACAAACTACCCTGCTCCATTTGCCTCCACCCCGTCCATCCCCCAATTCACAGTCCAGGTCGACAACCAACAACAGCAACAACAACAAAACAGCTTTTCGCTCAATGAAAACCTCTACAATGTCAGCAACTGGCGGGATCGCACTGCAGACGAAGTGGGGTCGCTGTACAGCGAATCAGACAATGAGTCCATGTCGGCCTTTTCAGACTCGTTTTCTCCCACCGATGGCTCCACCCCGAGCAACAACCAGTTCTATCCCAGCATCGACTTGACCGCCCCGTACCTGGCCGTCCCTGCCCGCCCACGAAGACGATCCAGTGCCGGCTCCCTACCTGGAATGGATGACCTGTCTCTCAACGACGCTGCAAGCGACGATGGCTATCTCTCTCCTGCATCCTCTTATGGCGGCGATCTGCAGTACGTTGGACATGTCGCCCCCCATCCAACAGTGTGGTCTACTGGAAAACTAATCCGCCCCCCTTGTCTTCTCTTTTCAGATATGCCGACATTGTACAGCTAACATCTCCAATGATTCACGCCATCCCATCCCCCTCTCAATCTCCCTACGTGCACTCTCCATACTCCAATCTCTCATACTTTCCGCCTCTGGATACGTTGAACAATGGTGCAAATTTCGGCTACCCTACGCCGACAAACTCGGAACTGCCTGCCGCTGCCATCGTCGATTTCCTGGGATCCAATGATCAGGCGCACCTCGGGTTGGCCGGGCAACCAAGCTATGCGCACCAGCAGGGCGACGGTCTGGCTTCCTTTGATGAGTTGATGGCAGAGTTTCAGACTTATGAGAGCAGTGTCAACTCTGCCCCTCAGCAGGCGCCACAACAACAACCACACCAGCAAGGTCAGCCGACCAGCGATAGGTCCGCGCCACCGAATATTGCCAACAACCCGCTTACAGCAGCAGCGTCAACGTTGAATCCCTCGACAACGACTGGTGGCTTGTTGAATTCTAGCTATGTGTTTTCGGGGGTTGCCCCGGAAGCAGAGAGTCCGAGTGGCGGTGTACCGGCCAGCTTGTCGGTTGCAGGCGGCTCAACGTCGCGAGGCGGATCGCCGGTACCGCCACGCCCCGACGCACCACCTCTACCGAAACCTTCCGAAATGGCAATCAAGACGCAACGGCAAACATTGTACCAGTGTCCTTACCCTGAATGCGGAAAAAGTACGTGAAAAAAAAAAATTGACCATTCCCCTCGCCTGAACTGTTGGTCTGACCCATTTTGGCTCCCTCCTCCTCCTCATAGCATTCACGCGACCCTACAATCTCAAGTCACACTATCGAGCTCACACGGGCGAGCGTCCGTTCGTGTGCTCGCACTGCCCGGCAACGTTTTCGCGCAAACACGATCTCAAGCGGCACGCCAAGCTACACGCGGGACTGAAACCCCACGTGTGCGTTGCTTGCAAAAAGGCATTTGCGAGAAGCGACGCGTTACGAAGACATCTCAAGGGACCGCGGGAGAGCAATCCGTGTGCGATGAAGATACACGACGGCGCCGATGGAATCAAGGACGAACAAGGCCGATTGTTGTCACCAGATGGAGACGATGAAGACGACGATGATGATGTGGACGAGAATGAGCTGGCAACCAACGCTCCGATGGATGTGGCTAATCTGCATCCGATGCATCCGCAACCAGTGAAACTGGAGCCACAGACGGTCGTCGAATGAAATTTGACTGATCCCGCTCGACCCCCTCATCACGTGGAGCGCCAAATCCATCAATCTCATATATCCTTTTTTTTTTGCCCCTCTTTTACTTTTTGGCGCATGGAGCGATTTGCGATCAAGTTCAAGGTGGAATATCCCCTTCTTTTTCCGTATTTCCTGGATTTTTTTTTTTTTTTGGCCTTGCTGTATGACAAACGGTCAAATTCAAATGCACTCATATAGGACTCGTGTGTGTGTGTGTGACATTATTTCCCTTGAATCATTACTCTTTTGTGCTTTTGCTTATTTCCCTTTATTTGAAATTTTGTATTGAATGTGGTGCATGTATGTCCCGTAGTTTACAGTACCGAGTGCTCTACTGAACAGAGAGGCTAACCCGGCTATGAGACTCGGTGTGGTGGTTAATCTGCCCTCTGGCTATGTGCCGACGCGATGGGTGCGGGGTTTTAGCCATTACAGCTAAAAAGCGGTCATCGAGCCGTCTTTTGCAGAGGTGGGATGAAAAACATAAAGTGTGGATTGTAGATAGATATACTGTATCTACTAGCTAGTACTCGGGATGAGCGGGGGGTCCCGTTTTCACGCCAAGACACAACGACAATACGGCAAGAAAGGCGGCGCACGAGAGTCGAATATGTGTGGTATGATCCGATGAGCGGTTGCGTGGTCTCGTGCGGTGCTTTTTCCGGCCGGATTCCCGTTTTGTCGTTGCGGGAGACGACTGTCCCAACTAACGAACGAACGAGAGAGAGAGAGAGAGGCAAGGGACTCGTTTTATAGCGAGCGGCTCGGGTTTTCGTTTCTTTTCTGTGCATATCACGTGACCCGCGCGCTGCCGTGGGTGGGGGTTTTGCTTCTTTTTGTTTTTTGACCTTGACCTGTGAGAAAAAAATACCGTCAGGGGCCGTGACTGACGCTAGCAGATCCCCTTCACACTTGGCACAATGGGCTCGAATAACGATAAGCGTCCGACCGGTGGGAAGAAGCCGGCTAGTAGTGGCGGACCTGTGCGGAATGGGAAAAAGACCAACAATGGCAATGGCAATGGCAATGGCAACAACAACAACAAGAGCCACATGTCCAAACCAGCGACGAAACAACGACCTCACCCGCAACCGCATCACAAGAGTGAATTGAGACCAACCGGAAAGAAGCAGAATGGGGTGGTACTTGCTGCTGCTGCTGCTGCAAAAGGCGTCAGTAAAGTAGATGGGACATCCGAATTCACCTCCACCTCGGCATCGTCTTCCTCTCGGCGAGCAGTGCTCTTGCGCGAAATCCTGTCTTTGGGCGGCGAGGAAGCGGATTTGGATCTGATCACGGATGCGCTGAGTGGGTCGGAAGCTGAAGACGATAACGATGAGGAGGGTGGCGATAACGCGGCGGCGCAGAAAAAGAAGAAGCAGGGAACACTGACGCAAACCGTGGCCAAAGAAAAGAAGAAGGCCGATGTGGATGTGGATGAGACTGCGCTGTTGGCGGATTTGCAGACGTTTATGAGCATGGATTTGAAAATTGATCCCAAGATGAGCAAGGTGGTGGAGGTGGATGATGATGAGGGCGAGTGGGAGGATGCGGATGAGGTGGAGGAGGAGGAGGAGGAGGGGGAAGCTGAGGAGGGCCAAATCAGTCAAGAGGATGAGGATGAGGTGGAGGATGATGACGAGGAGGAAGAAGAAACCGTCCCGACTCTCATCCACTCCGCTATGGATGTTGATGCTGAAGACGACGATGAAGGACGTGGCGCGGACTTTGAGTTTGACGACCAAGATGACGACGAGGATGCTGTCCCCGCCGATGCCGCTAAGTACGGCAAAGAAGATACATCCGAGGTCCGCAACATGGTTTCCCAAATGCTACAGGGCCAGACTGTCGACGACAAACTGAGTCGCAAACTCCTCTGCGATCCCGTCAGCCAATGGCATCTGGTGCCCCTCCCACCCATCACCCCACCACCCACCACCAGCGACGCCGACGAACCGTTCATCGTAGCCACCTACCAGCGCGCGCAATCGCTCTACCTCCAAGAAGTCGAAAAGTACGAGCGCTCCAAATCCATGTCGTCGGCCGACAGGGATTTCATTGGCACGGTCCTCAAGTCGGGAACGGTGACGGATAAAGTCTCGGCCCTGACGCTGCTCGTCCAGGAATCCCCGCTGCATACGCTGGCCCATCTCCGCGATCAGCTCGTCAATGGCATGGCGAGGAAGAAGGCCCGCAGAGAGGCCGTCATGGCGATTGATAGTGTCAAGGACCTGTTGTTGGGGACGCTCCTGCCCGATCGCAAGTTGAGGTATTTTAGAGATCAGCCCCTCCAGAGTAAAGACGTGAAGCCTGTGCACCTCGTGAGCTGGTACTTTGAAGATGGCCTGAAGAAGACGTATTACGAGTTCATTAAGCTGATTGAGGTGTGTGGGTATTTTTCCAACACCAAAAGATGGGGTGCAATTCTTGGGTTTGCTTTGGCGTGCTCAAATTTTCTTTTTCTGTGCTCAAATAGGAACTCGCCCGCGACCCGCTCCTGCACGTCAAAAACAAGATGATTCAATACATTTTCGACCTCCTGGTGGCCAAGCCCGAACAAGAGCAAAACCTACTCGCTCTTCTCACCAACAAGCTGGGCGACCAGGACCGCAAGCTCGCGTCCAAATCGGCACACCTTCTCTCGCGGCTGCTCCTGCAGCACCCTGTCATGAAGCTCGTTGTCATCAAAGAAGTCGAGCGGCTCCTGTTTCGGCCCAACATTAGCGACCGCGCGCGCTACTACGCCATCACATTCTTGAACCAGATTGTGTTTAGCCATAAAGAACAGGATGTAGTGGCCGCCAATCGCTTGATTGAGGTCTATTTTGCCGTGTTTGATGGATTGGGTAAACGGAAAATGGAGGCGGAGAATGCAGCGGCTCCCGCGGTTGCGAAGAAGGATCGGTGGAGAGACGCGAAAAATAAGAAGGGAGGGAAAGGCGGGAAGGGAAAGAAGGCGGGTGACAACAACAACAACAAGGGCAAGGGCGGAAGAGCCGGCGCCGCTGCCGCCCCCATCACGCAGGAATCCCAGGACGCCCTTGGCGAAGTCGACGGCATTGATGCCAAGATGATGGCAGCTCTACTCACGGGCGTCAACCGCGCCTTTCCTTTTGCCAAGATCGAGGACAGCGTGTTCGACACCCACATGGCGACCCTGTTCCGCATCACCCACATTGGCACGTTCAACACGTCCATCCAATCCCTCTCGCTCATCTTCCAAGTGCAGTCGTCGCGTCAATCCATCTCGGACCGCTTCTACCGCACCCTGTACGGCACGCTCGTTGATCTGCGCCTGTACACTGCGTCCAAACAGGCCATGTACCTCAACCTCCTCTTCCGCGCCATCAAAGCCGACACGTCGACGGTGCGCGTGAAAGCATTTGTGAAGCGTCTGGTGCAGATTTGTGCGGTGGCGAACGTCCCGTTTGTGTGTGCGGCGCTGTTTTTGATTGGGGAGGTGGCGAAAACGAGGCCGGGGATTTGGGCCATGGTCAATTTGCCCGAGGATAAGGACGAGGATGATGTCGAGCGGTTTGTCGATGTCCTCGATGAGGAGGATCGCTCGGCGAAAGAAGAACAGGAGGCTGCTGCGGTGGAGAGCGCAGATGAGCGGGAAGGTGCAAGCGGAAACAAGATGGCAAAGTATGATGGAAAGAAACGAGATCCGCTCTACTGTAATGCAGATTCGTCATGCTTGTGGGAACTCGTAAGTGGTTTTTTTCTTTTAAGGCCGTGGAAGCATCCATTTATAATAGGCGGCGCGAGTTGGATAGTAACGTAACATCTGTCTCGTCTTATTTCCTTACAGACAAAGTTCGCCACCCACTTCCACCCGACCGTCTCCCTCTACGCCCAAACCCTGCTCTCTGGATCCTCCATTGCGCCACCGCCCAACACCAAAAACTACGACCCGCTGCAGAACCACACTCTGCAACGGTTCCTTGACCGCTTTGTGTTCAAGAACCCGAAAAAGGTGGAATCGGCGTACAAGGGCGCGTCGCTCATGCAGCCGCGAGTTGCCGGGCTCCACGCGGGGCCGAAAGATGAAGACCGGCTGGTCTCGGCGGCGCGCAAGCGCGGCGTGGTGGTGCAGAATGAGGATGTGGGCACGGTTGCGCTGGATGATATCCCCGTGCACCTGCGAGCGCGCAAATGGGTCGAGGACAGTGCGGATGGCGAGGATGTACCCGTGGATGAAGCCTTCTTTTACCAGTTTTTCAAGACCAAGCATCAAGTTGACACGGCGGCGGGCAAATTGAAGGCGAAACGGAAGGGCCGGTTGGATGATGATGTGGATGATATTGCCATGGATGTTGATGCGGAAGAAGGCGATGCCGAAGACTATGACGGTAGTGAGGATGGGGAGGAGTTGGGTGAAGATGAAGTGTGGAACGCGATGCGCCGGTCTGCGGGTTTTGCGGATGACGAGGATGATGAGGACGATGATGAGGATCTTATGGACGATGAGATTGGAGAGGAGGAGGAGGAGGATGTGCTTGTTGGCGACTGGTCGGAACCGGAGAGTGGAGTGGAAAGTGAGGGGGCAATGGATATGGAGGAGGTGTTTAGGAAGATGGATGGCGTGGGCGAGGGCGAGGAGGAGGATGGGGAGGACGATGCAATGGCGCAGTGGGCGGCGGGTGCGGATCAAGCGGGCGGCGACTCGGATGATGACGACGATGTCGAAGCCGAGGATGAAGACGATACTCCCCCACTCGGCGCCGCCCTCGACGAAGATGTAGATGAAGATGACGAGCTAGACGACCTCGCCAACTGGGTCACGAAAGACGAAGACGACGCGTTGTCCGATTCCGATCTCTCGGACGAGGACACATCCACTACCAAAGACGCCACCACCACCACCACCACCAAGAAAAAGAAACGATCCACCCGCATGGCCCTCAAGGCGCAAGCGCTGGGCTACAAGGGCACCTTTTTCGAGGCCCGCGCGCCCGTGTCGGGTCTGGGCGCGTTTGCGAGCGCGGACGAGTTTGAGGCATTGATGAAGGGAGAGGATGTTGGGCATGATGATGATGATGACGAGGAGGAGGGAGGAGGTGGACAGAGGCCCGCCGCCGTGAGAAAGGGAAAAGTAGGAGAGAAGAGAAAGAGACGTGGGAGTGGTGCGGGTGCTGCGCGAGGGGCAGCGAAAGCCAAAAAGTTTAGGAAGAGATAGGGCTGTGATTAAAAGGTACCCCCACCGGACCCACCCGCAGTTGGTTTGGGTGCGGTTTTATTTTTATTTTGTGCGTGGTGAGCAATTGTGTATGCGTTTTTTTCTGCATCTTGTGTAAATATATAGATTTCATGGGTGAATGGATGGTGATGGGTGAGTCATCCGAGTCGATCTACATCTAGGGGTGATGGATGATCTTTGCGGATTTGTGTTTTTGTTGGGTTGAATGTTATAAGAGGTGCTCATCGGACTGCGGTCGTCGACTCCACCTCCCGTCAAGAACAAACACTCATTCACTCCCCACAATGAGCACCCTCCTCCTCCGCCGCACTCCACCTCTCCTCACGCTTCGACCCGCAACAACAACAGCAACAGCCCGCCGCATCGCCACCACCCGCGGCATGTCCAGCACCGGCAACGTCTCACCGTCGTCGTCGTCGTACCCACGCCCACACCTCATCCCGACCTCGGGGACGTACCCGCGGGGCTGGGTGGCGGGCGGGGTGGCGACGGGGGTGAAGAAAACGGGAGCCAAGGATTTGACATTGGTCGCGTCGCCCGCGCACGGCGTCACCGGCGCGGCGGTGTTTACGCAGAATGCATTCGCGGCCGCGCCGGTGGTGGTGTCCAAAGCCGTGCTGAGCCAGCAACAGCAGCAACAGCAGCACAACGCGAACACGTTGTCGGCGCTTGTCGTGAATTCCGGCTGCGCGAATGCATGTACCGGAGCGCAGGGGCTGGAGGATGCATGGCGGATGAGCCGCAAAGTCGATGCGGAAATGCCCGCACATGCAAAGGGCACGCTCGTCATGTCGACGGGTGTTATTGGGCAGCATCTCAGCATGGAGAAAATCGAGAAGGGGATTGAGGCGCTCGTGAAACGGGCGGGCGATGCGCATGCGGATTGGATGGCTGCGGCCGAGGGCGTCATGACGACGGATACGTTTCCGAAATTGAGGAGTAGGGCGTTTGGAGGGTATCGCATGGCGGGGTGGAGTAAGGGCGCCGGGATGAGTAAGTGTGTGGCTGTTGATGGTGGGGGGTTATGTGAAGCGGGGGGTGATTGATATTTTTTTTGTGTTCTTTTTCTGTGCCTAGTTCACCCCAATATGGCGACCATGCTCTCTGCCATCTTCACCGACGCCCATATTACCCGCGAATGTTTGGATGCTGCTACGCGGTACGCAGCGGACCGGTCGTTCAACGCCATCAGTATTGATGGGGACACGTCGACGAACGATACGTTTGCAGTTCTCGCCAACGGGGCTGCGGAAACGGACGGCTCCACCACGCCAACCCTCATCTCGGACCTCACCAGCCGCGACTACCTTGCCTTCCGCACGCACCTCACCGAGTTTGCCGCGGAACTAGCAAAGTTGATTGTGCGGGACGGCGAGGGCGCGACGAAGTTTGTCGAGATCCACGTCACGGGCGCCACGACGTTCCAAGACGCCCGCACGATCGCATCCACCATTGCCACGTCCCCGCTCGTCAAAACAGCACTGTACGGCAAAGACGCCAACTGGGGCCGCATCATCTGCGCAGTCGGCTACAGCGGCGTGCCCATTGTTCCCGCGGCCGTCAATCTCCACATTGCGTCCCTCGCCAACCCCGCACACACCCTGCATCTGTTCAAGAACGGCGCCCCCCATGACACGGATGAAGCCAAAGCCGCCCTCATCTTGGACGAGGAGGACCTCAAGTTGACGGTGCAGGTTGGCCGCGGCGACGAGGAGGCGACAATGTACACGTGTGATTTTAGTCATGGGTATATTAGTATCAATGCGGATTATAGGAGTTAGACGCGCCGGAGTATGGCGTGTGGAATAGGCGTGTGGGACACGGGCGTGGGGAGTTGGAGTGAAGATTCGCTCTAATCTACATCACATTGGCGTTTTGCGTGACTTTGTAGAGATCTGAACCGGGCGCAAACATCACCTTTCATTGGATGACCCTTTAGAATGTGGCCGCTCCGCAAGGACTTTTTCCATCTCAGTTTTCATAACACACCGTGCTAGACAGTACCGTAGATGGGACGACACGCATTGTGGAGTGTTCGCTGCCATGTAAACGCTGGTGCACTACCGTACCCGTACCCATATAGGGAATGTCTCGTTCCCGCCGCTCTTGCAAAGTGGGGTGTTTTGTCCCAGCTCGATTCCGATTTTGGGCACGGGATCGTGTGGGCTGAACAACCCCCCCCCCCCCCCCCCCCCCCGCGAACGAACTCGGGACGCGGTTTCAATCGCGTTCCCGGCGGCCCTCGAGTGGGAGTGCCATGTGAGAGGACCGACCGACCCTCTTACGGTATTCTGCAGTCGTTGAGTGGCCTGATACTACGGGCCCGTCGCAGCGCTGGCTAGACTGAAATGGCCGCGTATGGGATGCACATGTCCTGATAGAGTTCACGTTAGAGAGTACTGGACGGAACTATAGGAATTGATATTTGTAACATTATGGGAGGCCGCCTCTCCCTCCGTTCCTACATCCCCTGTAGATATATGCCCAGTGAGTCACGACTCAGAAATGCCATATTGCATTATCACAGTCACAAGGCTGATCTACTGTAGTCCACTATCGATAATACAGTAACACGTCAGCCGCGAGCGTTTTTTCTTTTCCAACGTTCTGCAAGTCCTTGTGACAGCTGATCTAGAAACATTCTGCATGCGCATCGCCTCGTTGATGCTTCTACCACTCTGACAGAACGCTACGGTAGCAGCGCTGCGTGGGGTTTAGGGGTGCCCAGATGCATATGTGTGTGAGATCTCGTCGTTTGGCCATTCCCCAGCTCGTCTCGTCGCTGGCAAGCCATTACATAAGCGTGCATGTCATACATAAGCGCAATCGGTTGAAAATGAGGGGCTTAGTTTAGGGGGGAGGGGAGGACTATAAATACGAGACGGGACTTCCATTTCCCCATCGTGCCCGCAAAGAAACCCGCTAAACAACAGACCCAATTCACTCGGCCTAGCTAGCTGCTCCTCCCCGCCCCGCCTTACAAACACACGCCCGTTCTCGTAACCATCTAATCAACCCCCCCCCCCCCCCCCCACTAGCCGACTTTTTGTTTTTCAAAATGCCTATCTGATCCCTAGGGAAATGACGATACCCTGAGGACTATGCAAACGAGGCCCGCTCCGTGGTCAATGACCCAAAAAGTCGCAATGTGGGGGGACGAATTTAACGGATGGAAACGGGGGGTAGTGTTGGGGAGGGGAGTGAGTGAGTGAGTGTGCTTGCTAGAGAGTTGGTTGTTTTGTCGTTTTGTGTCCCGGTTTTCTTTTTCTTGTGGAGCGGATGTTGCAACTGCAACCCCTCACCCCCCACAATGCTGCATGACGATACCCTGGATTTGGCTTAGAAAAAAACATAACACAACATGTTCTCGATCTAACTTCACGCATATGCGCGCGCTGCAGCTGGTTGAGCCCCGGGGAAAGAAAAAGGGGAATGGCGGGAGGGTGTGTGTGGGGTACTTGTTCCTGGTGTTGCAGGTGGCCGGTTTGCTGGCTCCTCCTCTTGAACAAGCCCCTCCCCTTCTTGTTTTTCTTTCTTTTTTTTTTTTGTTGTTGTGGCTCCCCTGCAGCGTGTACGTTTATGTGTGAGGATTTGGAGAGAGTGTTTTGTTTTTTTTTTTCAGATGGCCGTTTAGAAAACTTGATCTTATCTGACAGCATTTCGGGGTGGTTGGACGTTCTTTCTCTACTTTTTTTTTTTTTCTATTGTGTTTGTATGTGTGTTAACTGTTAAGTCGGATGTTCTTCCCATGCTGCGTTGCCCTAACGTGCTGTGGGGGGAAGCCGTGTGCATTGCACCTACAGAGTGTGTACCTGACTATTGGTACGGACTGTGGGTGTGTTTTTGTGTGGTTTGCGTGCCGCGCCCAGCGGTCCCGCACAATGTAAATTGCAACCAACAAAAATAACAGTGGGTGTTTGCGGGTCGGAAATATGACAGTGGGTGCTACAGACAGACCGAAAGCGAGTGGCGAGTCTATCCGATATGGGACGAAGCATGCATACACAATGGCCTGATGACATGTGAATGGGGTATATATGGCGCTTCTCGCAGGCTGCGATCCGATTATGTAGGCCAGAAAACAAAAGCAGGAAACAAGAAACCAATAAACAGCAACAAAAAAACCAAAGGAAAAAGAAATGTACACGCAATTCCCACTCCCCTCAATCCGTCCTCTCACCCTCGTCGCCCTCGTCGTCCATCACGCACTCTTCCCACCTCCGCACCTTCATTCCACTGCTGAGTGTCACACCAAGAGCCGCCACGGCCGCAACCGCCGCAAAGATGATCCATATCGCGTCCGCCTGCACTCCCACTTGCCACACCGCGCCCGCAATGGCGGGTCCGAGGGTTTTCATGACACTGCCGAGACACCCGGCGACACCGTGAATCAGTCCATAATGCTGCGGCCCGACGGCGTCGGTGAGGAGCATGATCGTGGAGAGGTAGCACAGGCCTTCGCCCGCACCAATGAGGAGCGTCGACGCATAGATGGCTGGCCAGGTGTAAGTGTGACCGAGGAGGGGTGGGATGAGAGCGGCGGGGACAATGAGGGCTGCGCCGAGGGTGTACGAGTGTTTTGTCCCGATGGTCCTGTGGATGGGGAAGTAGAATGCTTTGAGGAGTAGTTTGGCGAGGGAGAGGAGCGACATGGCGAGGGAGGTGGATTTGGCGGGGAGACCCAGCCCGCCGGCCGATGTGGGTGCGGAGGCGAGGAGCGGGAGGGCGGTGTGGAAGAGCGAGTGGACGAGTTTGTAGGTCGCGTAGAGGAGGATGGGTGGTAGAGTGGTGGCGGAGAGGAGTTGAAAGTAGGGTCTTAGAAACGCGGGGAGGTAGCGCAGGAAGCGGGGTAGGGTGTGCTGTGGGTGAGAGCGTGTTGAGCGGTTGTTGTTGGTTGTGGGGAAGAAGGCAGTAGAGTCTGTGGTGCATACTGTGCTGAGCTGCATCGGATCCATCGTGTCGCTGTCAGGCAACCCCGTTTCGGCCGCGTCGAGAGCAGCGTATTTTGCAGCGTGGTTGTGGCCCGGTGCGTGGAGGAGGTATTTGATGGTGATACATACGCCGACGGCGGCGAGGAGGGTGCCGATGGAGCAGGCGACAAAGTAAGGGCGGTCGCGGAGAAAGGCAATGTGGCTGAACAGGGCCGGGTCGGCGAGAAACCCGCCGGCGAGCGTGCCGGCAAGACCGGCGAGACTGAATACGACACCGTAGGCGCTGTAAGCCCACGCGCGGGAGGCGTCATCATGGGCAATCTGTGGGTTGACAAAGGTGAGGATGTGATCTGGGGTGGATTGTGCGTAGGTGGAGTGGGTGGACAGAGAGACTGACCTGGCCAATCATGCCCTTGGCGACGACGGCATTGGAGGAGAAGAAGCCGGTGGCGCCTAATGAAATTACGGACAACCAGTACGATGTGCTGAGGCCTAGCGCCAGCGTTCCTACCCCGTATCTGACCAACGCAAGGAAAAACGTAGAGGATTGAGTGGGAGAGATTCCACGGACAGGAGAATGTGGATCAACATGACCGGACACAAGCATGCATTCTCAAGCCGCGACGCCCAGCAGCGCACTCGCTTTCCAACACCATCCCACAAATCTTTCGTAATCGAGCACCCATCAATCTGTCGTGGCACAACCCTCATCCTTGATACCTACCCAATCAAACCAGTCATCAGAACCGGCCCTCTTCCAATCGCGTCCGACAGATTTCCCCATATAGCATCCATGAATGTTGTTGGAAGAGCGTAGGCGGATTGGAGTAAACCGGCGTAGTATCCGGTCCGTTCAGCATGCTCCTTTGGTAGCAGGGCTCGTGTCATGTAGGGGTATAACTGGTAGAACGAGGGAAGGGGAAGTCAGCTTGTCGATTCAGGGAGGCATGGGTTTTTGGAGGATATCAGTGCAGCGATGCACCGGAAATCCGGTCGATTCCAGTCAGGGTCATCCACAAAGCACGATAATTACCGGAATGAGCATGTGATGAATAAGTATTTCGGGCAGGACAGTCGTAAGGAGCAATAACGTCTGTTTGAGTGGCAGGGATGCTGGTGGTTTGAACAAAAACGCCTTCCTCGCTATCCTCAACGGACTCCTCAAAGCCCACAGAGCCACGTATTTCACCGGATTGCTCGTATTCGCCCGTTGCGGTCGTATCGGCGATGGCGGTGGCGGCGACATTGGTGGAGACCGATGCGGCGGAGAGTGGTTGAGTGGGTTGAGCGGTGGTATCGAGTTGTAGTAAAAGGGACTGGAAGCGTCGTGCGTGTAGGTGGTGGTGTTGATGTCGAGGGGGGAGGTGAAGGAGGAGGTGACGCCGGAGGAGCCTGAGGAGTGGGAGTTGGAGTGGGATGGGGCAGAATTGGTGGGGACAGACATTTTGGGACGTTGGCGGTGCTGTGCGGTGTTGCTGGTGGGATTCTTTCGCGGTGGAGGGCGAGCCATGAAACCTGCGATTCGATGCAGGGTTTTACTCTTTTTCCTTCGGTCTAGAATAAGAAATGCTCTTGGGGACGAGGAAGAGTGCAATAACAGTAGGAAGAGTAACCAGGAGATGACAGTCAGGAAACAAAACAAAAAAAAAAAAAACGAAATGGAAAAGTTGGGGAAGAAAGAAGGGAAGGGATTGCTGCGCTTTCTTTGAGCGTCATCATGCTGGATATATGCTAAATATAGGTATTGTGAGTCATCGTGAATTGAATCTCAAATAGCACACTACTGTAACTGTCGGAATTCCGCCATCGGTAGATCTGACAAATTTCTGTAGTCTTTTTTTTTCTTTTTTGTGTGTTTGTTTCTCAGAGAAGGTTACTTGGGCCTTTATAGTAGCAGGTAAAGCCACGACGCTCGTTTGCTTCCTTTTGTGTATAGTCTCAAGGGTGGTTCGGGAAAACAGAGTCTCGTAGGAATCTAGTCGCTTTGAATCAGGCCCCATCACCGAAACTCGACGAACAGTCCCCCTATTACTTTGCTCGCTCCCCTCACCAAGCTAGTATTAAATGCAGGGAGCGCTTACTGTCTCAGTGTCCTACGAGGATGCTACCTCGCAACTCGAATCTGCACGCGCCAGCCGCGAGGCACACGACTGGGACGCCCTCGCCCTCGCCATCCCACCTTGGACGCCCAACTCGGATGAATCACGCCAACACATTGCAGAGTGGGAAGACGGCATTCACTTTCTCACAGGATGTCTGGACGCGGTGTTGAGGGTCGGCGCACTCGATGCGTCCGCTGGCAAAGTGGCTACGGCAGTCGCCCACCTGTTCGCTGAAGCGGCCAAATCAGAGGACGCGCGCGAACCTATTGCCGAGGCCGGGGCTATTCCTCTCCTTCTCGATCTCCTGGGCAAAGCGGCACCGTCTTTCGGCTCCGCAAATAATGATGCATCACCAGAGAAACGCGCGCAAGCGATACAAGCACTGCGTGCCCTGGCCAACCTGTGTTACGATCATGACGAGAATCGAGAGCGAGTGCTCGAAACGCCGCAGGGCATTCCACACCTCGTGGTGGGTCTGGGGTCATCCGACATCGAGGTCGTTATTACCACGTGTGGGGCTTTGACCAACATCAGCATGGACAACGAGCCCGTGCAAACCGCCATCCTGGACCTTCGAGTCCTTCCAGTGCTGATGGACATCATCAAAAAGACCATCGAAATACCGCTCGACCATGGGGCAACCATCAGTGCAGCCACCCCTGCCATCCGTGTCATCAGCAATCTCTCAGAGTGTGAGCGAGGCGTTCAGGAACTACTTTCAACCAATAGCCTCGCGGTGCTTTTGCAACTCTTGCGCTACAAGCACGACGTGATCTTGCGAGCATCTGTCTCGGCGGACCGATTTGCTGGAGCTGTCGAAGTGCTCGACGCCTTGACCACAGTCTTGGAAGCCATTGGTGAAAACGATGCCATCCAACGCGCCATCGTGTCCAACAACCTGCTCGAACACCTCCTGGACTTTGTGGACCATCGCCCCCAAGCCAAGCCCCTGGACGTGGATGAAGATGACCTTCTCACCTACTTGGAGGTCCGAAAGGCCGTGTCCAGAACAGCCACCCTGGTGACAATGAACGATGCCAACATGCTGGATATTACTCAGAAAGGCGCCACCATCGAGCGCTTCAAGCAATGGATGCTGAATGGCACCGGCGGAACCGACGTAGTGGAGGAAGATGAGATCAGAATGTCCGGGGCTCTCGCTATTGGCAACCTCGCCCGCAGCGACAGCACGTGTATTGCCTTGGTTCAGAAACATGGTGTTGCGCCAGCTTTATTGGATCTGCTGCAGCTGGAGATCCAAAGAGCAAAGGAACCTAATGTTGAAGGGAAAGGCATCATCAAGGTGGTTCATGCGGTGATCGGAGCCCTGAAGAACCTTTCTCTGGCGGGTATGCCTTTGCATATCGTCTCCCACGTTTGTGTGTAATGACTATGCTAAACACACTTTGAAAACTGCATAGCCGCCAATCGGGAAATGCTTGGGTCGCTTGGCGTAATTGCAAAGGTCGCTGAAGTCCTGGAAGTGCAGGCTGTCAAGCCAGTGCACTACATGTCGATCGGCATTTTGAAGAACCTTTGTGCAGGATCACAAGGTAAGCGCATCTGAACCCATCTGCGACCAGTTACCAGTGGAGTTAAAATTTACGGGTACCTGACAGCGGTGGAGGCCAATGTATACCGCCTGATTGCTGGCCAAGAGCCACCACAAGACGGAAGCCTGGCCACCTGGCCTGCACCCGCCAGCGGGTTCAAGACCCCGCTCAGCAAAGTCGTTAGCCTGATGTGGACAGCAACTGGCGATAATGATACCGGCACCAGAAACGAGGGCGGCCGTCTGATTGTCAACCTCGTGCGTGCATGTCATCGGGGACGAGGTACGACTTTGCATGCGATAAATTCCAACCGTTATCATGCAGCGTGCTTGATCTGACTGACATGGTTGTCTTTTTTATATGCAGCTACCCAGCTGATGAGAACGATAGTGGATGCTCAGGGCATCGTCCTGTTGATCCAGATTGTGACTGGGGCGCTGCTCACCCGGCCGCGCACGACGCCAATGGACGCGAAGACGGGTGCTGAAACTTCCGAAGAGGAACACCATGTGCATTTCGACGCGCTGCCGGTAGAAGGCCAAGTCTTCCCAATGGTGCAGAACGAGGGCATTGTTGCATTGGTTCTCGTTACCGATGGTATTTGCATGCTGCTTTTGCGAGTTTTTGCAACGGCGCTGGGATTCTAATCGTCCCCCTTATCTGATAGCTATTCCGGAATCGGTAGCAATCATAACGCGATATCACGCGTCACTCATACCGACCATGGTCAAGATTCTGAGCAGCGGGATAAGGCCGGTAGCGGATGGAGAGGAACCGCCACATGTCTACGCCGATGAAGTGAAGGCCAACGTCTGTACCTTACTTCGCGCGCTCGTAGGGTCTGATGGTAAGCTAGGTTGACGAACCATCGAGGCACATACGTTTGTCGTTGTGTAGGCCGCTGATTTTCTCCCTTTTATTCCCCTCTTTCTGTGCAGATGCTTTTAAAGCCCGCCTAGACCAAGCTTCCCTCAAATCTACTCTCCAAGCCCTCCGTCAATCACCCACCTCCTCACCCACCTCACCCACCCGTCAACAAGTCAGCCAATCATCATCCACCTCCACAACCTCAACCACATCAGCCACATCAACCACCTCTCCCACGAACAACAGCAACAACAACAACAACAGCACCCCTTTCTCGACCGTCGCAACGCCTATGGAACTCAGCCGAACAGGGACCAAGAGTGCCCGCAAACTGGGACTCCAGGGTCCCAGCCAACGCGAACTCTCGAGGGCGTTTGCGGAACCGGGATCGAATGAACATGTGATGGAGGGTGTGCCGCTTAGAGACGCCGTGGCGGGCTTATTGTTGCTTTTGTAGACGTTAACAAACAAATTCTTGATGGGGATGGAGTCTCTCTCATCCCCTCGGGACCCCCGCTTGTAGTTTTGTCCCCTGGGGATTCAGACTAGTAGGATGACTGAAATCCTTCACGCCAATCCCATTTTTTTCTGTTATTTTCTTCTTTTGTGTATGTACCTAGGGTATAGTCTCAAATCAAATCCAAACTCTGCGTGCGTTTGCCTCTGCTTGACCCCCGGTGAATGAAGTGAAATCTACCAAAACAAACCCACTCTTCGGGTTTGTGGTCACACCTCGCACGAACGTGGTTGCATTGTTATTGCATCTGCCAAGTGCGGACGCGAGGTTATTCTCATCAATGCGGAATCCGCGCATTTTAATTATATTCTTTGAGGAAACAGGTCAGTTTCTGTCATTCTCCGAACCGCTAACTTATCGTCATGACACGCCCGCATATTGTTCTTCTGTCTGCATCACAGGTCGTGCGTCAGCTGCACCCACAGATCGCCCAGGTATTTCACCAAGTCGTCCTCAAAGTCGCGTTTCAGCAATCTGTAAACAGGGACAACCAGAGTATAAAATGCGCATTAGCTGTTATGCAAAAAGAACAAGTAAACAGCAACGAAACCCGTTTTCCTTTGGGGTACGCACATATCTCGAATCCGCCGCACGGCTGCAAACGTATCCGCATCCGCAATCCGACTTGCTACGGCTGCAGCACCTACTGCGGGCGGGGTGGGTGGGGGTGATATGATTGTTTGGAAATCCACATTGAGGATCTAACAGACACACGAGAGAGAGTAGAAAAGTTAATATTCCAAACCTTGGGACATACTAACTAACATACATCCCACCCCGCGCTTGGTTTGGGTGGTATCTGTGTATCTTATTTTGCTTACAGATCGGGAGATGTGATCCAGTTTTTGCATCATTGCGGGCGGGGGTGTCCTCTGTTGTTGTTGTTGAGGATTTCGTGGTTGGGGTGAGATTTGGGTTGGTCTGGGTGCCCGATGCAAGGCACTCCATACCCACGCCGCGACTGCCCGTTCCAGCACATTCACCAATCTCTGAAACTTCGTGTGCGGTTGCTGTTGCTGTTGCTGTTGTTGTTGTTTCGCTACTTTCCCTCCCCCCTTCTCCCCAAGTTTTTGCTGCTGTTGCTGCCCCTCATCTTGTTGTATATCTACTTTCTCACTCTCCACCACCCTCAACATCTCTGCCCGCTCCACTCTCGCGGCCCACATCCTCGTCACGCGTTTCAGTTCCGCACTGCTCGCCTTCCGCATCTCCTCCCGCACCGCTGCCAGCTCGCCTGCGTGCGTGGATGTCGTCGTGGTGAGGCGCTGTTGGAGGGCGGTGATGTGCGTGCGGGTAGAGGCGTGCAGCGATTGAAGCGTTTTATGCGTGGAGGTAAGGTGCGTGTGTTGGGAGCTTAGAGTGTTGAGAGAGGTTTGCTGGAGATGAGAAATGAGGAGAGGGCGGGAGGAACGGTTGGAGTTTATTAGTTGGTTGGGGAGGGTAGTTAGCGCGGTCCCAGGGGGACCCAGGAGAGGAAAGAAGTTTTTTTTTGCGTACCGTTTCTTGCAATTGGGTTTTGAGCGCTGTGAGGGTTGTGCGGGTAGTCGTGAGCGCAATTTTGGTTGTTTTATGCGCCGTTTCCGAACGATCCAAATTATCCGTCTACATAACCACTCGTTATCAGTTCCCATTCCTTATTTGCTATCATCAACCATGCTCTGCTTCTTTATAAATACCATGCTTTTCAAGCCTTCTTCCAACAAGTTAATCCTCTCCTCACACTCCTCATGCATGGCGGGTCGTTCCTCCACCTCCAAATCCGTCGTATCCGTGCCCACACTGCAAACAGCTACCGGTGTCGGTATCGGTTTCGGTATCGCCTCTGTGTGTCTCGTCACCGCCACGGCCTTCTCCAACAATTCCTTGAGATAGTCCACCTGCTCTCTCTGGGTCCTGGCTTCCTTCTCATGTGTGGCGATCTCCTTTTTCAATGTTTTGTTCGCCACAACCTGGTCCTGCAGCCGCGCATGCACATGGATGATTTCGTCTTCACAGGCTGTGACGCGTTGTTCGCTGTGTTGTAGGGCGGTCTGTGTCTGCTCGAGGTCGCGGGTGAGGCGCGTGAGGTGGGTGGTATGTGTGGAAGTGAGGGTCGCGAGGTGGGTGCTGTGGGAAGTGAGGGTGCTGCTCAGGCGGGTGGATATGTGGGTGAGTTGCGTCTGGTGGACGGAACGGGGGGGGGGGGGGGGGGAGAGAGTGGATGTTAATGCTTGCGAAGGGCCGAGGATGGGTAACTGTCTCTATTTCGCCTTACCTTCAAGTCCTCGACCTCCTTACTCAACTCCCTCACACGCGTCGCCTGCGCGACAATGACCCCGTCCTTCTCATCAGCAAGCTGCAGAGCCGACTCGGTGGTTTGAATTGTTGTAGTTACGGTTTCGGGTCGTGGGGGTGGCGGTACGATGGGTGGTGATTGGGTGCTCTGGGTGGTCTGGAGGGGTGCGGCGGGCGTTTGAGTGGAGGTTGTTATTGTGGTGCCCTGAAAAAACCCAAAAAAAATAAAGAATGAGATGGGGTAGGGGGTGAAGAACAAATGGGTTCCGAGATGGCCCACATACCGACTGTTTTGTTCCGACGGGCCAATACTTTCTGGGTCGGGTGAGGGTCAAGATTCGTATCACTTCCGCCGACGCAGCTGCTGACGCTAAAGACCATCCACAAAAAGATCCACCCAAGTCAGCACAACAACACTTCACCACGGGGCCCGTCCACATTTCTCATTTCCACGCCTTCCGAAACCCTACCTACCTTCCGAATCCCCTCTCCCCTCCATCGACATAGAGGCCTCCAGCGTTCCCCGCAACGCTCCGCATTCGGCGCGCAGTCGCACATTCTCGGCCGCAAGGTCGTCGAGTCGCTGGAAGGGGTCGGTACCACCGCCGCCGGTGGACCGCGGGTAGGTGGTGGTGGTGACAATTGCCGTGTGGCTGTGATTTAGTTAGTCAACGAGAAACTGCTAGATGATGTAAGGAAGGCGTGGAGGGAGGTTTCTTTTTTTTACCGTGCACTAGAAGAGTTTGGTGTCCCGAGCGACGTCCATGTGTCATTCTAAAATGTCATAAACAAAAATAAGCTTACAGCTCGCCGATCCAAATCCCCGAAAACCTCGTATCTCCTCCATACTTCGACCGAACTAATTTCCAAGTCCACAATGACGGGATTTCCCTCCGGTCGTTTGCCCAGGTGTTGGGCCGCCTCCGCCGCTTCAGCCCACCCTTGCCTGTCCAGTGGCTGTTGGTCGTCCGGTCGTCGGCTATGGTAGTTCTTGTTGATGTGACGGTGGTTGTGCGGATAGTGTTGCGGGATCCAGCCCTCCGGGATTGCAGGACTGTGGGGCATTTTCTTTATGCCTGGTCGCTGGAGGACTTCACCTGATTTCTCTTTATGGCTTTCTTTCTTTGTGTTAGTGTGCAGAACTAGAATGCTGCGCACACGGCGACGCGTCACTGACGCGATGGAAAAACACACGGAGAGCTCCAGCATGACCCCTTCCCGACTTCTGACATCATTATCGTTGTGCACATTCAGCCACCCCTTTCCAATGCGGACATAAGATGTGAAATATAGGAAAGATGTGTTCTGTTTAACTTAATGCAGCAGGTCACCCAGCCCAGATGATGAATGTTTTTTTTGGCAGTGATAAATAAAAGTAAACAAGCCATGCGAAGGGAACGTAAAATTCCACTCGGCTGATCAATAAACGGGTTACGCAGGAATACCTACTAGAACTACCGTTGAGGACTAATCTATGGATGCCGAGTGTTCTCACCTCTTCAGTCGGTCGCTTACGAAGCGCGTCGTGGGGCTTGGGCTTAGATAAGTCTTCGTCAATTTCAAAACAAACAAAAACGCACGCGGCAGTCACGCGACTGCGACAGGTGTGAAATCACAGTGTGCAATGGTTTTATCCCCCGCAACCTTGAGCAACTACCACACCCACTACTACCAGTAACTTGAAACACACAGAACATTCATACATCCCAGCTTATAAGAATATCTATTCTAAAGAACGAACTGCGAGAAAGGCACAACGGAAGTCAACGTCTTGAAGAGTCTGGTGCATAACCTCCGGTCTGCCTGATAGCTCTTAGTCCCTTAAGCTCAAAGACTCAAAAACGACAAGGATACATAGTTGAACATACATGGGAACCGCAACGTCAAACATGAGCGGTGAGAGCTGCGAGAACATTAACCGTTGTCCTGCAATTGAGATAGCAGAATATCTGATATGCAGTAAAACAACCAAATTAGATGTTAATCGACGGCGAGTCACACCAAGACCCACGTCGTACACCGCAACAGTCGTGAAAGCCAAACCACGGGAGATTGATAGGTACCGAGGCACGAAGGAGGATGCTGCATTTTCGGGCGATTCATCCTACGGCTCGCCACCGCTACTGTCCGCAACAACATCGTCGTCTTCGTCGCTGTACAGTGCCGGCGAGCAGGGCCAGAGGGGCAGCAGCGCTTTGAGTTTAGCTCCCGGGCATGACAATCCATTTCAGCGAATACCGACCGATCTTCTCCTGACGTTGCTGCAGCACTTGCCGCCCTCCTCGCTTCAAAGACTTGCTCAAACCAGTTCCGCGCTGCACACGGTCATCACCACCAACATGGAGTCGCTGTACCGGCACCGGGTCCTGACACTTTTCCGCCTGCAAAGCCAACGCCGCCAACACAGCTATAGGATGATGTTTGAAGGGATTCAGGAGCAGACGTGGTGCGACATGTACTGGCGGCTCAGCGTATGTCGCACGCGGTGGGTCGGGTGCGCCCTCGATCGGGCCACCAACCATTTCGAGCCGTACCCCATGGAACTTGTCATCAAGAACGCGGCCACCACCCGCGGGTCTAGCAGTGTCCGGATCGACGGGGTGTGTCGATGGCGATCCGTCGGGGACGCCGTCACCAAAATGAAAGGGTGTGTGAAAGTCGAGGAAGGGTGGTCGACGAGCGTCGAGTTTAGAGAACATAAACTGGTTCGTGGACCGGCTGACACGGTCGCGTTGCCGAATAAGTATACGGCGGAATGCTTTGGGAGCGTCATGTTGGGAATGTACGACCCGGGCTCCACTCGTGCGGTCCGTGGCTGCTTTGCGTTGGTGATGGAGGAGAGCTTTTGGGGCACGGATGAAACGGAACCGATCGTGTTTGTACCCGGCCGTCCCTATTTTGGCGTCATCACGACCGTTGATGCGGCGGAGAAGGGCTTGTATAGCTCGTGCCGTTTGATGTTTGAGAAAGCCAAGGACGGGGAAGACAGTTCCGCTGGTGCTTTCATTATCCCGGGCACAGAGCATTCGGCCCGAATTACGATTGCCAACAAATCATCGTCTTCTTCGCGCTTCCATTTCGATGCGAGTTCGGACGATGAATCGCATCCCTCAAACGCGTGGTGGAACCCTCCAGCCGACCCCTGTGTGCCAGACGGGAAGGTCGACGTCAAGAAAATTGGAAACGTCGTTGTCGGCTTATTCAATGAACCCACTGTCGGTTGCTTCTACATTGGACTCTGATATCCTTACACTTTCTCATGGCCTTATGTTGCTACAGCGACTCAAATACCTGCAATGTGCGCTCCCTTTTTATCATCTCTCTGTAACATTGACGTCAATCACTTAACCCGCTTCCCACCTCCCGAATTCCCGAACTCGAACACACCCCCGCGATTCCACATATACTAAGAAAGGACAGCTCATATGTGAGCTTCACACCCATCACGCCGAACTTTTTGGAGTTGTAAGACAATATCACACGGATTATATATTGTACATTGTTGTGAAACCAACAGAATAAGTGAAGACCTCGTATCGGTGCTTTTGAGTGATATTTAGGAGCTGGTCGGAATAAAAGAATTGAAACACCTTGGATGGTGTCACGCCAGCCCTCCACTCCCCTTTGGCGACTTTGACCCTCGTTCCCACAGACACGCATCGCTCGCAACCCGTTTCCTGAGTTCCTCCTCGCGCAACGGGTACGGCTCCGGAGTATCGGCCGGGTAATGATTATTTTCATCACTCACATTCAACCCACTCGGGAACGGGGACGTTATTTTACTCGTCGAAAAATGATGATCGTCAGACGCGTAAGCAAAGCCCGTGTTGGCCGAGACCGCGCCCGAGTCCATGAAATGGATGGAGGTGTGCAGCATATGGCGGGACGGGGTGAGGAGCGCGCTGCCGGGGAGTTGGCCTGATTGGAGTTGGTATGAGAGCAGTTGCTGCTGTTGAAGTTGGGTAACGACAGTGAGACGTACGGGGGGCGCGGATCGGATTTTGCGTTGTCGGCGGGGAGAAGTGACGGGTGGCTGGTGTTGCGATTCGAGGTCGGTGAAGGTGGGAAGGTCTTGGGAGACGTCAGACCGGCCGGTGGAGGCTTGGCGGTGATGGGAAGGTTGGCGGGAATGACCTGGAGGCGGAGATGGTTGGAGGTCCTCCTCATCCCAATCCTCCTCGTCGCTAGGTTCTTCGACGGTGACGGGGGGCAAGACCGATATTGGGTTTTCTGATAGCGTTGAGGGCTGGGAGTGCAAGAGTTCCAGTTGTCGGAGTGACGCCCGCCGTCCGACCATTGCCTCGTCAACCAGAACAATATCCGCTTCTGTTTTCCCGACCCTGATCATACGTGGCGGTATACCCAGATTGTATTTCTGCCGTTCCCTTATGATTTCCAGATCGCCCGGATGTCTCGACACACTTTTCTCCACAGCCCACAGGACTCTCGGTCCCAGCGCCATCACAATCGTCAAAATTAGCGCCGCCCAAAACGCCAAATTTCCATACGTCGACGGCAACATCCCCTGGGCGGAAGTACCGGGAAATGCGGCATACAGGGGCACATACACGATAAAACTGCCCACACTCGCACCAATGGACACCCACACCACCCATGTCCAGTTCTTGATCGACAGGCCCACCCCGAGGTTGACAGTGGCGATGACGCACAGTGCGACGAGCGTACCGAGCTGGTCGGCGCCCCAATCGAGTGGGGAGGTCAAGTAGGGCACAAAAAAGCAGATGACGGATTGATACAGGGCGTCGAAGACGGAGAGGAGGAAACGTTTGGTGGTGAAGAGTTCGCGTTTCAGGCCCGTCGAATAGAGAGGGGGGATCGAGAGCGCGTAGTGCGGGTTCACGTCTTGGTCGAATATTCCTAAAGGGGAGGAACGATAAGATACTGACACGGGTCCCGGAATTTCATCCGGCATGATGCGGCTTACCCAGTATTAGGGCCGGCAGAGAAGTGAAAAACAGATTAAAGAACATTAAATACGTATAATCAAACAATATCTTGCCGCTGAACCTGTAGGATCCCAATACCAGAAGTCAGCACACCTTCTCTCCTCACCACGGTCCGTAAGCAGGAACATACCCGCAATATATCTGGTACCAAAAAAGCGTGAACACCCACGTCATGTTCTTATAGAAGAAGTTCAATATCGTTGCCTGAGAAGCTGAAATGAGAGATTTGACGCGGTACAATGGGCTGGGCTGTGGTAACTTACAGATGTGCGATAGTAACTCCATCGTCCGTGCACGAGCACGAGTCGTGAAAGGTATCTAAACTGCGCGATAACATAGTCGGCGGCTAGGGCCGCTTGCAAACCTTCTTGGCCTGAGATGCCGATTCCGATGTTGGCTTCTTGGATCATGCTGGACATTAATAGTGAGCATATAGGCAAGTGTGACCGTTGCAATACGCAGGAGCTCGTACCTTACATCGTTGGCGCCGTCTCCAATCGCAGCGCACATGACATTTTTGCCGCGCTTCACGAGTCTTACAACCTGCGCCTTTTGTTTCGGGCTGACTCTGCAACATACGACGCAGACGCAGCGCGTCCCCACTTCCAGTAACAGCTTCTGGCCTTCTTCCGTGCCCAGTGCATGACCAAGCGACTCGCCATCAATGATCATCGCGACCTCGTTCGTCGGGTTTTGCAGCTGCGCATACGTTTCGCGGAGTTGGGACACGATCGTCAGGGGTGTGTGAGCGCGGAGAACCAGCAGCGTTTGTGACGCATGCAGGAGGTTGGCGGCGAAGGAGATGTTGAGGGCGGTTTCGAGCTTGTCCCCCGTGAGAACCCAGATTTTGATGCCCGCGGAACGTAGGAGCGTGATGCATTCGGGGACCTGGTCCTGCAGTTTATCTTCGATGGCGGTGGCGCCGACCAGTGTCAAATCGACCTCGATGAGCTCGGCCGCGGCTTCGAGTTCCGTGTCGCGGTTAGTGAGCGCGCATGCGGCCTTGTGGTAGATTTCGCACCAGCGGCGGACTTCAGCGGTCGGGAGGACGCGGTACGCGAGGACCAGTGTTCGCAGTCCCTCATTAGCAAATTTCTCCAGATGTTGGAACGTTGTGTCCTGCAGGGCCTGCTGACCGTCAGCGAGGCGCGGATACAGCACACTGTCGGCACCCTTGGTGAACAGGTAGACGGTATGTGGTTCCTGCACGAGCTGCACGATGACCGACATGCGTTTGCGAGTGGATGTGAATTCGAGAATGCTGAGAACGCGGTAGGAGCGCGGGACACCATGGACGAGAATGCTGACAATATCTTGGGCCCGGGCAGTGAATATCACTCCGAAATCTTTGGCGCCTGCCACCAATGCCTGCTCGTCGGGCGATTGTGCACTGTACGTGATCGGATGCGCGGTGTTGTCGATGAGCTCCTTGGGCGAGACGACGGTATGACATACAGCAAGGATGATGAAGAACATATTGATCTCGCGACGCTGGGCCGGATCGTTGATATACTGTTTGCAGATCTCCTTGTCGACGAATCCGACCGGGGCAACAACATAGGGGTTTGGCCATATTTTGCGCATCTCGTTCTTCATTACCCCACTCATTTCGTCCATTCGCTTAGCGCGCGTCTTGGTATCGATGCCTTCTTCATCGGCGGTCACGTCCGTGTATCCTTCCCCATACGTGACGCCCGCGATACTGCACCGGAGAAATTCCATTTTGTTTTGAGTCAGCGTGCCCGTCTTGTCAGAGAAGATGAACTCGACTTGGCCAAGGTCGTCTGAGATGTTCCATGATTTCGGCACGCAGGCGTCGTCGGTGGGTTCGTAGTACATCTTGACATCGCTGTAGATGAAGTATGCCTACAAAAAGCAGACAAACGGGAACACATAGGAATGAGGAGAGGCGGGGTGGAGGGCATAAGTGCATTCAGGTTTTGTTAGGGAGCGTTTTTGCCTATCCCCTGCAAGGGAAAGAAGCAAGTTTCACTTTGCGATGGGATACTTTTGTGTTGGGAGAGATGTTTGGGAGTGGGGCGCGCGTACCTGAATTGTTTTGACGCCCTCGATGGTGATGTACAGAGAGATGGGCACGACGTTCTGCAGCATGATCATGGACGCAAAGAAGGTGTACACGCTCGTTTTGGTGAAGTTGGTGTCGATATTAAACATCCATGGTGGGGCTTCCTCGGCCCATTCCTTGGACAGCTGCGAGTCGAAGATGGCGATGATGATGCACATGATGACGAGGATGACAAAGTTCATGACGACCTGGGCGTTCATGAGTTTCTCAATCAAGGATCGTTTGGAGGGCGTTTGGCCAGCATTGAGGATGACTTTGGTTTCGCGGCCAGTGAAGAGGACGAAGGCAATCACCCACTCGGTGTTGCGGAGAGTGGAGCCGCGGAGAAGGATGTTTTGGATGTTGATGGGGACTGTTTTTTGCGGGTCGGGTGCATTTACGTCGTCGACTCGGATCTGTTTCATATTGTTGTGCATAGTGAGGGTCCCGCTGAAGCTGTACAAATTGAGTGTGGGTGATTCGGCATTGACGACGAATTGCGCGGCTTTGCAATCACTTGCTGTTCGAATATGGGCGGTTTCCTTCAGCCCTTCGCAGCATTTGAGGTTGGTCTCTCCATCCAGTCCCTTTGTTTCCACAAAACAGGCGCTGGCGGCATCGTCGGTAGCCACGACGAGGACGTCGGCAGGGACGCGGTCGTCGCAGCGGAGAAGGATAAAATCGCCAACTCCGACGTCTTTCCACGCACTGACGTTCCATCCTTTCAGCAATTGGCTGGTTCCCGCCGTTTCGGTGCAATCTAAATAAGGGGTGACGGTCTGCGACGTGTTTCTCTGTCGAAAGGGCGGACACCATCCTGACGCTGCTACTGGTGGCCTTCGCTGTCGTGCATATGGGAGTGGAAGCTTATTATCCGCAGGCGAGGCCACAATACTCGCCGGCACATCCTCGACGGCCGACTGTGCTCGCGACCCGATATTTCTCGCATAATCACCCTGTCCAATTCTCGATCTGTCCAGGCGTTGTGGCCTCCACCATCGTTTCCGGCGGACTCTGCGGTGCACACTCTGCCAGTTGGCGAGGGTGAGCGTTTTGGCGTAGTTGACCATGTTGTCGGTCTTGTGCCGCCGCCAGTCTTCGAAGGCGTCTTTGATGCCGGTTATGCCCATGATGATGATGAGTGGCATCGCGGCGAGAATGGGAGAGGCGACACCGAACATGGGAAAGACTTGCATGATGACGGTAAAGAGGAAGTATCTGGAGATGCATGAAGCGAGCGTGGTCAGTCCATCAAGAGTGATGATAACGCCCAATCATGCGCACTCGGGCGTCACCCTAAAACATCAGTCCAACACTCTCCCGCCGCCATTACATCCGTGCCAGACCAACTGCGCTGGCTCCAATGTACTTCCAACTCTAATTACGGTACTCACACATTTGCCAACCGCCTAAACTGCTCAAACAAGTTTCTCGGTACAAACGTCAGCACGGTGTACTTTGCCGTGCGAATGACATTATCCGGCCATTTTGCAATGGGCTTGCCCGTAAAATCGCAGTCGGATTCGGGCACGGGGATGTTGACATAAATTGTGCGTTTGGGGAGTTGCGTGGCGTGCACATCCGGATCGCCTGGGTGCGCAGGGACGCCGACGTAGTGGGAGAGTTTGTGGTAGAAGCGGGAGAAGATGGAGTGGTGTTCGGGTTCTAAGGGGTGGAGGGAGCCTTGGGAACCGGGTGTGGGAGGGAGGGCGGGTTGTGGTAGGTTTGGTGGCATGGTGGTGAGGATGAAGTTCTGTTTTGATGTGGGGGTGTCAGTGGCGAATATATGCGGTTCAACAGGTCCATCAGTCCGAACCTTCTTTCTCGCGCTGAAATCAGTCTGGCGCCAAGCCAATGAAACCGCTCAACCCAAAACGAATATCAAGAATTTATGCCAGAACTTTCTTGAGGAAATGCATGATAGATAGTGCAAAGCCACGTAACAAATAGCAGCAGAGTCATTGTCATTATGGCATCCGCGCGTTCCAAGCCGAGGATAAATTTGACACGACAATCCGAAATCCGTTCCGAAATAGAAGGCGTGGCAGGAAGAAAGCAAAAGACAATACTGTGTGCGATGTGACCCTGTATATTTTGAGCGCGTGCCTATGAATAAGCGTAATGTACAGAGTGCCCGCTGATCGTTCCGTTTGTGACCTGGAGTGGCCCCCGTGCGTTAGCGATGGGGCAATGTTGAGACCAGTCCAGGCTGCCCAATGAACAGTCGTGGATATTTTCCTGCTCACAGCTCACTGAAGGGCGACATTGTGTACATTTAGCAACAGGTCATTGGAGCAGTAGCAGCCTTTGTGTGCTCAGGCCGAGCGGAGTTTTGCGAAAAGCGCGACAGTCACGTGCTATACTACAGTAGTGGCAAAAAGTGCCAGACTGCGGCCTCCTATCCCCAACAAAGTTGACTTCTTCCCGCACACTTTCCTCCCCAAGGTTCGGGGCCCCAATCCGACTGAAAAAACATCCGTGCGAAAACCGTCGCAGCAAACCGAACTCACTTCATATTTCTTTGCGACAACCCCGGCCACGACTTACGGTAGTCAACCTTCACCTCAGCGCTTGCTCTCCGTTTCTCAACGCACCGCCATCCCCGCGCGTTCTGGCCCAGCGGAGTAACATCCTGTCAGTCAGCATTCGACCGGTCTCACTCAACGACTCTAACAGTCGTTTTCAGCGCCCTCATTTTATCTCCATTTGCAATCGCCTCTCAATTCCACAACTCACAAAATGTCAGCCCAACACCCACCGCCCTCCCAACCTCACATGCCTCCCCCTTCCGTGGTTCTCACCCCAGAGCAAGCGTTCGCACTCGAACACGCCTCCCACGAAGGAATGCACCAATCCATGGCGCTCATCCTGGTCGGTTCCTTAATTCTCTCCCAACTTACCTTCATTCTCTGGAAAAAGCTGCACCACCGGTCCTTCCACGCCGCCACGCTTCTCGGGCTGTGGATTGTGCCCCCAACTCTGGGGCTCAATGCGGGGAATACCCGGTTTGTGGTGGTGTGGGCGGTGTATTCGATTTTGAATTCGTGGGTGATTTGGAAAGCTGTGCAAACGCCAATGAAGTCATCCACCCCAAGATTGGTGTATAAATGGTACTCGGTCCTCTATACGTTGTCATACTCGGTGGGCGCACTCGGATACGGGACCGTGTTGCTTTCATTTTTCCATATCCCGTTTATTCTCCATTTTGTGAATATGGACACGGAGGCCAAGATCTTTGAAGCGGGCATTGTGTTGTTGTTTTATGGACTGTACTTTGGGACTTGTTCGCGAGATTGCGTTGTCTTGCTGAGTGATCGAATGGCGGTCAACGCGGGATACCACTCACGCACCGGGTTCCCCGCCAAACACCTCCGCTCCAACATGTGCGCCATCTGCGGGGACTCGACCGACCTTGTCCCGGCCGATAAGTTGCACAAACTCAACTGCGGACACACGTACCACGAAAACTGTATAAGGTAGTCGACCAGCCCACTCTGCTTCTGTTTCACCCCTCGAGTCCCACAAATTTAACGTTTTGTTAATAGGGGCTATACAATCATTGGCAAAAAGGACCTGTGTCCCTACTGTAAAGAAAAAGTCGACCTGCGCTCCTTTCGGCGCAACCCGTGGGACACGACGCAGCAGCTGTACCTAAATCTTCTGGATGCGATGCGGTTCTTGCTTGTATGGAACCCGATTGTGTTTTTGATTGTACATTTTGTGTTTGAGGTTTCGGGGCTGAAGTGATGAGAGGTGGGGCCGCACCGAGTCACAAACTCAATCACACAACTCAACACCCACACCACGAGCATTCCGCCCGCACTACGGCACGGGTCCAAACCATCTCAACCCATCATCCCTCGAGTAAATACACGAAATGGGCTGGATCCCGCTTTTCCCGTGTAGGACGAAAAGGTGTTCTGCAACCACATGCGACCTCAATCTGGACGCACGCCATTTCTACCGTTCTGACCCAAACCACAGATGCGCGAACCACACACATACGTCCATCGTAGCACCCCACCTGCAGCTGGGGCACTCGGAAACTCGCCCTTAACCGCATACACCGCGTAGTTTTCAAACGTTTTTGGCAAGACCGCGTGATGAGAATACCATATATACATACATATAATATTCAGGAACTGAAATAGACGGGGCTACTGCTTCCTTTGTGTTTTCCAAAGCCTTGCTTGTAGAGTTCATCAGTACCATGCAGTATCTGCTTTTGCAACCTGAATGTCATGAACCGCGTCGCGAATGGGGCACGTCGCGGTCAATAAGAATATGTTTTGCGAATGCTCAGGGAAGAATAAAACAACACATGTGGTTGATTCCACGGAGAGCGCCAAAAAGTCAGATCAGTGCTGGGACTGATTTGTACATGTCAATCATCCTTCTCGGGCGCGTATCTGGGTGTATGGTTTTTGATTCCATTTTTTTCACGGAATCAAATCCAATGCCCTCACCAGCATCTCCTTCTTCAACGGTTTCGTGATCACCATATCCGCACCACTGGCCAAAAACTGGTCCTGGTCTTCCTTGAGTGCATTACCCGTGATGCCGACAACCGGGACTGATATACCGAGTCGGCGGAGCTGGGCGACCGCGTCGACACCCGTGAGGCGCGGCATCTGGTTGTCCATGAGGACCACGTCAAAAGGGATGCGGGGTGGGACGAGGTGCGTTGTGGTGGCCCGTGGTGAGGCATTGAAGGTGGGGTGAGGGGTTGGCCTTAGGGCTGGTGTGTCGGTGTTGAGTGATGGTGGTGACGGGGGGAATGGTGGGGGGTGGGTCTCATGGGGCGGGGTCGGGGGTGCAGTGGTATTTGATGGTAGCAGGTTGACTTTCCAGCGTGCGGCGGGTGTATTCGAACCCGGGTTATGCAACGCGATGAGATCCACAGCCTGTCGTCCATCTTCCGCAATTTGCAACGTATGGCCAAGTCGCGACAACAGGCGGATCATGAGCATCCGGGTGATGCGGTCGTCGTCTACAACCAAGATATGTAGTGGGCGGGTGCGTGTGACGGGGACTGCGATCGATGGGAGGAAGGATGACAGTGCGGTGTCAAGGGGTGGGGTGGTTATGGTTATTGCTGAAGGGGAGGTGTAGGGCACGGTGCGGGTGGGGGAGCCGGGTTCGGCGGGGACATTGTTGGTGCTGTCGGCGGATGTGGCGGGAAGGAGGGTCAGGACTGCGTCGTCCGCTTCTTCGTGCCCAGTGCACAGAGGGGGACTCGCAAGTCGTGAGGAAGACGAGCGTCTGACGATGAGTGTATCGTGGATATTGATATTGATGGGCTGGTCAGCCACAGGCCACTCAATCTCAAACCAAAACGTGCTTCCACAACTCGGGAAGGACTCGACACCGCAGCTCCCACCGGCCATTTCAATAATATGTTTACAGATCGCAAGTCCGAGTCCGGTGCCTTTGCCGTTCTGAGTTGCCCACGAGTTGATTTGCTGGTAGGGTTGGAACATCTTTTTCACGTCGTCAGGGGCGATACCGCAGCCTGTATCAGTGACCGAGGTGCGAATGGTGACGGTGGGGGAGCGGTCGTGGAGGGTGCGGTTAGATTTGGTGTTGTGACCGTTGCTGCGGATGAGGGTGTCGCCCTTGACAATGCTGATAGAGATGGTGACGTGCCCGCCCGGTGGAGTGAATTTGAGCGAGTTGGAGACAAAGTTGTTGAGCACTTGGCGGTAGCGGACGTCTGATTGGCACACGAGGAGGATATACGTCATTAGAATGTGCCATCAAATGCAAGCAGATGAGGAAGGTCAAGAAAGCTTACCATCACCAATCACCCACCCCCCGTCCGCCTCCGCCAACGTCTCATCCAAAGTCGTCGTCAACCGAATCCCCTTATCATGGGCAACAGTATGAAACGCATACGCGACGCCCTGCGCCGTTGCATTAACATCAAACGGTCGGCAATGAAGCTCAAATTTGCCCTGCTCCATCTTCTCAAAGTCCAGGACATCGTTGAGGACCGATTCCATCATGCCAAACGAAGACTTGACCGCATCTAGAACCGCTTTTTGAGACTTGTCCATCCCGGAAAAGAGTCCCTCGTCTTCCATATTGTGCAGTCCAAGGACGGCGGTGTTGAACGGTACTCTTATCTCATGGAATATGTAACTTACGAAGCGACGCTTGCTGGCGGCTTCGCGCATTTCTCCGCCTTGGGCACGTTCCGTGCATTGGATCTGGGCTGAGAGCTCTTGCTGCAGGATGTACTTTTCTGATGAGATGGTCCGAGATCAGCTTGCGATCTTCGTGTTGCAGTATGGGAAAATGCAATTGCGCCTACCTCGATCAAGCACCTCAATCCAATACGACATGAGCGCCGTCCAAATGTAGAATCCGCCCAGGTAAGCTGTGGTCTGCCAGCCCGCATTGATGTTGGAACTCAGAATCCAGGCTATCATGCTGAGCATGACGAACGCAGCCCCGAGGAAAACGCCGCGGTCCAACCGAAATACAACGATCATGAATAGGGGCCCTAAGAGTGGGAAGTGGGTTGCGTACGTTGATTAGATATGACTATTTCGTTAGAAGAGAGAGACGACAGCACGTCTTACCTAGGGTTGCGTACAACGATTGGGCAGCACTGAAAGTCTGCGTTCCTTCGCAGGTGGTAGCCTCCTTTGGAGTGGAAACTTTGCACATCACGCTGCGTGCCATGACGGAAAACGCAAAGACAAACCTGCCGAACCAGAAACTAGTTAGTCATATGGCGAAGTTGATCTCCCACAGTTGAAGTGCATATCTTACCCATTCAGGCATACGATTGCTGTCTCCAGCCAGGGGTGGAGAGGCTTTTTCTTGAATGCCACAATTGGTAGCGCAAAAGTGACTGGTAATATCAGTGCGTATAGGACGAGGATATTGAACAACCGTGCTTGGTGGCTCTTGGTACTGTGGAACCAGCGTTAGTTCCTGCAGAGTGCAGAAAGAGGTGCACATTCGTGTACTCACGAGATGTTGAGATGGGAGCTGAGCAATATGAACCCAAAATGGGCTATTGACATGAGCGAAAGCGCCTAAAAATAAAAATCAAGCACAAACGTGGGAACAAAACAGAAAGAGTTCAGTGTCCCCGATTGAATAAAACGTCACGGTTGTTCAAGATACATACTTTCATGATGGGGGCCAGCCCCTGTCTCTGCATTGCCAGATAAGCGCGGTTGTCTTCCGGACTGAACGCAGCACTCCAGTCATGTAACAGGAAGCGTCGGAGGAAAGCGGCACTTCTGCGATAAGCCGATCGTATTGGGCAGCTGAGACTGCCAGCTCTGGTATTGCTGCCGCCTGTCGAATGTGTGTATTCGGCCGAGGGAGATAGGGTCGGAATCGGACCTGGAACATTCTTCGCATGGTCGGGGGCCAGCGACCGGTTCAACGACGAGAAACGCGACCAGAGCGAGATATTCGGGCTGGCGGGAGACAGTGGAGACGGGTGGTGGTGGTCTTCGATGGTGACGGTGACTTGTGGTACTGGTGCCGTCGCCGGATGGGTGGTTGGTCCACTCGCCATTGTGGAGTGGTGGATCCCAGGTGATGGTGCCTCAATAGTCTGGAGACCCGCCGTTGATTGACAAAGGTAGTAGTTGAGGTGTGATAACTCGAGTGCGGGGGGTGGGTAAGTCGATAAACAGAGCGAGGAAAGGCAATGTTCGTAGGCAAGTCCCAGGGTAACTCCTGACTCCGTGGGGGTGGGCGGGAGATTTGCAACGGAGGGGTCGGAGAGTAACGAAAAGAAGCTACGCTGTACAAAAACACGAAAGTATTGTACCCCGGGGGTTGTGGAACGCGCGGGAAGATTTTATGGACAGAAGAGAGGGGCCTGGCTGGCCAAAAGTTTAAAGATCTCCCCAACGAGAAAGTAGAAATTTGTTTGTTTGGATGTAGCGTGTGAAACTCGAAGGAAGAGGAGGGTAGCCTGAGTAGCAAGTAAGAATAAAAACGAGGGAAGGTGACAGAAGGGAGAGAGAGACATGGTTTGCAACATGGTTTGTGTCGTCCCTCTTCCTCGCTCACCCTCACCCTCGTCTTGATTGAATACCTGCGGAATAAAACCAACCGATGTCTCTAATCTGATGTCTACGCTGTGGGTGTCTCGTGGGGAACGCTCCCATAACCTACCCAACTCCGCCTACTTGGTGCATGTCCGGCGACATGGTAATATTGCCTGCTGAGTTCCAGGATGGCATCACTCCCCGGCATCACGATTCTTGTTGAAGCTATAAATACCGCTGGGTGATGTCACTCCAATCTTTCGAGTTGGCGCAAGCCAAGCGGGCCGTGGACTCGGAGACACTCTGGGTTGTGTAGAGAACATCGTTCTTTGAAAGATTACCGGGTGACAAACTGTAGTTAGCCTGCCAATTAGCGTTTTAGATTCAGAGACCCCAGTTGAAATGACATAGCATGGTACCGATACCGGATGATGTCAAGTAATCATCTTCTGCGTCCATTCATATCCCAAGTGTGATTGGCGCCTCATTCCAGCGAACCGTTTAGGGGAGTAACATGACCTGTCAACGCCAAGAAAGATAGAACAGATGTGGGATGTGGAAATCATATCTTGACTCTGGGCTTTTCGGGTCACGACGAATGAATGGAATGGACTTGGTGTGCATATTGCATAACATATTCATTCGGCTGCCTGGCCACCGAATCGAATAAGAGTGGCCTGCGATCTGACTCGATCAACTTGTTCCAACTACAATATCGAAAAGGTAAGGGTGTATTCTCTCGAAAATCCCTCTCCTTCCTGCCCACGTACGTTTCTGCCAGCAGTATCAGCCATGAGGGCATTTTCGTCTCTTCAAACTGGGAAATGATGCGCAATGAGCGAATGTCTAGGGCCGGCAGTACTCACCACCAATCATCAGATCATATGGATGATACCATATGTATACGCGGGTAACCTTCGATTTGCAATCCGTAAAAATGTTTTCGAGCGCTGACTGACGGTGGATTATGACAGACCTGGCATCTAGCGCCTTCCACTGGCACTGTGACGTACTCGGTCGCTGGAACCTTGGCTAACCTTACTAAATAAAGCTCGTTGGAGCTATGCCTGCCCCCAGGGCGATGAGCTCAGACATGCGTAATGTGCAATACACTTGAACAAGGTTTTGTCATGAGAATATCTGATAGTTAGAAGCCCGTCTTGTAAATGAGGCTTGTACTACCTACTTTGCCATATCATCATAGCAGTTACTGTCTAGCTGGTTGACAAATGTAGCGCATACAACCAAATTCTTTAGTTTTCCAGATCTTCGCCAAAACGGATTCAAGATTTGATGCCAATCTGACTATCGTTGTGGTATTTTGTGACCCCCTTCAGGAGTATCGCAAACAGATTTCTCACCTGCTACTACTGTAGTGCAGTACGCGCTGGTTGGTTAAACTTGGTTGCAGTTGACATTGGCTGGCTTGGCTGGAATGTATGCGCACCTGGATTTGGGATGCTGCAACGACTGCTTTCTCGCAGTTATTCGCAGTTGTGAAATCTTTAACTGAAAGATTATACAATGGACCGGAGAAGGTATGTCGAAAACGGAGGGAGCAGCAGTAATCTGGGTGCTCGCGGATGAGTGACTCAGTCTCTAACCACTGCTTGTCTTTCAGAGACGAACGTGACGGGCCTCGTCATGGAGGCCACCCTCCTCACGATCACGACGGGCGAGGCGGTGAACGAAGAGATGCCAACGGTGCCTACGCCCGGAGACGTGACGACTATCCGCATCACGATCGTCGAGGAGATGAACGAGGGTTCGGTGGCCGGCGGGACGAACGCGGGTATCCTCCGCGTGGGCCGCCTCCCCCTCGCCACAGCGATAGGATGGAGGACGTGACATACAACCGTCGGAATGATGACGGGGGTTATGGTGACCGCGACGATGGTAGGGCCACCCGTGCCCATACAGACGGCCGTGATGCATATTTCAGCGATGCGCCGCCTCCACCCCCGCCTCCGTCAGAAGAAATCCCTGCTGTCGAGCAACCGCCGCCGCCAAAGAAGGTGCCGATATCCCTCGAAGAACTGTTGCAGAAGAAGACCGCGGAGAAAGCGGCAAACGACAAGCCGGTGTTTTTGTCCAAGGAGGAACGGGCAAAGATTGCATTAGAAAAGCGACAGAGGGAGGTTGAAGAGCAGCGTAACAAACAAGAAGCCGAACGTCAGGCGCGGGTAGCGTTCTTCTCGGAGTCAAAAGATACACCCATGGGTCAGTAGAACGCTGACAATCTAAGGGTACTGAGATGGGGATACTAACTCATAATCTTTTTGGTAGCACCCGGTAGCGCAATGAATCGAGGCCGAGACGCTCAATGGGACAGGCGAGATGGACGGGATGGACGAGACGGGCGAGGCGGTGGTTATGACCGTGACTACCGAGGCATGGATCAGAGACGACATGGGGGCGGTCAGGGAGCTGGTGGAAGTTGGCGAGGTGGACGAAATAGGGACCGCGGAGAAGAGCGGGACGGACGAAGAGACGATCGAAGGGCACCACCTGAAGAAGAGACTAAGGACCCGAAAAGCGGAGAGGTATTGGGTGACAAAGAGCTTCAAGCGATTCGGGATCGATACATGGGGACAGAGAGGAGACGGCGGAAAATCCGGAGAATGAACGACAAAAAGTTTGTCTTTGATTGGGATACCGGAGAAGACACGTCTCAGGACATTAACCCCTTATATTCGAACCGACACGAGTCTCAATTTTTCGGCCGGGGCCATATTGCTGGAATCGATCTGAAAGAGCAGAAGACGCGGCGGGCGGCATTCTACGACAAGATGCTGACTGACCGCCGAACGACCGAAGAGGTCGACCGAGCAGTCGAACTGGCTGAACTCGACAAAGCCAAGGATAGAAAGACTGCTTGGGACGACCGACATTGGTCTGACAAGCCATTGACGGAGATGAAGGAACGAGACTGGCGTATCTTTAAAGAAGATTTCAACATCTCTACAAAGGGTGGAAATATCCCCGACCCCTTGCGGACCTGGCAAGAATCAACAATACCACCGAGACTGTTGGAAGTCATATCTGATATCGGATACAAGGAACCCACCCCGATTCAGCGTCAAGCCATTCCCATCGGGCTGCAAAATCGCGATATCATTGGTGTGGCCGAAACCGGTTCCGGAAAGACCGCCTCGTTTGTGATTCCCATGCTGGTATTCATCAGCGAGCTGCCACCCCTCACGGCCGAAAACGAAAGTCAGGGACCGTACGCCCTCATTCTGGCCCCCACGCGTGAATTGGCGCAGCAGATTGAGCAGGAGACGGTCAAGTTTGCCAAAGGAATGGGATTTATCTGCGTAT
Source organism: Powellomyces hirtus (assembly GCA_025526995.1). NCBI lineage: Eukaryota > Fungi > Chytridiomycota > Chytridiomycetes > Spizellomycetales > Powellomycetaceae > Powellomyces > Powellomyces hirtus. The sequence goes on along the minus strand of JAHLKG010000023.1, from coordinate 362,456 downwards.
CCATTGTAGGTGGACACGCGCAATCCGAACAGTCGTTCAATCTCCGAAACGGTGCCCACATCATCATCGCCACCCCTGGTCGTCTGAAGGATTTCCTCGACCGCCGGATCTTGGTCTTGGGCCAGTGCACCTACGTTGTTATGGACGAAGCTGACCGCATGATTGATATGGGGTTCGAAGCAGACGTCAACTACATCCTTGACGCCTTACCCGTGTCCAACATCAAACCGGACACGGACGACATTGAGAACCCGGAAGAGCTCAAGAAACAGCTGGGTAAAGATATGGTGCGGTTCCGCCAAACCGTCATGTTTTCGGCGACCATGCCCTCGGCTGTCGAACGGTTGGCGAAACGGTACCTGAGGCGACCCGCGGTCGTCACCATTGGTACGGCGGGTCAGGTCGTGGATACGATCGAACAACGCGTCGAGAACATCAATGATGAGAACAAGAAGAAACAGAGACTGCTCGAGTTGCTAGGGTCGAAATACGAACCGCCAATCATCATCTTTGTCAACCAGAAGAAGGGCGCCGATGTGCTTGCCAAGGCGTTGGAGAAACTTGGGGTACGTACTGCCACAACGTGTGAACTCAAATGCCATATCTCAATCCTGTACTAATCGACCCTTCGTTCTCCCTTCACAGTACAAATCCACGGTCCTCCACGGCGGAAAATCCCAGGAACAGCGCGAAGCCTCCCTCGCGGCACTTAAGAACGGCACCAAAGACATCCTGGTCGCCACCGACGTCGCTGGTCGTGGTATCGACGTCAAAAACGTCTCTCTCGTCGTCAACTACGACATGGCTAAAAATATCGAGGACTATACCCACCGCATTGGTCGAACCGGTCGCGCGGGCAAAACGGGAGTGGCCATCACGTTCCTCAGTGAAAGCGATGCGGATGTCTATTATGATCTCAAACAGACCATACAGAAGAGCGCGATTTCGACGGTGCCGCCGTGGTTGGCGAGGCATGAGGTATGAAGATGGAGAAAGAGCGGCGGGACGGTGCGATGGTGTGGTACTGATTGTTTTTTGATATTTTGTTAGGCTGCACAGGCGAAAGCGGGCCAATTCAAAGCGAAACGCAAGCAGGAAGAGACTATCTTCAATCAATAGCGTGGCCTTGGCTATATTCTCCATTCTCTCAATCGGAGTAGGATGATGTGGTCATAATAGCACAGAAACGGTAGTCGGAAAGTTATGCAAGCCAAATAGCGTACATGAATGCGGTTTGAACAACTTTGCATACCCCCGAAACGCCTGTGCTGCAATGCTCAAACGCAGATTGATGGGCACCAAGCACAGAGCCATCTTGCATATGCTGCGATTGCATACTCATTTAGATACCTGCTCCTCATCTGCGAAATATTGAACTACCATTACTTGAAGAGCTCCATGACCCGGGAATGGGTAGTCGGATGTGCTACGGAACGGATCCACATTTTCTGTCCAAAGCAGGTTTATTTCGGCGACAGCAGTGGCGGCCTCTTGCGTTTTGCTTATTGCGTGAGCTTTTGCGAATCGTCCCCACAGAATGTGAATCTAGAGTTGTTTAATGTATCGTTCTTTTTTGATCATCCGGTCACGGCCAAGAGTGTTGTGTAAGAGCGACCTCTGGTCATTGATCGTGGCGTGGAGTCCGGGTCCACCCGGAATTGCTCTTCCGTGGGAACTTGTGGGAATGTTCTGGTAGCCATTTTTCAAAAGAAAAGCAAAATCGAACCGTGCAATAACCCGGTCAGAGACTGGGACGGACAATTGTTGAATCTTCCATACTGTGTTCTTTCGAAAGAATAGTTTCGAACAACATGGTCCCGGCGGAAAATGGGGCATTATACCACGCTTGTTTACAGGAACTCAACGGGTTAGGAACGGACCCCAGCCCCCCACGCGGGGGGGGGGGGGGGGAGGGGTGCATTTTAGTGGATTCCATAGTGTTATTGAATGGCAGTAACAGGGCTTGCTCTTTGGCGGGCTCTGTACGAATTCCATGGAGCGGCAAGTGGTGATTACCTCAGAAAGGGCAGTAACTAGACCCGCTTCTACGAAACCTGCGCAGAAACTGCTGTTGCATCTCTTTCTTGTGCCCCCACACCCGGAGATTGACTCCTGATACCGGAGCCGGATGAGACTATACTGACGGGAAACCGACGGCTTCGGTTGCTGTGTCTGTCCGATGCGCATGCGCACCGAGTAAAGGGACCTCGATGGCAACTTAGCTCGCGAGACCATTCCACAGACGGCAGAAACTAAGACAACACTTTTTAATTTGCACATGTTTTGTTGTACAGATCAATAGATGATGAATACCAGGTACAAAGCCATCAAGACTTCAGATGGTGGGCCAATCGCCAGGCGCCGTGCCTCCGAGGTTCAACCGATGCGGAGCTGGGTTTGGCTCCGATGAGCTAAGCCACTGGGTTATACGGTGAAGTGTAGATTTAGTGTGGAAATCCATGAATTGCGGGATTCGCAAAGAGCGCAGCGTTGTAATCAGAAAAAGAACCAGCATCTAGATAGGAAAATTCGTATAGAAGCAAATGAGCAAGGAACGAGGGTGGGAGATGAGGGCTAATCAATAAAACGGAATATATTATAAGAGGTACATCATCAAAAAACATTATGGAAGGTAAGTAAAGTATAGGATGAGCAACACTAAAAAAAGAATGTCTTTAAATAAGTTCGAGGGCATCAAGGATATTGTCAGCCGTCAGGTGTCCGACACCTTCCGCTTTCCGTTCCTCCTCCTTCACCAGTGCCACAATGCGTTCACAGATAGGCGCATGCAATCCGTTTTCTTTCCCCAAACGCACAACCTGTCCCTGTATGTAGTCAATCTCCGTCGTTCGTTTGTGTCGGAGATCCTCATACATGCTGCTAGTGGCTCGCGGGTCGATAGAGAGCATTTTGGTAGCGATGGGGAAGAAGAGGAAATTGGGGAGGGCGAGGATGGTGGGGAGGACGCTGTAGGGGATGCCATAAGGGAGGAAGGAGACGGGGTTGATGCCGTTCGCGCGGTAGATGTCGAGGGCTTCGGTGATGCAGCCGGCCCAGATCTTGCGGGCGGCGCGCGTGGCGAGCTCTTGTTGGATGGGGAGACCGGTGAGGGCGGAGATGGCATTGTGCAGGTTTATCAGCAGTTTTCCTAGAGGGGAGAAGAGGGTTTTCAGCACATGCCAAGCAGCGGCAGTCTCCAATCTCAAACATGATGCCCACCATATAAAATCCCCTCCATGTTGGGTGAAGTCTTGGTTGCGATCCCCGCTTGGGTCAACAACTTTGCCAACGCGATGCCTTTCTCGGTCTCATCCACGTAGACATCTCCACCCGACGCCTGCGAGTAATGCTGCTCCGAACTCTCGATGACATTAAACGGCCACATCCCCTCCATAATGGTCCACTGCGGCAACGCGTCGCGCGCCTGCTCGGCGGCTCCCACACCATTCATGAACGGAACAACTGCCGCAGTAGCGCTCCAGGCCGTTCCAACTTCCTTCAAATCGTCATAGACAGAGCCGGCGGCGCCGCGTTTGACCGTGACGATGATGTATGTGGGCGGGTTCGCACCGGCGGGGCTGCTGCGGTAGGCTTCGAGCGAGTCGTGCAGGGACAGCGAGGCGACGGGTATGCTGACGGGCGTGGTAGGCGCTGCTTGGCTGGTAGCGGAAAGAGAGCCGACTTTCTTTATTGCTTCGACGACTCGTGGGCGAGCGACAATGTGGGTCGTGCAGAGGTCTGGACGGTGCGAGAGGTGGGCGGCGAGGTAGGAGCCGATCAGACCAGCGCCGATAACGAGCACTGTAGGAGGACCCTGCGAGGTGGGAGATGAAGCATCTGAAGCTGGTGGTCGTGGTGCTGCACTCATATTTGTCCTCTGCCGAATGCCTATTGGCGAAATGGGTGGATGTTGGGGAGGAGTGTGCTTTCTTTTTGAACACCCGCTTTCTGATTCAAAGAATTCATCACATGCGCCGCCTTTCAATCTTTCCCGCGTGTCGTCGGATTCTACATCTAGTATCCGCATTTAACACGTGACTCATGACGTTGGGTTGCAAGTTCCCTTCAACAAAAAGTGCGTAGATCTCCCAACAATCCCGCATCACCAAACGTTGAGCACACTCCATAAGAAGCGATCGAGCGAAAGGGATCCACACAGACAATCATCTCGACCGTCAACCAATCACCGGTCCAGTCAGTAAACCCTCAAACAGTCGACCGGAAAAAAATGCAGGACTCTTCCGCACCGCGACCCTCCACCCGCGGCCCAATGACAAAGGGCGCCGTCACCGACAACTACTACACTCCAACAACCGAGGAAAAGAGAGTCATCGACTCGGCAAACAAGTCCTTTGTTGCTTCCTGTATGTCAACCATCATGTGAAGCAGACTGACTCTCATGGGCTGATCGATTCGCTGGTGTTTTGCTCACCTTGTGCTTTGCAGACTTGACAGGAATCGCCTTCGGCGTCACAGGCGGTCTACTGCTCGGTAACGTCCCAACCCCCTCCCCGCTCCCCTCCTCCCTTCCCATCACTCACTCCTTTCCCTCTTTTTTTTTCTTCTAGTCAAACACCGTGGTATCTCATGGAAATCCCTCCCGGGCATGGCTCTCCTCGGCGCAACGGGTCTCTCTGGTGAACTCCTCGGGCGCAAACTCGGGGAAGCCCGCGCGCGCCAACTCCTCGCCACCTCGCTCCCCGCCGACTCCAAACTGCGCGAAATGCTCCAGGAAAAAGCCCACATCCCGCGCTCCCAGACGGCGGCTCGCGGGGAATCAATCGAGGGACGCCATGATTATGGAATGGAGGGCGCGGTGTTGAACCCGACCATGTCACCGGTTAATGGAAGAGGAGGTGGTGCGAATGGTGGTGGAGAAGGGTATTATGGGGTGCCCGGCAATGATAACGCGCCGGATGAGCAAGAGTCGGCCGCTACTTCTTCATCGCCGTCGTCGTCGTCGACTTCATCATGGGAATCCATACGCAGCAACAACCCCGCCTCCAACACCGTCTGGGGCCGCATCCGATCAGGCCGCGCACCACAGGCACCATCACAACCAGCCTACGACGTGGACGACTCCAACTACGACCCGGACACCACATTCCCACCCACATCCTCCCCATCCCTCTCCTCCTCCTCAGCTTCCCAATCTTCAACACAACCACCAAGCGTGCTCATCCCCCGCACCCGGGCCGAACAGCTCGAAACAGAACGCGCCGGCCAAATCTCGCGAAACAGGTACGGCGACCTCGACACCCCCGCCGTCCATGCCGTCGGCGGCCGAGGCCTCATGGGACCTTATGGCGACACGGTCGCGGCAACCCCCGCTGGCAACGCGCCCATCCCGAGAACGAGAGAGGAAATGGAAGAGTCGTTTGCGACGGGACGCGTCAGGCGGAATCAGTACGGTGATCTCATCAACTGAAGTCGCTCTCTGCAGTTTTGGATGCATCATCTCTTATTGTAGACACCGTAACTACCAAACATACATCACAAAACATAACGACATGTCAACGAGCAATAAACTAAAGTAGATGTACAGCACATGGAAACATAATACGTCATACGCCCCCGTTTGCCCGTACCAAACAAATTACCGTGCAAAACTGGTCCGCTGAAAAGAAGGAAAGAATACCAAGCGCCAAAAAAGGGTTGTACAGAAGAAAGATCAAGGGTTGTCGTCATCGTCGTTGTTGACCACATTGGTGCGCATGCGTTGTGAGTGTGTGCGTGCTCCAATTCCGCGGCTATCGCAAGGGGGTTCCAGCAAACGACAGTCATCTCGCTTTCCATGCAGATGTTGTGGGCTTTTCATCGGGTGCTTTTTTTTTTCTTTTCTTTGAGAACTTCAAATGCTGCATCCACCTCCTGCATTTTCTCTTTCGCAGCAGCCTTCGCGCGCGCAACATGGGGCAGACTCGCTGGGTTGGCGGCAGCTGTCGGCAATATTCTTGGAATTGTATTGGCTGCAGAGGTCGCGGAAGGCTTGTCCGATTTCGGCAACAGAGGTGCCCCGGACCATACCTAGGGTTTACCCTCCGAGCACAGGCAAGACGATGACAGCTCCCGTTCAATCAAATGAGAACCTCCCCCCCCCCCCCCCCCGGCTCCGCAACACCGTACATGTTTCCTTTGAGGAACTCATTGCCTCTTTGAGTTCCAGCAAGTGCTTCATTTCGTGCAGCATAGTCCTCGCAGCAATATGAGTTCCATCTACCTCGCCCAGGATGTCGAGAGCCTTGTGCTGCATATCAATCTCGAGTAAGTAGGCGTCCAATGATTGCGGGATCAGCTGGTTCTGCTTCTTTTTTGATGTCGACTTGTTTTCCTTGTGACTGAAGCAGGGGTGTGAGAAGACAGTGTTATGGCCTGGTCTGGCGGTTGCTCCGTCTCTGATGTTTTTGCGCACTGTTCCCCCTTCTTTGCAATCCCAGTTGCCCCACTCTTCCGATCCCCTCAGCAAGCAACTCGACTATCTCATCGATATCGGGCACGCTGCCATATCGGGCTTTCACAAGGTCTTTGCTGGCTGCAATAGTCATATGGAAAAGTGATTCACCCGTAAAAGAAGACGAAGCTGGCTTGTCTTCTTATTGTGGCTCGCTGGCGCCACCGCATTCGTCGGCCTCGGTTGCTTGAGTTTCTCGAGTGTCTTGTCCGGGGGCAGCCGAGGACGAAGCAGACTGGTCTTGTTGCTGGCGGGCGCCACCATTTTCTTCAACTGCTTGTTTCTCGAGAGTGTCTTTGGCGGCATCCGTAAAGTAAACAGAGAGGGACAAGCAGACCTACCCAGCTGGTATTCTTCTTCTTGTCGCTGATGAGCCTCACCGTCATCTTTGGTTGCTTTGGCGGGGAGATCATTTTGAGTCACGGTAGTGCTCGTATTTTCCTTATTCTTTTCGGCATCCGCGTCGTCCACTGCCAGCGCTGCATCTATGAGGAAGAGAACCTCTTTCTCTCTCTCTCTCTTTCGCATTTTCCCAGGCCCCATGTTCCCAGGCGATACTCGACCCGTACATTTCTCATTCCAGTCGCTTAAAATATCCCGCAAACAAGTCCCGTTTCGTGCGCTTGGAAGTCCCACCAATGGCCAGGCTGACGTCTAAGTTGTGTTCGCATGTCGATCCACGCGTCAAGACATTGACGCGACGCTCCAATGCATTTGCTGATTTCATAGCCCGGAAGGACAAAACCACAAAAAGAAGAGGAAAGAAAATAGAAGCATCACAGAACGCCAGGAACAAATTATCTCTTTCGACGATCAAAGCAAACATTAGGCCGTGACAAAGGCCTAAGCATCTCTAAAACCTTGCTTCGAAAGGTGACGACGCCTCACCGGAACTGTGCACATCCAACACAGATCCAGATAGGGCCGCCAATTTGTTCGTGGGTGGGGGTTCGGGGAGAGATTTGCCAAATCTCTCTTTTCCGTTGCTTCCCTTGTTCAAGGGGCAACGTAGAGAGATTTGTCAATGACGGGCGGTATGGGAGCAATTTCCGTTCCCAGTTCTTGTTCGATGCGGTACAGGTTGAAGCGGTCTTCGTACGTGATCAGGTTGATCGCCAAACCCAGGTGTCCGAAACGGCCAGATCGACCGATACGGTGCAAGTATGTTTCCGCGTTCTTGGGGAAATCAAAGTTGATGACGACGTTGACCGCCTGGATGTCGATACCACGGGTGAGGAGATCTAGAACATGTTTCCGAAGTGAGCAACGAAATCCCGAATCGCGACGCCATGCTCTATGAGACTGGACACTCACCAGAGCACACCAAGTGGCGGGTTTTGCCGTTTCGGAAATCGTGGAAAACGCGGTTACGGTGCGACTGCAGCATCTTTGCGTGAATATAGAAGCAAGAGTAGCCAAGTTCTGTGATCTTCTTGGCGAGGAGTTCAACTCGACTGGTGGAGTTGCAGAAAATGATCGATTGGTTGATTTGAAGCTACGTGGAGGGCGCACAGTTCAGCCAAGTGGTTACACAGTTCATCCCACCAACAGCCTCAATTATTACCTTGGAAAACAGAGTGTTGAGACAGTGGACCTTTTGCCTTTCCTCTACGTAGGCATAGTACTGGGTGACACCGCGTAGAGTGAGCTCGTCCATGAGATTGATCTCGTAGGGTTTGTTGAGGTATTTGTCCTTGAAAGACTTGACAATCATGGGGAACGTCGCAGAGTAGAGCAAAATTTGGCGACTCGGTTTGCAGAATGCGATAAGCTGTTCGATAATGGGTTGAAATTCCGGGGAGAGCAACTTGTCCGCCTCGTCCATAATCAACATGGTGCATTCACTGAGGTCCGCAATTCCCTTTCCAGCCAGATCCAAAACTCGACCAGGAGTTGCAACAAGGATATGGACTAAAAACATGCACATCGTTGAGATACCGATTCACTACGCAAAAATGACGGGTTGCGCATATACCAGTCTGGCCCAATCGCAGAATGTCATCTTTCAGGGTGGTTCCTCCTGTTGTGACCATCACTTGAACACCCATGTGCTTTCCCAGGTTTCTGCAGACCTGGGACGTTTGCAGAGCCAGTTCTCGGGTGGGAACGAGAATCAAAGCTGCATACGATATTTCATAAGTCTTCTGCTCAACGGCTAATTATCGGGCAAGTTCACGCTGCTGAACTTACTTTGAATGCGGCTTTTGGTCAGGTTGACTTTCTCCAAAGCAGGAATGATGAAAGCGGCTGTTTTTCCTGTGCCGTTCTTGGCTCGCGCCAGAATGTCGCGTCCGGCAAGGGCGATCGGGATGGACTCTTCCTGAATAGGAGATGGCTTCTCGAAACCAGCTTCGAATATGCCCATCAGCAGTTCTCGCTTCAAAAAATAGTCTTCAAAGTCGTTGCCTTTTGTGGCAGTCACGTCCTCGGTTTGAGGCCGGGTATCTTTGGTTGGAAGCGCCAGTGTTTTCTTCCAGTCGTGATCATTTGAGCTTGAGGGACGGGACACGGGTTTCAGCAATCCATGACTATTTTTCCATGAATTCAAAGTGCTTCTAAAGGATGTACCTGATGTGTGTGTTTTGCAGTTGCATAGCGAGGCCGTTGGCGGACATGACGGTGGGATTGAGGATGGCAGAGGAGGAGGAAAGAGTAGTGTGTGCGGGGGCAGAAGACAGTCTGTTGGACTTGTCAGGATGGTTTCAGGGGAGGCGAGGGTGTCAGGACGTTGATGCGATGTGAGGATCGTTGATGTAAATTTGATCCAGTTGGTTGGTTGGGCAAGTACAGGATTGAATCTTGCGCGCTTTGTTCTCTCGGCGAATGGTATATATATATACACAGGTGAGCGATTTTCGCGAAAGAGAAAATCTTTATACAGAGTAGTAGTCGGTGGTCTTCAGCGGGACCTTAAAGAGAGCGATGACTGTTGTTGGTGTGGGTGGCAGCGTGTGAAAATTTTTACGAGCCAAAAAAGACGAGAAGATGCACTTGGGTTCGGGTGAAGTAGCGATTGCTCCGTTGAAAGCTGGCTAGAGGAGTTTAAGTGGTGCGGTGGTGCAGAGTGGGCCAGACAGAGAGAGAGAGAATGGGAAGGAGCGAAGGGATGGGGATGTGGGAAGTTTGAGGGAATTAGCTTTTTGAGATTGGGGGGAAGAAGGAAGAAAGAAGAAAGAGTCTTTGAGGGGCTCCAAAAACCAACTCACACGGCCCACCCCCATTCCCATCCATTCCAGCCAGCTACCAGACACGTGATCTGCCAGAACTCGTAATCCTGTCAATGCGCGCGTGAATCACTGTCGTTTATGTGATGAGGGTATCTTTGGCTAAGCTTTATACTAGTGCCAAATGTCAGGGGTGCAATGGGACGTTCTTAGGACGTCAACTACGAGACTATCACTACAGTATTTACATATATTACCGGCGCTTTTTCCGTCCGCCAGGGGTAGGCGCGGGCGTTGCGGCCACGTCTGAAGGTAGAACATGGCTAATCGTACCATAGAGAAGAGGGACGTTAGAAAAGCAGCCTCCAACCGTGCGAGCAAAGTGTACACATCGACATACCTTGTATAGTCAACTTCCATCCGTAGCAATCCCGTCAAAACAAACTCTGAACTGTGCACAGTCCACCCAGCAAGCTGGAGCTCCTTGACTTCCTCGCCGTCGTCAGGATGGCCAATGATGACGGTTTTGTCCCCGGCTCTGAATGGGGGAGGCTTGTCGATCAACTGCACGCGAAAAGAAGCTCAAGTGTCAGCAAAGTGCCCTAGCCAGCATATAAGCAAAGGCGTCATGTCATACGTTTGCGCCGGCGGCAACCAAAATCTCCTTCAACTCTTCTCTTGGAGGCTTCACAGCGGCTGTCGAGTAAAACTCAAGGCCACTGAAGATGCGAGGCGTGGTAGTGTCGTGTGCAATAGCAATGGATTTCACCAGCCTAAAACCATACTGTTTCTCCGTTTTCGCGTCTTTTAACAAATACTTGTCCTCGGCTAGAAGGGTGCTGCATGTTAGCACATAAGACAGACCGAGCGGTGAAAAGAGATAGCAGAGTACTCACCAACAAACTTTCCGGCCTTTTTGCTTGCATCAAGCCACTTGAGATTGACGATATGTTTGCCGGCAGAGAGGGCACAGAGGAACTTGACGGTCCGTCGGATGCGGTCCGTTACCAGGTGCGAGCATTCATGCCAGTCGCCCGCCGTCTGGCCACCCAAGGAGGTCACCATCTGTCGGCAAAGCGCCTGTAAGCTCCGAGCCCCTTGCTGCAAGAAGGCACAACCCATTGAGATACCTTGCTTTTTTGCTCGTGATCTACGATGCCAGTAAACATGATTCTGACCGTTCCATCCTCCGCTGTTTGCGAAGATCCTTCGCCGCCCCGGGTAGTCCGCTGTGGCGAAACAGCTCTTGAAGAGGTTGCGCTAACCGCAGCAATCATTGATGTGGGATCCACTGAAGGAAGACGGGGTGATGGGGAAGGAGGCCCCGATGCAGGATCAACTGATGGAGGTTCCACCAATGCTTCCTCTGCGACCACCTTCTCTTTCTTAGCGCGGGGCGTTTTTGATTTCTTCGTCCCCTTCGCTGCAGCCTTGGGAGCCGCTTTAGAAGCCCTTTGTCTTTTGCTTGGGGGCTCCGTGACTTTTACTTCAGGTTCATCGGGAGCTTCATGGTCTGATTCAACGGGGCTCACGTCAGCTGCAAGAGGCGCCGGAGATGGCTCTTTCGACGCAGATTTGGAAGACCCTCGTTTCTTAGGTTTCACGCAGATTTCTGTAGCAATCGGGATGTCAGCAAGATCTCGTGGAACATTGGTACTTGTGACCTCCGGCCCCGTTGCTTTCGCAGCGGTTTTTACCGCTCTCCGCTTTCGGCTGCGAGGAGCAACCTCCTCCTCCTCGTCGTCGCTGGCGGGCATCGCTACGGGCGCATCGGCTGCATGTTCATCTGAAGCCCGTAGAGACGGCGCAACTTCGGTACTAGCTGGTGAGCGTTTTCGTTTCGGGGACGAGGATGGCAAGGCAGTGTCGATGGCCATGGGGTTATTGGGATCGCTGTTTTCTTGCTGGGAGGGCGGGGTAGGGCGGGATGCGGGAATTTGCAATGTCCCATTAGTACTTTCACCACGACCGGGTTCTTTGGAGCTTTTGTGGCTGCTGCTCTTGCTCGAATCTGCCACCGATTTCGCCTTGCTGGGTCTGCGCTTTTGCAATGGCTCTTCGTCATCTGTGTCATCAGCGGCGGCCGGAGGCGTGATTTTCGGGTTCACCTCCTCGTTTACCGACTGATCTCTTGCTCGATTTTGTATATGTACAGCCGCGCTGTTCGCGACGTTAAATCGGGGCGGCGGTGAGGAGGCGGCCGCTGGACTGGATGTCGGAGGCATTAGGTCAGACATGACTCTCACCGGCGTTCGCAGTGATGACTCATTGTTGGTGTCTTTTCTGGCAATAGGAGGAGGCAAAACTGGTAAATCTACGGCCATGGCATCGCCTGCAACGCCGAGCCCTTTTTCCCCAACGAACAAATCCTCATTTTGCGGCTTCAAGTTGATGTCTAGTTTGTCAGTATGCCTGTCCATCCGGCTCGTTACGCGTGTGAGGTTCGCCGAGCCTTGGGATGTCTGTGACATGGGCACCACGTCGGGGTTCGAGGCTCGTTTGCGAACCTGGGTGTCTCCCCCAATCAATTTACCGGTGGTTTCATCCCCAAACGGCGGATCGAAAGCCCGAAGCGTCACTCGCCTATCTTCTTCTCCATCTTCCTCCATTTCCGTTTCGTCACCGTCATCGACTTCTTCTGCCATAACATCGCCCGTTAGGTTGGTCTCGCCCAGTTGAGGACTCAAAACATCTTCTCCCAGGTCTTCCTCCTGCTCGAAAGGATTCAGAGGAGTCGAGTTTGTATAAGACTTTGCCCTCGTCATGAATGGAGGGGGATGGCCTTGTATGATTGTCCCCATACCACCTTCGTGGATGACCGAGAGGTGTTCCCCCGCCTGAGAATCGATGTGGGGTATTTGCGAGATATCGGGGGGGAGTAGCAAGGATTGCTGTATACTTAGGGTCGGCGCGACGTTCATTGAGAGCGGTTGGGTGGCAGGGATTGAGTTTTGCAACGATACTGAGTTGTGGTTGATTGCAGAAGAATCACTAACGCGTTCCGGACAGTAGCCACTCATGGGTTCAACCGATGGTGCATTGTGAGGCAATGGGGCGGTGATATTCGGTTGGGCATCGACAATTTCCTGTGACATATCGGCCGCTTTGCCCGGTTCGAGCTTGACGTGGGTCAAGGGCGGTCCAGGGCGAGTTTGGGTTCTGGGCTTGGAGACATTCGAGCACAATTCATCGCTGATGTCCGCCTTGGAATTCTCTTCGGCCACAAGGGTCAATGTTTTTTCGTCAAGTTCACCTTCGGACTCAGCATCGCGCGACGGCAATGGCGCGGATTTGGAGACTTTCAGCGGCGGGGATTCGACACTATCTGGCTCGACATTGGACAGTACGCTAACTGCGCGAGGCTCAAGATTCAGTTTCTCGTATCGGAATGTGACGGGGTTGAAAGACACTATCTGGTTGTGAGCGAGTTCGTACAGACGGTAAGGGCACAGACTATCGCGGCCCTCTCCCAAGTGAGTTCCATTGGTCGAGCCTATGTCTTCGACGAAATGATGCACGCCGGATGGCAAAACCTCTATCAAGACAAAGTTATGAGCCCTCGCGCGCAAGAAGTCCTGAACCATCTCTAGCTCGAGGCTGAATGCGGCATCATACCTATCAAGGCATGAACTGCACTTATGCCTTCTTCTTGGATGACCACACTGCATTCTTCTTCAGATCTGCCGATCAAATTCACTCCTCGATGGATGGGCCACAGGATCTCTCCCGGATCCGAGTCCCCAAGGTGCGGGGACAAGCGACGCAAATGTCCCACCTTCAGAACGTGTTGAGGCCAGGCTTTGTGAACAACCATTTCAAGGCTACAAGAATCGTTGCTTACCACAGTCTGTTTGTTTCGTTGTTCTTCTGGTAGCTGTTCTTCTAGCCTGAGTTCAACATACTCCTCTTTCCGCGAATGCACCTGTTTCTCACGTCGTGTCATGAGCGGATGATAATACTCCTCTTCATCATTGGTTTCTGATGCACTGTCAGTCTCATATAATGCGCTATCAGCCCCATTAGATGCGCTATTGGCTTGGTTGCGTGCACTGTGGGCCTCGTCTTGTGTAAGACTACTGGGTTCCATTTGTGTGTTGTTGCAGTCGGGTGGGAGGGACGCACGAGTTCGAAAAACATCTCACCTTTTGGCGTGAGGCGTGATGAATGCGTTCAGGAATGTTGCTTACGCGTAATGACAGGTTGGGCCAACTGATAGCACATCTCGTCCGAAATTATCGCTTTAGCCAGGAAAAGTAATGAGCATTTTACGCAATGTAATGTCAACTACAGTAATATCAAGACACTCTTTTATGCTTTGGCTTTCTGTGCGAAAATTCTGCTATGTATCAGTTGGGATGCATGACTGCCCGGTGATGAGCCAGACCTTTCGGTTTCTTGAATGACCGGAAGCAGATGGTACACATTCCACTGGGTCGATCACCATGGTAGTCCACCTTATGATTCTTGAGTGCAAGCTCAGAATCGAAAGGGCCTCGATTGCAACTTGAGCACTTGTGGATGGATTGAGCTTTGGTTGCAACTTGAGTGGCAGCGGTGGCACCGGCAGTAGGCCGCGCATTGATACTTGGTGTCACGCGGAGTGGTTGTAGCGTCCGCGCAGGGGCGGTGGACGACTTTAGAAGAAAGTCCCCCATGTCGAAAGCGGGATTCAGGGCAGGCGTTCGTGCACTCACGGCGTAGTTTCTCCAAGCACCCATCTGTCCCTGTGTAATCGCCAACGGATCAATCTGGATCGGATCCGAAGTGCCGTTCTCATTGATCCATTTCGTCAAGACCAAAGACGTGCTCATCGAGAACTTTCTGAGCACTTCCTGGAACAGAGTCCAAGCCGTTCTCGGTCTCGCTTGCCGATACGTGACGAGGACGAGTTGCTCCCAAAACACCCCTTGTGCTCGTGGAAGGCACCTCTTCAACGCAATGTATTTGAAAGCGCGAACAACCTGACGGAGAGGACGCTTGGACTTGAACGCTTCATCGGTTTCGGGAGTGCGCGGGAGCTTGCCTGGTCCATAGTATGATGCCTGGAACGATACATCCACGGTTTGCTCCGAGCATAGCAGCAGAGTGAAGGTGATCGCACTGGTGTGACAAAAAAAACCAAGAAGATTGAGAATCCTCACTGCAACTCGAGACACTGTGCTAAAACTCACTTAGTTCCAGTGTTAAAATTTTTTCCGATGCCGGCATTCTCAAGAGCGTTTCGCAACTTCTGTCGTTGCGGTTTGCTCACACGATCTTTACGGGACACGCAGACGACCATATCGATATCGCTGCCGATGACATCTGTGCCTTTCGATATAGATCCTCGTAGCTCGACCACCCACAAGGAAGAGATTTTCTTGGCAACGGCTTCAACGGCTCTCCGCACTTCTTTCGCCCTTGCGCGACGCTCTGATTCACCTTCCGCAACCTTAGTTTCGATCCAGTTGTCGAAACGTTGGTCCATTGACGCAGTCGGCAGCGGAGACAGATGCTCTCCGTTCTTCTGGCGAGGAGATAGTACTCTCGCGACTGCATGACTGGAACTGAGATGAGACAGCTGAAAGTCATGCACAAGCTGAATCATTGATATGGTTGCCATTGCACACCTGGTCTGTCGAAACCGAGATAGTGCGCGAATGACAGATCTTACCGAGTTTAACGTATGACTGTACGTGTATAACCCTAACCCGCGACATTTGTATGACGCACCCGACCTCAGAAAGGAGCCATTGCTCGGTTCGCGTGACTAAGCCCCGTGCCCAAGCCACAGAATAACCAGATGGATTTCTTGCCGTTGCGACAATGCAAGAGTGCTCGTACAAAGAGATGCACAAAAAACCGGAATGGACGGGAGCTCAGTGGAACATGCAATCTCGGTGAGACGACACAATGATGTTCAAATGTTTTTCAAGTGCACCGTGACATTCCTGACAAGGTTTGTGGACCGCGATCGCCTTAACTCAGTAAACCACATCGTTCCACATCGGGAACAGGTAAATGGTGTACAACCCAGGTCCATACTCAACTATCCGTCCCGCGTTTTTCAGGCGTGGCACCGTCCGTCAGAGTTCTTACTGTAGCATACCAGACTGTCGGACCTGCTCGGGCCGGACAGTTGAGAATAGACCTGGGTTGTGTCAGGTCCGCTGTCTGTTGACCATGGTGTTTCCCACAAAGGACCAGCGCAGATGATGGCCTATCGCAAGTAGAAAGATGAAAATCTTGACTCCCTTGAGCAGAAGCGAATGCGTATGAAGCACGTAACGTGTAGGGTTTGCCGGTTGTGCTTAATTCTCACTTCTGATGTAACCGGGATTCTGCGGCACGTCAATCAAGGTTCACGATGTACATTATGCGCTGATTAACAACAGCAACATGAGAAAAAAACAGCTGCATAGTTCAGCATGGAATGCAAGAGTAAGACGGAATCTTATTGAACATCTCAAAGCTGTACAGAAGGGCCCGTCCAGTCCCGGACTGCTTAGACCTTGATCTCGCGAGCAGCCTTGGCCTCCTTGATGCGAGTGGCATCGTTGGACTTGCGTCCCATGATACCTCCACCCCAAGTCTTGCGGTGCTCCTCGTACTTGTCGTTGTAGGAGGCCTTGATGGCACTGACAACAGCGGCAAGCTCGGACTTGTCCTCGGGCTTAACCTCGGTCAAGGCAAGAGCGGTGGCGGTCTTCTTGTGGACAACAGTTCCCAATCGAGACTTGGACTTGACGATGCAGTACGGGACACCCATCTTGCGGCAGAGAGCGGGAAGCCAGATGACAATCTAAAGGTGCAAAATGCGTAAGAACTGCGTTCCTCAAATCGCTTATTCCGTGTGATTCTTACCTCAATGGGGTCAACGTCGTGGGCGATGACGACCAACTGAGCCTTCTTGGCCTCAACCAGAGCGGTGATGTGGTTGATACCGTACTTGACAACGACGGGCTTCTTTCCCTGGTCGACCTTGTTACCAGCAGCAACAGACTCGGCGGCAGCAGTAAGACGGGTCTTCTTCTCAGGCTTGGTCTCGGGTCGGTACTTGTTCAAGACCTTGAACAGCTGAGTGGCTATATACAAACGTTGTGAGACCCTCTTCTCCGTCAACGATGTGAATTTTCCACGTTGCTTGCTTACCAGTGTTCTTGTCAAGGGTCTTAGTGAACTGGTTGATCGCCGGGGGAACCTTCAGACGCTGCTGCAGAATAGCCTTTTGGCGCTGCAGACGGACGTACTGGGGCCACTTGACGAAACGGGTAAGGTCACGCTTAGGCTGGATGTCCTGGCCTGATGAAGAAACCAAAAAAGTCTCAGATAGACTGCTCACGCATTCCGCGCATTTCGCAGCTTCCACTCAATTTACGCACCAATGGAGAAGTTGCGAGGCTTCTTCTCGATAAGAGGGTTCTTAGCCTTCTTGGCGACAGCCGCACCCTTGGCGGGGTAAGGGGCGGGGGCGGGCTTCTTGGACTTGCTGACGGCCTTAGGCTAACAGAGCACACACGACGTTAGTTGGGCCAATTGGGGTCATCAGAGCTGTCTTCTCTCCGAAGAGAAGAAGACGAAACTCCTAAAGTCATCAGAGGCTGCTCAAACGAGTTCAAGCAAGCACTCCTAAAAATGGCCCAAGTCGCAGCGGTCAACGAGAAGGTTTCTTTCGGCGTGCCCATGTCATTTCGAACATTTTCACCGCCTCAGAAATGCACCTTTTCTCGTCGACATGCGACATCTCGGCATCCTCGATAGCTAGGTTCGCCGCAAACGTTCGTAGCTTCAAGTTGGCCGGCATGATCGAGCAGATGGATGGATGGATGGATGGATTATACGCACCATGATTGACGTTCGCGCTCTTCGACGGTTTTTCGAAAAATTGGCGGGGTGGGCTTCAACGACGGCGAGCTGTGAGGGCTCAAGTTGAACAGGCGCTGACGGACCGGTTGAGATCACATGACCAACCTCTACTTTTGCGTGACACAGGGTGACACTTGCAGAATCCGCCAAAGTGCGCGCGACGCGTTGATGGTCCATAGCCGAAATCTCATCCATAGACGGAGTCGGACGGAGCTTGCGACAACGGATCCGTTTCCCCTCAAGATCTCTATATTTTGTGACCATTGCATTAATTTGATGTCCCTCCGAATGATTCTTCTAATTTGCCACACATAAGTGGACGTAGCGAAAGAAACTAGACCTATCTCCTGAATGTTAAGGCTGTAGGTTTATGAAGAGTTGTGGTTTCCTGCAGACTTTGGATCCCTCTGCGCAAAAGACGGATCCGCTAACTCTTTGCGATACAGGACGCCGCAAGATTCGGGCCACACATAATTCCTTGACAGAAATGTGAGCCCACAAGAACATCTGCACTTGACTTGGCGTATGGCAGGCGGGGAAGTTTCCCGCCGCCTACATAATAGATGCCGTAGTGCCACCATCAGTATCCTATCTGGAGATTGAAAGCTGCTCCTCTTCGTCGTTGTTGGACGGCCTGCTTAACTCCGCCAAATGACCGACTAACAGGGACGGTACTAACTTCAGGATGGCATACATCTAGGCAGGGAGACTTCACACTGCGCCAAATGTTGACAGAATGGGAAAAATTCACATGAAACGGTGTGTCAGCGACACTAGATGCATTACCTAATGCTACGCGATCATCCAACTCCGCCTTTGGTCCCCAAGCATTTGACTGGTGCCACACTCCGTTTCAGATGTCCAGTGCCTGCCTCCGACACGAAACTCGTAATGAAAAGACACTTACATATGCAATGGGTCCGAAGATCGTTCCGTTTCCGTTTCCCTCGCCAACGTACACCAAAACAGACCCTGAAAAAAGAACTTCGGACATTTTCTCTTACTCAACTTTGATCTTAGCTTTTCCGAACCTCCGCATCGAAACTACCACAAAACACATCCTCTCAATTCCTTTTTCGGTGGAGCAGCCCTACACCTGACGGGCACCGTCCATTTTCCGGTCGGCTTTTTGTAAATACCTGTATATAAGGACTCGGGTGTATAAATTTTTTTGAACGATGGTTCAGGCCATTCGCGGGACGGATGTCGAAACCGGGCCACCATCGACATTCCGGGAGACTAATGCTGCGGCCCGGGTCTCCAAAGTACTACCATTGGAGCGACGCAAGCGATACTGTGGAAACCGCTTCACCAAATGCCAATATGTAACACTATGGGTGTTCATAGCGATGCAGATTCTTATCACAATTCTATCGCTTGTGGGATATTTTGTAAGTGTCTTCCTTTTGCATGGGCAAGCGTTATTCATAACCATTCTAACGCTCTTCATATCAGGTTATTGTACCCAATGTCATCAAGGTATGCGCTAAAACTCACTAAGGCTGTTGCAACATGTTCAGTTGCTAATCCCCTTCTAGAAAACATTCGCAGAAGCAGAGATCGGAGGCGGTGACAAGGTTCCTACCCTACAAGATTTGAATGTCAAAAAGTTTAGTGAAACCGGCGTGGATGTATCAGTGGCAGCATCCTTATCAAACACAAAGCTTGCAGTATCCTTCTTTTCCGGAGGCCTCGACCCAACGACATTCAATGTCAATGATGCAGACTCCGGACAAAGCTTATTGTCCCTTACTTTGTCTAATGCGCTAACCCTCGACGGCAAGTCCGATCTGCAGATCCAACAGGACACTGTGTCCATCAACTTCCCGGATCCAACCAAAGCTAAAGACGCAATCAGCACAATACTAAGCGCCATACAAAGTGGGTCAAATGCGTCTCTGCCTCTCAACCTCGTCATAACGGCCAAGGCCTCGTTCACGCTCGTGGGCATCAAGTTCAATGATATTGCGCTGGAGGTATGGATCACAGAAGTCGTTTGCGATGCATTGAGATCATCATGCTTACCCGTAAAACAGCGTTTTCAACCAATTGATTTGGCAATGTTTGCTCAAATGGCCAGTAGGCTCCTCGGCGGCCTCGCCGGCCCTGGATTGGCCAATGGAACATCTCCAGTGTCTGCACGGATTACTCCTGGGCCGAGCCCATCCTCAGTCACCATATCCGCAACAACGCGCTTGGCGAGGAGGCAGGAGGCGACAAACTCGACCAGTGTATCCGCCACGCTGGCACTGGGCTCATTGGCAGTTGAGGTCAATCAAGACGTCATTAGCGTCGCAGCCGGCGGCACTTTCACAGCAACTCAACCTATCACCGTGGCTCTTGGTCCCGTCTCTTTCTCAACGGTACTCGCTTCGCAAGACATTGCCAGGATCACAGTTTCTGGACTATCTCTCTCCAAGGCAGCAAACACGTTCAACATCAAGATCGATATTCTGCCAATGATTGGGTCAGACTCAGAGAGTTTGAAACAGATTGTGCAGCGGCTAGCCAGTGGAGCCTCGGCCGACGGAATCCCTGTCGGAGTTCGCAACTTCACCATCGCTAATGTGGACGGGAAAGACATCCCATGGTTGAACACCGTGTTGTCCGCCGTTAATATCAATGCGGATCTAGGAGCAGTGCAGAAGCAGCTCGCAGCTGTCTCCGGGGCTTCCGGTGCTCAACCTAGCGAGTATGTGTCCACTCATGATGACACAATGGTACAGTCGCAAGAGACTCATCTATGATATCTTTTCTTTTGTTAGGCCCTCTGCCCCTTCCTCTTCTGCGCTTATGAACATCCTCAATATCAAGGGAATCGACGTGCAGCTTCAGGTAGCTAAATATTGTCGAGGGTTCTGAGATGTCGCATAAATTTTTGACTTCGCCATACAGCCGAACAGCACCATCCTCATCAACCCGTCCGTCACAATCAAGTCACCATTTGATGCACAGATCAAGGTGGCTGCCATCACCGGATCCATCTCTGCCAACTCTGCCACCCAGCTCGTCTCGTTCCAGCTTCCAGCTATCGAAATCAAGGGAACCCAAGAGCAAAATCTGAACTTACCAATTCAGCTGGTCTTTGCATCCTCAGCAGAAGCGCAAGTTGCTGTGTCGCAACTCACGAACAAAGTCCTTGCAAAGGACGTGGCGGTGCTGCAACTGGGTCAGATAAAGATTGGGGGACAGCAGCAAACTGGTCTGAACAACCTGGCCAGCATTGTGAGCATACCAATTCCCCTGGACGGCGCACTACTGTACGGCGACTCCAAGCCCGCCACTGGCGTCACACCGGCCCCGGCATCTACGGGCAGCCTTATCAAGGATTTCATTTTGAACAATGCATCGTTCGCCTTGTCAGAGACTGGGTTCAACGCCGGTGTGAAAGCCCGATTCTCCCAATCCCTTCCAATCAGCATTCAAGTGCCGTATGTCGCAATTCGAATGGGAGTTGACGACAGAGATTTGGTTGGGTTGAACGTTAATGGCATTGGCTTGTCACAGGTAAGTGTTGCACACCTCTTTGGGAACTACCTCTGCTAGAGACCTGACCTGGCTGAATCGCAGGGCCCTCAAGCTCTCTCATTGTCGGCAGACGGAACCATCGCGACTGACCCTGCTGTTGGCGACAAGCTCACCAGCATCGCCAATCAGCTCAAGAATGCAACACCGGATCCATCGGCAAGCAAGCTAATCTTCCAAGGATTTGAATTCGGTGCATCGAGGGCCGAAGCATTCACATTGTTTAAGGCCATGAACGCAACAATCCCCGTCGCCTTGTTGCAATCATTGAGCCAATCGGGCGTCTCTGGTGCTGGTGGAATATACGGTACCGGAGACATCTCGGGTGCATTCACTAATCCCTCGCTCTCATCGGCCAAAATCGATGCGACAGCAGAGGGCATAGCGGTGGCCGCGGGAGCGAATGTCAACGTTTCCTTGCCCGTGACTGTATCAGCACCTTTCCTTGGCTTCGACATCCTGAACGAAGACAATCGCATTGTCAGCGTTTCGGTCGGAGGCGTGGCTTTTCAACCGGGCGCAAACGACCTCAAGCTCGTTCTCGGGACCAAGTTCGCCACCGGGCAGCAAGCTGAGCAAAGTGCAGCTAGTC
This sequence comes from Powellomyces hirtus, assembly GCA_025526995.1. NCBI lineage: Eukaryota > Fungi > Chytridiomycota > Chytridiomycetes > Spizellomycetales > Powellomycetaceae > Powellomyces > Powellomyces hirtus. Next base: position 340,879 of record JAHLKG010000023.1, on the reverse strand, counting down.
TCGCCCAGACCGTGTTGGGTGGAAACCTGGCGAACGCAAAGATCGCCGTTTCTGGACTCAAATTTGGAGTAGATGAAGCCAAAGCAATCGGAACGTTCAGCTCCTTGAAAATTTCAATCCCAGCGAGTCTTCTTGCGGGAGGCAGTGGAACCAGTACAGGCGGTCTTGACCTAACGAAACTGTTCCCAAACGCGGCTCTCAACGACATCAACCCCCAGATTCAGTCCGTAAACGTCTCAACGCAAAATAATGGGATCTCCGTCGCTCCTTCAGTCAGCCTGTCCAACCCGCTCCCGGTTTCATTGTCTGTCCCATTTGTCGCTGTCACAGTCACAGTCAACAACGCAACATTGATGAGCTCGACGCTTCAAGGCCTTACCTTGGTCCCGGGGCCCAACGCGATCAACGCCTTATTGGCAAACACGTTCGGGTCGGATCCAACCTTGCCGGAGAGCGTGAAGCAACTGTTTGACAAAGTTTCTGCTGGTCAACTTTCTGCACTCGGTATCAGCGTCACTGGAATTAGGTTCGGTCTCAGTGCGGAACAGAGTGTAGGTGCTCTGAGCAGCGTTGCGGTCCCTATTCCACTTGACACACTCCTCACTGCGGGTGGCAACGCTACAAGCGGCTTGAACCTCGCTACGCTGTTTCCGGGCGCGGTGATCTCACTGGATACTCTGAAACCCCAAATCCGGGCGCTCAATGTCGCTGCGGCGGAGAAGGGTCTGATCATCGCGCCATCCGTGAACGTGAACAATCCTCTTCCAGTCTCGGCATCCATGCCCTTCATAGGCCTGACTGTATCTGTGGGTGACACTCAGTTGACAAGCGCAGCGCTTTCCGGTCTCCAGATCACGAGTGGTCAAAACGCGCTGGATCTTTCCTTGGCCAACACGTTCGGTACAGACGCTGCACTTCCCGCCAACATTAAGCAGCTATTCGATGATGTGTCCGCTGGCAGAGCAGTCGAATCCATTAGCGTCGGTGGACTGAGATTCGGACCCAATGAAGCCGAGAGTGTCTCGGCCTTGAGCGGTATCAACATCAAAGTGCCGCTGAACTTTCTCGCAGGAGGCGGCAGTGCGGCTCCTTCAGGATTGAGCCTTGCGACGCTGTTCCCAAACGCTTCGCTGTCTCTCAACGACATCAATCCTCAAATTCAGTTGGTGAACATTACAGCGGTTGCGAACGGAATCGACATCGCACCAGCAGTTTCCCTCACAAACACCTTGCCCATATCACTCTCAATTCCATTCATTGCTTTCAGCACTTCCATCAATAATAACCAGTTCATCAGTTCAAAGCTTTCAGGATTGGGTCTCGCATCAGGCCAAAACAACATCAACGCGGTGTTGGCAAACCAATTCGGGACTGACGCAGCACTTCCGGGAAGCGTGAAGCAGTTGGTCGATAGCGTAGTTGCCGGCCAGTTCTCGCAACTTGGGCTCAGTGTCACGGGCATCACGTTTGGTGTGAGCGAGGCATCCAGCATCAACCTCTTCAGCGCCATCAATGCTCCGATCCCGGTTGATCAGATCCTCGGCGGGCAGCAAACGTCGAACACCACAACCCGATCTTCAGACATCACCAAGTTGTTCCCGGCTTTCGGCAACCTCACCCTGTCCTCGTTCGCGCCCGTCCTGCGGAAAGCGGACTTGGCGTCCACGGCTGATGGGTTTAACCTCGATATAAACGCCGGGCTCACCAACCCAATTCCCGTCTCTGTCAACATCGGCTTCGTATCCACCGACATTGCTCTCGCACAATCCAAACTTGCTGCCGTGTCGATATCGAACCTAGCTCTGGGCACTGGACAGACTGAGCTCGCGCCATCTGTCAACATGGTTCTTGGACGGGACGCCGCGTTGGCAGCGGAAATTAGCAGCATTTTCACCACAGCACAGAATGGTGGAGTGGCCAACATCGGTGTAGGGGCTTTGACGTTCGGTCCGGATGCGCAGAATGCGGTCACTACTTTCTCACAGATCAGCATCCCCTTGGCTCTGCCCCTCGCCGGCCTGTTATCTGCAGGCAACGCAGGTGGCGCTGCATCTGCAGCAGCAATTCCGATTGCTTTGGGAAAGATTGAAGGAGCGGACTTTGCTACTACGGACACTGGAATACGACTTGGAGCACAGGCAACAGTGGTCAATAGCTCACCTCTGTCTTTCAGGATGGGATTCATTTCAGTCGGTTTAAGCTCACCGGTGAGTTGCCTATAATGTGGCGGGGCAGTCGAGGGGCAATGCTAATACCCTTTTTCTGATGAAAGGATGGCGCCAAGCTTGCCCAAGTCAGTTTGTCCAACTTAACCCTTGGCACAGGCTCAGCTCTATCAAGCCTGCAGCTGAACGCAGCGCTCGAAAACGGCCAAGCAGCATCTCAAGGCGCAGCCACACTCTTCAATAGCGTCCTGCAATCCCAACCATCAGCGGTGCGCGTTAGCAACATCTTGTTTGGAGATAGCGAGGCAGGCGCGTTTGATTTCCTCAAAACGGTTGATCAAGCCATTCCAATCCCTGCCGGCGCCGTCGCAGCAGGCGGCGCCGCAGGAAATACCACGGCTCCTGGACCCTCAGCCATCCCAGCCATCTTACTCGTCAACACCGATTTCGCAACCACGGCAGATGGAGTGTCGGCAACCGTCACCGCCGGGTTGGGTGCAACCGCCTTCCCCATCAAAATCGACCTGGGATTTGCATCGGCGGGAGTTCTCCTCGATCAAACGAACCTGGCCAAGTTTTCGACTCAGGGTATTCGAGTAGGCGATGGCAATAATGTAGTTGTACCAATTTATCTTGCGATGTTGCCCATGGATCCCGCGGTGCCGACACTTGTTGGGAATATCGTCAACCCCATCCTCGCTGGCGGAGCACCTCGTGAATTTGCAGTAGGCGCCAACCAGATCTTCTTTGGGGCCTCCCCGGAAAAGACATTCGATATCTTGAGTGGTATCAACTTCTCGATGCCCGTCCCGGCCTCACTGATTGCCTCCGTGCTGTCGTCCGCCGGTGGTGCAGCTGGGGGAGCTGGAGCAGGCATTGCGCTCCCGACTCTTGTTGACCCCAAAATTGCGACTACGGCCACTGGTTTTGCTGCCTCACTCGCAGCAAACTTTGCGCAACCGCTGCCTCTGTCCGCAAACATCGGTTTTGCGGGCGTTGACATTTCTCTGGACGACACACGCGTTTCAGCCGTGGGGATCGGTAAAACAACTTTGGACAAGGCGGGCAGTCTCAGCACGTCAACCGACATCCAGCTCGAAAGCGGGTCCGCTGCACAGGACAAAGTCGCCGCTCTTGTGAATCCCTTGGTTGCAAGCTTGCTCTCTGCAAACAAGACGCAAGCTGCGATAAGCGGCAACGTTAAAGTATCAGGACTTGTATTCGGTGGCGAAGGCGCCGCGGCGAACCCACTTCTGAGTCAAGTCGCTTTCCTCATGCCATTGGCCCAAATCGCAAACCTCGCAACAGCCGGGAACACTACCGCTCCAGCGGCCGACCCGGGCGCTTTGCCTCTCAACGCCGCAGCATCGTTTGTTGTAGTTCCAACAGGCGTTCAAGGTCAAATTGCCGTACCACCTTCGGCTGCCGTACCACTTACCATCGACATCGGGAACCTCAACGCCAAGATCGGCATGACGGGCATCAACTTTGGCGATCTTGCTGTATCAAAGATCCAGCTCGCCCCCACCGCCGCAGGAAACCTCGACGTCAATCTTCTGTTTGCAGTAAACCCAAATGTGTACCCCACCCTCGTCGAGAAGTTCCTCGGACCCGGCGTAACGGTTGACATCACAGAGGTTACCTTCGGACAGCCCAACTCTCCCCTCACGCTTTTCTCTGGCGTCAAGGCACCTTTGCTTTTGCAACGCGGTGGACTCCCGACCCCAAAGTTGGACCTCATCCCGCCCTCTGCCACGTTTGCATTCGAGAGCACAATGCCTCTAACGCTTGAGATTGGGACATTGTCATTGGACGGAATGCTTGGGAACTCGAAAGCTGCCACGATCGAGGTAGCCCAAGCATCTCTGAAAAAGGGCCAGAACGAGATTAAAGCTGGAATCGATCTCAATTTGCTGGGCGGCATCACGGGCCTGCCTCAGCTGTTGCTAGGCGGAAGCATCGCAGGCGCGAACGTAAAGCTCACCAGCAACAGCGGACAAGACATTACATGGATCACGCAGAGTTTTGTCGGCAAGCGAGTAGCTATCGATCTAGCGGCGCTGACGGGAGGCGCACCCAACGCCGCCGCTTTCGCTGCAGGCCAACCGACTCCCAACGATAGCCAGTTTTTGCTACAGACTTTTGATTGGTCGGATGCAGCTCGGAGTGCCCTCGTCTCGTCTGCGAGCGTTGTGAGAGAACTCTTGCCTATTGAAATTGTGGACATCGCGTAGTGTACTTAGCCTAGCTTGTTGTTTCGTATGGAAGCCCCCCTCGTGCCTCCCCTCCCCCCTTACCGCCACGGTGTGCGTGAGAATTATCGTAAATAATATGTAAATAGTAGTGCCGCCCCGGCACGTGTACATTGGTGTATTCTGTCCGTTGTTTGTAAATCAAATCTCAGTTTACCTACCTATACATAGTCGATGGAAGGGCTAAATACATTGCTTTCCTCGCCTCGGACAAGCTTCAGATACGGCTACGGACTCTACATGAAGGATGTCTATTCTTCACGATCGCCGTTCAAATCCCACTAAATCCAAGATTTCTCCCAGAGCATCTTTATACTTCAAATGCCCCTTGACGACGGAGGAAACATCCACATTCTCAAGACCATGAATGCCCGAAACTGGGCTCAGACCCGCCACTCCACTGACTTCCGTAGCGCGGAAGAGGTAGCCCAGGAGCCAATCCTGGGTGGAGTAGACATTCACCAGTCGGCCAGCCACGACCGACCGCGCCGCGCACCAGTCGCGCCGTGCAATTCCAACCGGGGTACCGAGCAGGAAGGCATGGTCTATGGCTCCGTACACGCCGAGTTTCGCGAGGTGAAGAAGGCAGTAGTAGATGACGCGCGCACCGAGGGACCAGCCGATTAGGGTAACGGGCCTGCGTCCTTGAATGTGTTTGGCGAGCACGTCGTTCGCAAGTACCACACCAGCTTTTTTGGCGCGGTCAAGGCCGATAGTCCATGGGTTGTCGACAAGATACCCAATTTGCAACAGCCCAACAGGCCATACCAAGGCTGAAACAAGGCCTGCCAGGACTGTCTGTTTGAGTACAGCGGTTGTGCCGTAAGTCACGGCCGAGGACGTCATAAATTCCTGGAATGCTGTCCCGAGTGCCAAAAGGTGATGTGGGTCGAACGCCAAAGCGGTTATCTCCGCAAACGGTGTGTATGCGGGAAGGATGCTCCATGGATCTGTAATGTCATTCTCTGTAAGCAGCCATCCCGAAATGGGTATGATGAGATGCAGGGATTGTGAAGTTGCAGTGGAGGAAGTGACGGACGGTGGAGGTGTCAGAGATCGAAACTCGAACACACTCAGAGTGGTGAGCCGTCTATTGAATCGGTATGCTACAAACGCAACAGTCAGAACACACGCGAATTACGTGGTTATTCTTTACCGGAACAAACCTACCAGTCAATCCACCACCTGCAACACCAAAGAAGGTGCCAACCATTGCAACTCCAGCTGTCGTGCCCAACGTTGCAACTAGTCCAACTTGTGCACCCAACCCGATTCCAGTCAAGACGCTGCCAAGTCCCGCACCGATTAGAGGTGCCGCTAAGCCTACATAGAAATGGAGTGCTGAGTTGGGTTTTGCCCAATGCAAGCGATACCCTGCCAAAGCTGCCCCACGCCTACCGCCAGTCAGACCGATGACAACACCACCACCAACGGTAGCCAGCCCTACTCCAGCCCATCGTTTCCACTTATCCGCGGCCTCTTCCGTGCGTTCCACAGTAGCGGTTGGATCATTGGTCCGACCTGTCTGAGCTTGCTCCCAGAGCAGCTGGGCAACGTTGTGTTCTACTTCTTGAACCATCAACGCGCGGGCCTTCTCCATGTCCGCCAGGTCTTCTTCGCTTTTGCCTTTGTCGACATCGCTTTCCCCATCTGCCGGTGGCTTCGGGTCCTGTACAACTACTTCGCTGTACATGCAACCGGCAAGTTTGTACAATAAAACACGGAGGCGGGCATCGTAGCTCAATTCCTTGTAGCGGGACATGGACTCTTGCAACGATGAGAATATCAGGTTAGACAGAACAAGAATGAGCGTGTCAGATGTCCTGGTCGGCGCCACAGTTGACGCAGGCTGATCCTGAGTGAATCCCGTTGTTTCTGCTACCGTCACAGCCGCCTGTTCCACTGCATTGCGGAAGGTGCTTGCAAGACTTTTTTTCATAGATTCGATTGTGACTCCATGTTCTGCCGTATCTATGACGAGATCTTGCTCTGCAAGGGTAATTATATGTGAACACTGCGTACATATGCAAGCATCCCATCATTCAAGCTTCCAGATGGCCATACCCTTTTCTTTCAAGCCGTTTGCGGTGGAAAGCCCATGCACCAGCTCCTGTTTCCAAAAGTGATATGACGAAAGAGCTGGTGGTCGGCCCTCAGCCTCCGCATCTCCGACAATGAAGCTCTTCATCTTGCCCCAAAACGGCTTTTCTGGTTCCTCCACCTCTTCTTCAATCTGCTCCTCCTCCGTCAGACTCGTCAGGGAAGAGCTGGGACTCAAATGGGTAACCTCTTTGTCCGGAGACTCGCAGTCTCGCCGCTTTCCTGTCAGTGCAATTTCAAGCTCCTCTTGTTCACGCTGGGCAAGCAGCCATACCAGGCTGATGTAGGCAAAGAGCAGATCTTCGCCTACTTGGTACTGTTTGTCGGTGCCAACACCTCCTTCTGGAGCCTCTGATAGTGCGTCCAATTCGACAAGAGAACTGCTTCGTGGTTGGACATTCGGCGGTCCATTCCCGGGAAGGTGACCTGTGCTCATTTCTGACTTTTTTTTCAAACGCCCTACTTCTATCGCTTGACTTGGTCCTGCCTGTTCAAGTAGTATCTATGTGCTCCCTCCGCAGTCTATCCTGAGACGAATGTCAGTCTACGTAACGGGTTTGAGAAGTTGGTGGTTGCCCTGCTGCTGACAACGCAACACGAACTTGGTGCGCGACGCGTCTGGAGGGATAAAATCGGAGCCTGTCAAAAATAATCTCATTACTCCTGGATTGTGAAGCACCAGCAATAAGAAAAACTCTCCGCCCCAACCCCCAATATCAGCAAGATCAAAACCCCGCTCTCAGATGGCCGATCTCGGCAGCACCGCAAATCTCGCCGCTGCCGACAAAGGCGCGGTTGCTGCAGCTCCCGGAACAGACGAAAAAGATGCAAAGCGGAATTTCAATTATCCCTTGGTGAAGGTGGGGGTCACACCTGACTGCCATAATTGCCTATCTACTGAAGCCCATCGCTTACCATTGTGGCATTTTAGATCTGTGATATGGCAGAGGAACTTAGAGTTGAGGCCGTCGACATGGTGGTAACAGCAGTGGAAAAGCACCCGGGGAATTTTGAGGTGCGCTTGCGAATGATACAAGGCATGCCGGCATTACTGAGTCACATTGAGTGCCTAAGTTGGGATCAATCCTCTCTCTCAGGCCGCCGCGCAGAACATCAAGGAGCTGATGGACAAGCGATGTGGGAATTCATGGCATGCTGTCGTTGGAGAAGGTTATGGATTTGAAGTGACGCACGAAATGCGAAACTTGTTGTATATGTATTTTGGGGGAAATCTGGTAAGGGTGGTGAATTGAAGTTTTCAACATGTCTCACAAGCCTGCTCTAACTGGGCATACTTTTAGGGGGTTTTGGTGTGGAAGGCATCATGAGATTGGAACAGTGTTTTGCACACTACCATTTTACATGCCCAAATAGACCCTGTGGCCCAACCGCCGCTTGAGACTGGTTCATATCAAAGCTTAACGACTCTTTGCTCCACACTCTCACCTGGCTGCAGATTCTGCTTTCGAGATAAGCATGAGCCGAAATATAGCGCATATGCAAATCGCGATAGTTTCGCACATCGCATGTTCAACAGACATTTTATTTACAACAACAAGTCTACCTTAGCAATAGTACAGATACAGCTAACCCTATACAGAATGGTAAGGCGTCAGAAATGTGCAAGAAACGAGTACAAAGATATAAGAGAACTAGGTATCTAGCAACGGAGGCAATCAAGTGTCAAACAAGCAATGAAAGAAGTTTACGCATGTCCAGCCCATTCTCGTCGGGCAGACCATCCGACCCCGAGTCGCCAACGTCCAGTCTCACGTGCAGTCTCAGGAACTGCTGCTGCATCAGCAGTGTGTCGGGATCCAGCGAAGGATGGTCGGCCTGCAGACAGCTCTATTTCATTTTGCTCATAAGGATGGTCTCCATCAAAGACCACCAGATCGTAGAAATCATAGAACGAAGACGGCGTCCGGGCATGATGTGGTCGCGGAGGGGGGTATAATTGCGACGAAGAACCTGTGATGCTGGGAAGATCTAGGGAAGGCGAGCCAGCAGCAGCACGAACCGCAATACGCCATACGGAGTCTTGAACAGGAACAATAGGCATATCTCCGTTGGGTGTTTCGTCAAGGGTAGGCGATGAACTTTGTGGCACAGTCGGATTGTCCTTCTCCCAAGATTCTCTCGGTCTCCCGATCTCTCCGGGATAGATAACTTGAAATCGGGCAACCGTGGTGTCCGCATCTGTCGGAGCTACTGCCGTCATCCCGACCACCGTCGGCGCGAGTTTTCGGTCTTTGGGCTTTGGAGCAAGTAGCACGGAGATAGACCAAGCGGCTGCATTGAAGAATCCCTGGGAACCCAGAAAGAACGCTTGAATGTAAGTCAGCCACATTGGGGGTGGGTTCTCACTGGAAAAGGCGGTAGCGCGGAAGACGATAGACCTGAAACCCACCCAGTTAGCGGAGGATGCCAGCACAGGATACGCAGGGGGGCAAACACATACCACGTCCAGACCAGCACAAAGATGATCGTGACCAGATATATACGAACAAGACTAGCGCGCTTTCTTGACAGTACTTTGCGGGTGGTGCGTGCGTCAGATGTGTTCCGTCCACTAGCTTGCAGACGGTATGTGGCAAATCCTACAGCAAACATGGCGAAGAGGAATGCAAGGCACAAGGGTACATAAAAAAGCAGCCGATATGCACTGCGTTTTCCTTGAATCCAACAGGTTCCATCCTGTTGAAAACAAAAATTAGTTACAGAACAACTGTCTGACAGCATCTTTCCTGACCTCTGTGAACCCGATTTGCTTGGTTCCTGCGAGGATGATCATGGAAAGTACGCAGTAGCTCCAGACTACACAATGGTACGTCCGAATCCATTGCCCGGGTTTGTGCTTGCGAGGCTTGTACAGTAGGAAAAAGAGATTGAGGGATATCACTCCATTCCTGAAGCAAGGCGTCAGTCAGCTTACACGTTCTCTCACGGAATGGACGGGACATATACGCACCATAGAACTGTCGCTAAAGCAAAGAACTGCCCGGCGTGACCACTGAGAGCGCAGAGGAACGTTCCCGTGGTATTTGCATCCATGTTTCCGAAGAGACAGAGGAGTGCAGAGCCGAGGAATTTCGTCGCGAATCCAAGATCGCAAATGGCCATCACGGCGACAATGTGCAGACTAGCCGTCCTGAGCTCTTTCCTGGCGACATAAGACCACATGACCGTCAGAGCTCCCAGAACGGACATTGTTGAGGTCAGAACAAAGATGATGTTGATGCGAGTCGTGTCGGCATCGAGGTCCGCCGAACTCTGGGGTCCCGTGGAAGTGTTGAGTGCTGCATTGCTGTCCATGGCGAGAGATTGCAGCCGGTGGTGCTTTTGAGGCGACTGTCAGCTGGCGAACAAAAGCAGTTAGTTGTCAAGTCAGATGGCAAGCCAAAGTCAGGGTCGGAGCTGGGAAAAGGAAAGCAGGGGAGGCGAGGGGAAAGGCTAGGGGGAATTGGGGCGGGCGGTCGTGTTCCCATCCGCGTTTATTGCAGGCGATTTCCGACGCGTTCCCACGCGTGTACTTTGGTTGACAAGAAACTGCACCGCGCAAAAGAAAAACAGACAAAAGATCAAAAGGGGATGGCTTATGAGACATAGATGAAATGGCGCAGATTGACTGACGTTCAAGCGTCGGTGGAACAAGGTAGAAGTTTTCTCCATGGGCAGCAGTACCAACATCGCTAGGCGTGATGTGAGGGGGGGGGGGGGGGGGGGGATTCCTGGTGGACCAAGGCTCTTGGGCTCTGCACAAGCAAGACGTACTATTATTTCCCGCAGTGTCATAATGAATGTAATTGGGAATCATCTAAGTAAGCGAGACTCATGATGTCGGGGAGGCGGACCTGATCTTCATCTTCCCCCCACTTCCTCTCAAGGACTCCAACCGGGTTTGAGATCCGGACCTTGACAGCACTTTGGTTTCGCGGGTCAAGTAACTCCCACTGCATCACCAATGCTCACCATCGCCCTCTGACACTAACCAAAAATCTGGCCAGCACACCGAAACACACTCCTTTCCCTGGCATGTTCCTGTATTTTGACATGGCGCTATACGGCTCCCTCCTAAATGCACCATTGAGCGGATCGACATTGATGACGTGACACCGGGTGCACAACTCCGTGTCATTGCACGCAGACCGAGTCGTAATGAGAAGCGTTTTGTCGACAAAGGTGTCTTCGAAATACGGTGCGCAGGATGTGATGTTAATGTTGGCGCGTACGGTAGACAGTCAGAGGCGATGGTCGCGTCGACGTGTGGCGCGATTCTCGAGAGGTGGTCGGTGAAAGACGGCGTAGAGGAGATTAGAAAGTGTGATTGATTCGCGAAAGTCCCAGTTCGGGATGAGTGGGAGACGCGGACGAAGCGACAGTCAGTGTTGAGAAACGCGGAACAGTACGAGTGAATTTTTTGTGGGGCTTGATTGTCATAAGGGGAGGTTGTCGATCGGGGGCAGCATGAATTAATTTGACCAATGGGTTGGGAGGAGCTGCGGGCTCCGATGCGGATTTGCAGCGGTACCTGAGTATCGGCCTGCACCTCCAGATATTCCTCGGCAAGCTTGATGCCCACAATGCGAATATGAGACATCTTCGGATGGCGTTTCAATGTCAGCGGTTGGTTTGTGGAGTCGACCAACATCCATTCGCAATCCAATAAAACCCGTTGGCCCCTATCGGCCAAGACTGTGGCGAGAACCCACCACAGCTTTTGAGGGGTATATTGTGATCGTGTCCACTCTCGCATACTCCTCATCGCCACCGGAAAACCCTCTAACCTGTGATGAAGGTGTTTGATATGCCTCCACATGAATATTGGACAAGGAAGTCGAGCCACTTGCCGCAATCGTCAAATGTGGAAGAAGCGCCAAAGGATATTTGCGAACTACCAGTCGGCGTTCCGTCAATCACGTCGTGATTGCCGCCACAGACAACTCCATGTTCGGCAAAGTTCTTTCTCACGTCCGCAGGCGAAAGCGAGAGGTTTGCTTGGCAGGCGCCTGGATTGCAGCAGCATCCAGCGCGAAGATGAATGTTTGTGAATTGATGCAAGCCGTAGGACGGATGCCGGGCTTATCGGTTGTCCATAGGCAGCGCTCAAATTGAAGTTGACGATATGCTCTTTTGTGCTTCTAACGCGCGCATCAGTTCCGGAATACAGAAGGCACAGAAGCTGTCCTGTTGGGTATCGGAGTTCCGACATTTGCTTGAACACAAAGCATCTTTGACATGCCGTATGGCTGCTGATGACCTGCATCCCTCCCAATCCGGCAATGAAGTCGAAGCCTCTTTCAATAGCAATGATTTCCAAGAACGGTAAAGTTCCATCCTCGAACCGTTAACTAACATCATCGTTCGGAATGCGCAAGTGCCGAGCAGCGTCGCGCCTAATGACGAGCGCCCCGATACCCGTTGGAAAACCGAAGACTTTGTAAAACGACATGATAGTGAAGTCCGCTGAATATTGTGAGAGGTCGAAGGAGGAGGTGGAAAGACAGGAGGCAGCATCCAGAAGTGAAACGAATGGTAGCCCTTTGTCGAGCTCATCGAGCGATGTGGACATTGTTGAGGAATCTGATGATGTCGAATTGACGACGTGGGATCTTCGATTCCTCGGCCGTAATTGGTTGGCATACTGCAGAGGGTAACGAATCCCTGTGGCATTGCATTGCGCCAGAAAGGCTACGAGATTAAAACCTGAATCGAACTCTGGCGTGCCGCTCTCGTGGACACCTGCTCATCATCAGTGGACGCAAGGAAAGCGTCTATGGAAGCCGCTGTTACGGTTTTGGCGCGAGGGCGCTTTTTGATCCTCCTATACCTGCGTCTCCATTTACCGGACGACTAGCTTCTTCCACAATCCCTCGGATGCCGACCACGCTTGTATGGCTTTCCTTCAAATATCAAACCTCTCCAGCGCTATTCGACCGGGCCCAGTCAATTCTTTCACCGACAATCTTAGCAGCCACAGTGGCTCCACTCGTAAACACCACGGCGTACTCCTCCGGGTCCGCATTCAGATATCGCAGCACTTGTCCGCGTACGCACTTGTACGTTCCTGTGTAATACATGCCGAGGGGCTGCCGGACGAATGCGGGTTGCCGAACAAAGCGCCAGATAGCAGGTTCGCGGTGTGCTCGTGACAAGGGAGGCGGGGTAAGGTGTTGCCCCAGCATGATCGAGATAGATTTGGTTCTGGAGTTGAGGATATTCTGTGGGTCTTAGGGTTTCAATGTGGGTGCTATACTGGCTGTCAATAAACCGGCCTGGGAAGGACTGTAAGAAGATACTGCACTGTTGGGACAGGGGTCGTCTGTCTTCGCGACGTCTGCGGATGGCTGTGAGGTCGAGGAGGCTCAATAAAGATTTCTCCATCGCAGCAAAGAAGTCATTCTCTGGTTTAACGGTTTTTACATGTAGGGCCTTGGAGCTGCTGTTACTGCCGTCCTTTCCCGCATACGTTTCCACCGCGTCAGTTGATCGGTCGTTTAGTCCAACCAGAGGGGCCCCTTGCAACATGCAGCGGAAAAAGCACATTCAAAATATCTCTCGCTTCGCTCGGCCGCCTCCTGTCCCTTCCGGTACTCCGGCGGTTAGGCAAGCCGGGGAAAGGATCTTTGCTTCCCGTGAAGCTGGATACTTCATTCAAGGGGGCTGTGCCTCCTCTCCCCCCTCCCCTGCCTAACAGCCTCGTCCATAGCTGCACAATCGAAGTCAATGTGTAAAACGTTCATTCATTGCATCGATTCCTGATATGTATTCAATTATCAGATGAGCACCTCTGGCAACTTAGTTTCAGTCGCGGTCGCGATCGCTTACGCGAGGCGGGACCACTAAACACGTGACAGCTCGTTAAAGAAGGTAATGTGTCACACAAAGTAACAATCTTTTAAACTTTCATTCGAACGCTGGCACTGATTTTGTCCCAAATTAGAAAACTGCAAGACGATTCAACAATTCTTGAGACAAATGCTGTCGAATCCGCTTGTATAATGTATTGTCTGCAATTCCGATAGCATGTGAACAAAGCTGAGGAAGCCGAATCCTGTCTACATGCGTACAGCCATCATATCGGCGGCGGGGGAGGTGGAGGCTGGTGCTCAGGCTCTGGGGGAGGTGCAGGAGGAGGCGGGGTTCCTTCTGGCGCAGCAGGCTGTTGGCCAGCGGGAGGTGGTGGAGGAGGTTGCTCGGTGCTCCCAGTAGGAACAGCTTGCTGCGCGGCAGGGTATTGGTAATACGCAGCGTAATATTGCATGTACGCCTCATAGCCGCCGTACGCCGCGTACGGATCCGCTGCCCATTGTTGTTGTTGGTGTTGATGTTGTTGTTGTGGCGCATTCTGTTGATATTGACCAGGATAACCACCTCCGTACGCTCCAGGTGCGCCATACCCTTGAGCGGGGTAGCCTCCGTATCCGCTGTTCATCGGCGGTCGCGGCGGAGGACGGCGTTGCTCCTGATAGCGTTTGAAGTCGGTGTACTCTTTCTTGACCGTCTCTATCAGATCTTCGCAAAGTTTCTTGGCATCATCCACCCCTTCTTGAGTGAAACCACTGCATTCAGAAGACAATTAGCACAGAGAATAGACCGAGGGGATCCCGTTCCCGCAAGACAGTAACTTACGTCACATGTATGTGCAACCCCTCGTCGGCTTCGTGTCCAGTGACCTGTTCGATGTACCCGGAACCCCTTCCTTTCAATTGGACCTTCGTTTGCGTCTCCTGCTGAATATGCTTCACATATTGCCCTTGTGGTCCCACGATTTTTGCTCGCACATTGAACATCCTGTCAGCTTCGATGCCGATGTATACTTTCTCGGAGAACAGAGGTCGAGATATTGGGGGCTAAGATGGAAGGCGTGTCAGCTTACGAAACAGAACAAACGGAGCAAATCTGTATGATCCTCACCCCGCGGTCTGGTCCACTGTGTCGCCGGTCCTCGAAAGGTGGAGGCACTGAATTGATTAATTCCTCGATTGCAGCAATCGCCGCATCCAGGGCCTTTTGAGTAGCAGCAGAAACATGCAAATACAACGGCTACATGACGTAACACTTTGAATGAGTCATAATCCCGATCACCAAGTCAGCTTTCTCCGCCAAAAACTCACAGGCTCCTTCTCCGTAGCTAAATTTTTGTCGGGATAGTACTTTCCCCTGGTGGTCACGCTGAGTAACAAGGTAAATGTCAGTTGGTATTTCTCAATAAATTAAGCCCCGCTTGAACAAGACATACTCCGCGCCCGTGTCCTGCTTGATCATCGTCTGTGTAGCTCCCTTTGTCAGAAGATATCGGTTCTTGATATCGTTGATCGGAATATCATGCCAGAACTCCTCAAGCTAACGAAGAACGGAAAAGTCAACACATTGCTGCATCAGACATTGAGAGAATGAAGAGATGACACTCACAGGTCCGGGTCCGGCTCTAATTGGGAGCCCACCGTCGGCAGATGTGGCCAAGTTGCCTCCCAACTGTGCATTGAGACGAGAAGCTGCGAGTGTGGCTCTCTCAAGGGCCAACTTGGCAGCATCCTCTGTTGAGTCAGTGGAATTCGGAGTTCCCACGGCCGAATCAGCCGAGACCGATGGGGTGACCTTCGGCCCTTTGCGCTGAGCATCAGGTTGCCCGTCCTCTGCGATGTCCCATTTTCGCTTCCTTTGCGTCCTGTTCGAACAGAAGGCGATGAGTAGCCTGTACTTACTCAACCCTCTTGCACCGGCCCCGCTGGTATAAACTTGACTTACGTTTTGGTAGCGTCTGTTGTCATTGCAGCAGAACCAAAGGCTAATGCGCTGATCTCCGTACCACTCAAGGAAGTACCTGAATCGACATCACGAAACGAGGAAACGTTCCTTGAATTGGGCTGCGCAGGTTGGTTTGACATGGCTTGTCCATCCAACGATGTGTGGCTCCAATGCTTATCAAATGTGGCGCGAAAGCTTATGTCACACGCGCGCTTCTATAATTTGAGTTTACGCCGCATTCCACTCGCGTCAGGATTGATTGTTGCGAGGCAACTGGATAGGCAGAGAGCCGACCAAACAGACAAAAACCCGACAAGATTGCAGAGCTATTGAAGAAATCACTGTCTCATAAATCGAACGACGAGAACTACCGATTCGCTTCTCATAGCGATTTAAATTAATATCCGATCGGGTGCAATAGGTATTGCGCTCATCTGCTCGCTTTGTGGTCATCCCGCTTTGATGTTCACGCGATATCCATTTCAATATTGCTAGCGATCATTCAAATGACACAGCCTGGTGAAAGAGTGCGTGATTTGGGTGCTGACGCGCTGGCACAGGCTCAGTGGGCGGAAAAGAAATGGGTGTGGGTAGCGGACAAGGAAGAGGGTTACCTTGCGGGCTCAATCGCCAAAGAGGACGGTGATAATGTCCTGGTCGATTTGACAAATAATACGGTGAGAATCGCGAGAAGCATTCTCTAGGGTGGGATCCAATCTCATCTGTCTTCCTGCATTATCTGCCCCATTAGCAAAGAACCGTCAACATCAATGACACGGAGAAGATGAATCCACCCAAATTCGACAAGGCGGAAGACATGGCGGACCTCACCTATCTTAATGAAGCGTCGGTCGTACACAACCTGAAGCTTCGATACCTCTCCAACCTTATATATGTATGACAGTGAAGACGCAGATAAAGGAACAACCTACGCTGGATCTAAACTTCTATACGTACAGACCTATTCCGGCCTGTTCTTGGTGGCTGTGAATCCGTACAAGCGCTTGCCAATCTACACCGATGAGCTGGTCAAGGCCTACAAGGGCAAAAAGAAGGTCGAGATGGCCCCGCACATCTACGCGATTTCAGATTCTGCGTATCACGACATGTTGCAAGATCGGGAGAACCAATCCATCCTCATCACGTACGTCGCATGCAGAGCGCCGCGCTGCAACAGACTTGTTCAAACTAACGAATGGATCCAGGGGAGAGTCCGGCGCGGGAAAAACCGAAAACACAAAGAAAGTTATTCAATACCTGGCCTCCATTGCTAGTACTTCCGGGAGTGGCAAAGCTCTAGGCGTTTTGGAGCAGCAGATTCTTCAAGCAAACCCGATATTGGAATCGTTCGGTAACGCGCAAACGATTCGCAATAACAATTCGTCTCGTTTCGGAAAGTTCATCCGTATCGAGTTCAATCCATCGGGCCAAATTGCCGGAGCCAACATCGAATGGTATCTTCTCGAAAAGTCGCGCGTTACACATCAGACTTCGAAAGAGCGAAACTATCATATCTTTTACCAGTTGCTCAAGGGCGCTTCTGCTGATATCAAAGAGCCTCTGCTGCTAAACGGTTCTTTGAGTGATTACCGCTTCACCAAAGGATCGAATCACAACATCGAGGGTGTGGATGACAGTGCGGATTTCAAGGCGCTGAGAGACGCGTTCGCGGTGATGAAGATTTCCCCTGAAGAGCAGAACGACATGTACCGCGTGATTGCAGCCATTCTCCATCTCGGAAACATTGTTGTGCAAAATGATCGAGAAGATCAAGCACAGCTCATTGGAGAGGCGGCACAATCAGTCTGCGAGAAGGTCTGCCACGTCCTCGGCATCCCGGTGGCGGACTTTGTAAAAAGTATTCTGAAACCCAAAATCAAAGCCGGACGTGACTGGGTAACTCAGTCCCGAAATGTGGAGCAAGTTCTATACTCCATTGAAGCGCTGTCCCGGTCCTTGTACGAGCGTATGTTCGGCAAGCTCGTGGAGCGGATCAACAGCGCCATCTTCAGCCCATCCACCAAATCTACTTTCATTGGAGTGCTGGATATTGCCGGGTTTGAGATCTTTGACGTACGTATATGAGAGATCGCGCGGTGACTTGTGCTTCTCCAATCTGACATGGTCACATTGCTCTTCAACAGAACAACAGCTTTGAGCAATTGTGCATCAATTATACCAATGAAAGACTCCAGCAGTTTTTCAACCACCATATGTTCATTCTCGAACAGGAAGAGTACCGTCGTGAGGGCATCGAATGGAAGTTTATCGACTTTGGTCTCGATCTCCAACCGACAATCGATTTGATTGAAAAAACGTCCCCGATTGGTATCCTGTCATGCTTGGACGAGGAATGTGTGATGCCAAAAGCAACCGACAAGACGTTCATTGAGAAACTGAATGGCATATGGAAGAGCAAGTCCACCAAGTACGACACACCCCGCTTCAACCAGGGCTTTATCTTGAATCACTACGCCGGCAAAGTGGAATACAATACCTCTGGTTGGTTGGACAAGAACAAAGACCCACTCAACGAGAACGTTACTCGTTTGCTAGCAACATCCAGCGACAAGAACATTGCAGCGCTGTTCGCGGAGTACCTGGGTGAGAACGAGGACAGTGCACGAGGCATCCGAGGAGTCACCAAAAAGGGAGCGTTCCGAACAGTGGCCCAGAGACACAAAGAGCAGCTCAACGCCTTGATGACGACTCTGTACTCAACCGAGCCTCATTTCGTGCGATGCATCATTCCAAACGAAGAGAAGAAGTCGGGGAAACTGCACATCAACCAAGTGCTGGACCAGCTCCGATGCAACGGTGTTCTGGAAGGTATCAGAATTTGCCGCGCTGGTTTTCCCAACAGACTTCCATTCGCAGATTTCCGACAGCGATACGAGATCCTTGCACCAGGACTTATCCCAAGAGGATTCATGGATGGTCGTCAGTCTGCCCAGATTTTGCTCGAGAAATTGGCGTTAGACAAGAATCAGTACCGCGTTGGAAGCAGCAAAGTGTTCTTCCGTGCCGGTGTGTTAGCTGAACTGGAAGAGCGCCGTGATGTGCAATTGTCCAAAATCGTCACTCGAGTCCAAGCGGTCATGCGCGGGTTCCTTGCTCGCAAGCGCTATAAGAAACGTCTTGATCAGTTCCGCGCCATACGAATGATCCAACGAAATGCTCGCATCTATGTCACCTTGCGGGAATGGTCGTGGTGGAGACTGTACACCAAAGTCAAGCCACTGTTGGGGGTTACACGGACTGACGAGGAGCTGCGACGTCGTGAGGAACTGGCGAAGGAGTGGGAGGAGAAGGCAAAGAAGGAACAAGAAGAACGCAGCAAGGTTGAGGCTGCGCGCGGTGCCTTGGATTTGGAGATGAGGCGACTGGAAGGCATGCTGATTGACGAAAAGAACGCAGCCGCGAACCAGGCCGAGATTCTTACCCGTGTTCAAGAACGGGAAGCTGCGCTAGCGGAACAGCTCAAAGAGACATCAGCGCTCTTGGAGGATCGTGATCTGGCCAACGACGATCTCACGAAGGCTCGCAAACAGCTGGAAGCCAGTCTGAAGAGTCTGGAGTCTCAGCTGGCTCAGGAGCGGGCCAATATCGAGAGACTAGAAAAAGACAAACTGGCACGCGAACAACGTATCAAAGAACTGGAAGAGGAGGCGCGAACAGAGGGAGAGCGAGTGCAGAAACTGGAAACTGATCGTCGGTCGGTGGAAGCACAGTTGGCGGAAATGCAGCGGCAATTGGAGACCGCTGGCGAAGGAGAAGTAGAGCTTCATCGTCAGCAAACTAAGCTTCGCACGACCATCGCGGAGCTTGAACAGAAGTTTGAGCAAGAGTCAGATGATAGGCAAAAACTCGACCATCGGCGAACGGCTTTGGAGGCCGATTTGCGGTCCGCACAGCAAATGGTGGAAGAGCTTCAGCGTATCCGCGCCGATCTCGAAAGTACCATCAAGAGAAAGGAGGCCGAGATCAACGACGCAAACGAGCGGCTGCGCGTCAGCGTCGAAGAGAAAGATTCGGTGGACAAACAGCGCCGAGACCTGCAGATCAAGCTCAACTCTGCCCACGGAGAACAGGAGACTGATAAATCGGAGCGTGAAAAACTGATCAAGCAGAAACAGAAGATCGAAGAGGAGCTCGAGTCCCTGCGCCATACCATGGAAGCGAAAGGCACAGAGGAGACCAAGCAGACGGAATTGCGCCGACTGCGTGAATCCGAGGTGCAGGATTTGAAGTCACAGCTGGGTGCGCTGCAAGCAGAGCTGGATGACTCGAGAAAGAAGACGCAACAAGTAGTTGATAAGCTTAGAATCGAGCTGGACGAAGTGCGTGAAGAGGCCAGCAATATCTCCCGTGCCAAATCGGCACTTGAGAAGGAGGTTGCCATTCTCAAAGAAGAACTTGAGCGCAGCGAGGAAGCGCATACCCGATCCGAGAAGACCAAGCGTCAAGTCGACAGTGATCTACAGGCTGCGCGGTACCGCGCGGAGGAGGCCGAGAACACACTCTCCGAGACCAAGACTCACAAGGAGACTTTGGAGCGACAGGTCTCCGTGTTGCAGGCTCGCTTGGACGAGAGCGAAGCCAATTGCGCCCGACTGGAGCGTGAGAAGCAGAGTTTCCAGAAACAAGGTGATACGCTGCGGGACGAGCTCGAGGAAGAGGTTCGCAAACGCACTAGCTTGGAATCCCAGAGGAAGAAGGCCACAATGGAACTCGCTGATCTGCAATCCCGCTTGGACGAAGAGGAGACGAGCAAAGCGGATGTCGCCAAACGATTGGCCAGCAAGACATCGGAGCTGGACTCTTTGAAAGAGAAATACTCTCGTGATGTGCAGGGCCGTACCGCCGAACTGGACGAGGCGCGCAACAAGCTGCAGAAGGAGCTTGCCGACCTCCAGACGCGATACGACGAGTTGGACCGCAATGCAATGAATTTGGAGAAAACCAAGGCGCGGCTCACATCCGAAACGGAAGACCTGCGCATCGAGATTGAGCGCGAACACAACGCTGCCCGGAACGCTGAACGGTTGCTGAAACAGGTAGAGACTCAACTCAGCGGAATTAATCTCGATCTCGAGGCTGAGCGTCGACAACGGGATCTGGCTGAATCAAACGGGCGGAAGCTGCAGAATACCATCGACTCGTTGCAGCTGGAGCTTGACGAGAAGGCGCATCAGATCGCGACGGTGCAAAAAGGCAAAACCGAGTTGGAAACCGAACTCAAGGCCCTCATCGATGAAATTGGGGATGGCGGCAAGAACGTGCACGAACTAGAAAAGTCGCAAAGACGGCTTCAGTCCCGGATCGATGAACTCGAAGCTCAACTTGAAGAAGAGGAATCGATCCGAAAGAAGGTCGAAGAAGCGAAACTGATGATGGAGGTTCAGTTGAGCGACAACCGCAAGCGAATGGAGGCTGACATACTCGCCAAAGATACCCAGATGGAGGAGACCCGTCGCATGCTCATGCGTGAGGTCAACTCGCTCGGAGAGCAACTGGACGAGACAATGAGCCAGAAAGGCGAGCTCATGAAGGCCAAGAAGAGACTGGAAGAGCAAGTGGAAGAATTGATGTCGCGCCATGATAATTCCGTCAAAGGACAGACCGATCTACAGAAAGCGAAGGTGCGGACCGAGGCCCAACTGCGGGAGCTCAACCTCAAGTTGGAAGAAGAAGAGCGAGCGCGCAAGAACTTTGAGGAGCTGAGCCAGCGGTATGAGAAGAAGGCGAACACTCTGCAGAGTGAAATGGAGAGACTCGAATTGCAGCTGGAGAACAGTGAAAGAACCCGCAAGCAGCTTGAGCGTAAGGTGGAGGAGCTGCACAATGAGCTTGAAGGCGGCGATGACAGCAAAGCTGCCTTGAGTGAGACCAAAAAGCGTCTCGAAAAGGAGCTGCAGAGACTGCAGGCCAAGCTCGAAGAGGAGCAGGAGGCTCGCGCCGCACTCGAAGCTGCCCGCCACACCAACTCATCAGAACTGGAAGCACTGCGATCGCGGGGACGCGATGACCTGGAAGGCAAGATTGAGAAGCTGGAAGAGTCTCGTAGAGCGCTACTCGCCGCTCAACGTCTCACAACGCAAGAGCTTGACGATAAGAACAAGGATTTGGCAAATATCGAGAAGCAGCGTAAACTGCTGCAATCCGAGATCGATGATCTTAAGACGCAGCTTGAGGCCGAAGTCGTGCAGAAGGGCGAAGAGGCTGCGGCGAGGAGAAAACTGACCGCGGACCTGAAAGAGCAGGAGCTGAAGCTCGAGGCAGAGATTGCGAAATCCAATGATCTTGCTGAGTCACTGGCGATGCATCGTGCGCGCGCCGACCAAACCCTCGGAAAACTAGAAGCTGCCGAACTCGCCCGCATCAGAGCTGAAAAGAACGAGAGCTCGTTCCGGATCCACATCAGCGAGATTGAAGAGAATTTGAACGAGGCATTAAAAGAGCGCAAACTCGCCGAAGACAAGGTGCGAAGTCTGGAAGAGCAGGTTATCGATCTGCAAGACAAGATGGAAGAAGACTCGCATGAACTCGCAGATCTCGCTGTTGTTAAGCGAAAGCTTCAGGAAGAGATTGAAGCATTGCACGACCGACATCGCCGAGAACTGGACGAGCGGGAGGGCGTGGTTGACGCAACGCGCAAGAAATACCAGAAGGAGGTCAAGCAGCTCATGACGGAGCTTGAAATCGAGAAGAGCAACTCCATGAATCTGAAGGCCACTAACAAGGACCTTGAGGCCGACCTTGAGAGCGTTTCAAACCGCCTGGAGGAAGAATTACGCGGGGCTGCAAACTGGAGGAAGGACCGTGAGCGACTGGAGCTCAAGATGGAAGATGTCAATCGGGCTTACAACGAAAGTCTCAACGGCTACGACGAAATGCAGAATCAAATAACATCGCTTTTGGGACAAGTACGTGATCTTCGCACAACGCTGGACGATTCGGAAGCACAACGTGCTGTGCTGGAGAAGAGCAAGAAGGCGCTAGAATCAAGAATAGAGGAACTTGGCGAGAAGAACGACTCAACCGCACGAGGACGCCTAGAGATGCAGAGATCCATGCAAGCATTGGATCAAGACAACTCGGAACTGCGTGATCAAGTCGATGAGTTCGAAGAACGCATACGGATAGCGGAGGATCGTGCCCGCCGAGCCGAGCTTTTTGCACAGGAGACGTCCGCCGATCTCGGCAAAGAAAAGGATCAAAGTCTCTCGCTCGAGAAAGAAAAGGTTGGCCTTGAAAAGACGATCAAGGAACTAAACGTCCGGATATTGGACTTGGAAGCCACCGCGCTGCAACGAGATGCAGGGCACGTCAAACGCCTAGAAGCGCGGCTCGAAGAATTGAGCTCGCAGCTGGATAGCGAAACGAAGGAGAAACTGGAGATCTCCAAGAACGCGCGAAAGACTGACAGAGTCATTCGCGAACTGCAGTTCCAGCTTGGCGAGAAGGATAAACAAAAACAGCGCTTCGACGAGGAGACGGACAAGATGGACCAGAAAGTCAAGCGGATGAAAGCCCAAATAGATGAGCTGGTAAGGACGCCGTGTACAAGTTGACCATCGCCTCATGGCACGCTTATTAACCCTGATTTGGCAACAGGAAACATCTGAAAGCAATCTACAGCTTGCCAAACGCCGTGCAGAGCGGGAAGCAAACGAGTACCGGGACCGCGCGTTACGGTATGTGTTCGGTGTGCTGCATGCGAAGTGATGGTGGTTTGTCGTTTGCTTATGTTTTACGTTCAAAGGTTCGAGAAGGAGGTTGAGAAACTCAAAATACGCGTCGATCGAGCGAGCACAGCTTTCTGAGGACATTTCTTGGACATTTGGACTCGAGATGGACAGATGGATTCAATATTATCTACATTTCTCGCGCAAAGCTATCTACAAATATTGTTCGAATCTTACCGTCATGTCACATCAACTAGCTACATTTTGATATCAATGCTGAGACATTTCCCGGAGTAGCTCATTGGGAGTCAACCTCTTCGTCAGCATCGCTCTGTTGCTCATCGCCGTCTTCAGAATCAGGCTCCTGTGTTCGCACAGGTAGCGGAGGTTGTCCAGGCAATCGTTTCAAGGCGAACTTGTAAACAAGATACCCAGCAAGACCAGTTTCCGACCAGGCCTTCTCCACCTTATACAAACCATCATATCGGTACCCTTCGAGTGGGGCGTAGGGGGAATCCAGTTTGTATCCACGCACAACCCTAACCGTCGTGCCGGTTTCGGCGCTTTTCCACATTGCGAGATTTCCGCGTGTGAGGGTTTGGTCCTTGGATTGCGGCGCTGTACGCAAATTCTTTGGCTTTGCTTTCGTGCCGGCTAAGTCTCTTCCACCTTCGCCCGTATATGTGAAAGCTGGCACACGCCATTAGTTTGAGTCTTATGCCGCACGCGTTCTTTAACCCCATATCTTACCTTCTCCCAGATCGACGTCATCTTCATATCCGCCGGAGAGGGCAATCGAATAGCAACCATCCAACCCGCCGTGAATGCCGCTCACTGGAGGCCGGTGCACTCCGTCGTAAGAGCACTGCATGCGCATGGCCCACGTCCGTCCCACCTCCACGCCCGGGATTTCTCCAAATGAGTTCTCCCGACTAGTTTTGACAGTCCGTGCTGAGTTGGTGCGTCTCCTTTTCTCTGGTACGTTCGAAACGTCGTCGTCTTCGTCGCCTAGCGCGCGCTTAGCGGCGGCAGCGTGCCCACGCAATCTCTTCGACCTTCTTCTGGGAAGGTTCTCTTCCTCCTCTTCATCCTCTGATTTCTCTTCTGGCTTGTCCTCGAAATCTCCGTCTTCAGGCTCAGATGTCTTTGGCTCTTTGCGTACTTTCTTCGCAACTAGTCGCTTCTTTGTCACTTTTGGGGCAGGCGCCGGAAGTGGTTCTATGCCCAGCGAAGCCAGAAGCGCCCTGTTGGCGGCAATTTTCTTTAGCCGCTGCTGCTCATAGGCTGTCACATCAGCTCCCGTCCCAAGCATATTTGCGTTTGCTTCCTTCAAAATCAGCGTTTGTTTATCTTCACGCCATGCGTGGTGGTTGTGTCCGAGGGAGCCGGACGGATGAACTCTCTTGAGCAGTGACCGCGTGATGTGTCAGCATCCTGCCCATTTCAGTCTCTCCCACTTATATGTGTGCCTTGGACATCGCCTCCGTGATCCTGATAAGGCACCCGCACTAGTCTCAGAGTGGTATAGCGGTGTCTAGTATCCGGATGGTGCGCAGAATAAGATTACCGTTCACGCTGGTTTTTCGGCATGGTTGTTGCTTGAGAGGCCAGTTGCTGTGAGGTGACATCGAAAGGAGAAGCGGGGGGGGGGGGGGGGAGGGGAGGGGGGCATGCTGCGCATCTGCGAACCAGCATAGAGCGAGATGATCGTGAAACTGCATGGATGCATACCTAGCTTGGCGCGAAACTGGATATCTTTACCACGATCTGCGAACAAGCATTGTGCGAATGATCGTGGCATCTGTGGGAAGATCTGCGCATGGCGCTCCGATGCCACAAATCTCCGAACAAGGTTTGTACGATATGGTCCCATGATGGCCGTCCGCATGCAAGCATTGCGCGAGATGGTCCCGAATCGGTATGAAGACAAATTTGCCATATATAAAGCAATCGCAGCATCCATAGTACCTTGAAGCTAAAATGGGCCTGTGAACCACGTAGTGGCGTTCTGACTTCTTCTGGGCGCAGGATGGTGCCCATATGGAAGCGACGATGGTTGAGAATTCGCATGAAGATATATATGCATTTTGCAGCAATTTGTTCCAGTTGCATTGCTTGAAGAAAAAGAACGTAGGAACATCCCTACGCAGATGACGCCCCGATGCTCATCTACCTGGAAGCATTGCGCGAGGTGATCACGAATCTGCATGGACGTCTGGATGCAATCGAGCAAGGCCTTTCAAGCAGGTTGCCAGCCCCTTAAATTGATAAACAGCGGGGTGAGAACATCTCCGCGAAGATGTCATTTCCATATTAGCCATCTGGAAGCCAAAATGGCCGTGATCTACACTTCGGTCGCCTCGTCTGCTTTGTACTTTCAAGAGATCATTTCCCTGTTGAAGACATTCCTACGCTGCCCATCTGCGACGGATGGTCTGCATGTAGGTATGCAACGCATGAAATCGCAGCAATGCGTTTGAGTCGCATTGCCTGCTTCCTGCTGATGAACACTTTCACTTAGCTGGTAAGGGTATAACGCGTCGATGTGTCAGCACTTGCGCTACGCGTCCCGACTTCCCCGCGTTCACTTTTCCCGTCTCCCTGTCTGAGCACTTGAGATCCCTTTCTACGTCTATCATCGCCCCCGCAAATTCGCATGGTTCCGTACTCCTAAGTGCGGGTCTGGTATCCGGTGGACATACAGCGAGTTCCCCAGCATTATGGTGGGCTTCTTGCAACTGGGTGGATAATGTATACAGTGGTATACAATTAAATCTATCCACTTGCAAGAAATCCGCTACAAGTCAAGGGCAATTGCAGCAACATGTCTCTCACTTCAAACATTTCTCGCATCGATGTCATTTCCATGTTGCGTTTCTGCGAGCGAGCATTGCGGAAGATGGTCATGATCTGCATGGAGGTGATCATGCCATACACAGAGCAGCGTATAGAGCATAGCCGTATGCACGGTTTCTGGGCAGTGGTTTGTGAGGTGTAACAAGCACTGTGAGGACAGTTCAACGCAGAAGACATTCCCATGGTACCCATCGGCGAGCCAGCACTGCGCGATGGTCGGGAATCTGCATAGAGCAGTGCAAATTCACCAAGCTTTATCGGTCGCATCGCCGCGCCTATTCGGACACGCGGTCGGACGCCAAGCGTGGCGCGCGACGCCTCATTCCCGCAATTCACGTCAGCAGCTCAACCACCTGCAAAGCCACGTATACTGCATCTAGTATTGCCTAGCGGGAAACGCCAATCCTCACAAACACCACCGAAACGCCTAGTCATGGCGTTTTCCAAATCACTATTGTAGATACCTACTGAGACTCCCTCACAATGGCCGCAGACATCCGCAATCACGTCAAGCAGCTGAGAACACACCAACATGGCCAGCTTGGGAAGCTTCAGGCAAAGTCAGATGCGGAAGTGGAACTGCTGGAGGTCGTGAACGCGTATTTCAGGGTGCGTAGGTTGCCGAAGGGTGTCCATTCGACAAAGGGAACGTCAACTCAAATATAAACGTAGAAACGAGCAGAGATTGAAAATCAATACGCGGGGGTAAGAGGAGCAGCTTCTTTTTGATCAATACGCTATGCGATCTGACGCTTGAAAAAGGCGTTGGAAAAGCTTTCCAAACACTACATAAACAGAAAGTTCAAACGAACCTGTGCTCCGGGGAACAACCAAACACCGTTAGCACCGGCTGATGAGGCTGCCACTGGGTAAGGTATGGTGCGTAACACGTAGCGCGCTGTTCGCGAGCTCATTTGTGTCGGTACCCAGAGCAATCTATGCCGCTTTCTCCGCGATCTTGGTCGAGTCAGAGAAGCAAGCGCGGCAACGTGGACAGATTGGCGAGAAAGTGGTATCGGATATATCAGAGTTCATAAAAGATCTCGTGAGAAGTCAGAGCTCCAGCGCGAAAAGGGTGAGGATTAATGTTTCGTAGGACATCGATACACCTTGACTCACTGTATGTTCTCTGCGCAGAATGTGGATTTTGGGGTACGAGGGGAAATGACGAAATGGGTGTGAGATATGCCGCTCAAACGTGCGTGATCAACTTTTCAGACAAAGTACCAGCAGGAACTATGGACTGCATATGAAGACCTAGAAAAGGTAGCACCAAACGCGCGCTTCCTTTAGCGGATGGCTTTCTCACGAAATCATGTCAGACCAAGCAATCATACGACAAAACTGCCAAAGAAGCTGAATCAGCCAGACGAAAATACGATGACATGGCAAAGAAGCCTGGGTCCGGTCTGAGCGCTATCAAAAATCTCGTAACCGGCACGGATTCTGAAGAACGCGTCGCGAAGGTTAGCATCGCCTCCATTAGCGGTACTTAGGCCGTGGAAGCTGATTGACTTTAAATGCATCAGAACAGAAGCAAATGGAAAGCTTCTAGTCGTAAGCTTAATGATGCCAGGAATGAATACCTTTTAGCCTTGGCAAGCGCAAATGTCATTCAGCAGGCCTACTACAAAGGTAAGTGACTTTTGCTTCGCGGATCCCCGATACACCTTTGATCACTGATCCTGGATATGGACTTAAGAGGAGGTGCCGCAACTTATGCTGGTAAGCGCTACACTCAGGTGCACAGTTAGGAGCACCTGCTGACTATCTGTTTGTCATTAGAATCTTGATGGAACGTTCTATAACGCGTACCCGTCGCTATTGGAGAAGTACACAAAGCTTGAGGAAGATTACACTGGCGCTCTGCATACGAGTGTTGAGAACATCCGCGCGTCCTTACGGAGCGTAGAGCGTCAGAAAGATACTCAAGCATTTTTGGGAGAACACCACTCGGTGTTTCAAGATCCAAATACATTTCACTTCGAGCCTAGTGCCGGTGATGAGGTAGCTAACGAGAATGTGAAAGATTCATTGAGCATATGGTTTGCAAATCACCTCGGTTTTAGTGTGATGTAGTTATTGTCGACGACGTGACCAAAGTGGCACTGGGCCATCGTCTCGGACGACTCGTTGCGCTAGAAGAAGAGCTTTCCACCACCATTGCACAAAAAGAGCGGGAATTGGCCGCGTGCGCCCAAATGGCTGACACATACAGTCAAACTCCGTCGTTCGGCAATGCCGCTGCACCACTAGAGGTAGCAATCGCGCACCGTTACAGATGAATATCATGCTCCTTTTCTTCTTTGCGCTGATGATCTTGCATCAATAGACACGACAAGATCTGGAAAACTCTATGCGGCTGCTCAATGTCATGAAAGCGAGAACCGTAGTGCAAAGACAGATGCTTTCAAGCCTAGGAGGTATTAAACGAAAGTGATTCCATGGATAAAGAGGCGCCGGCTTATGGTATGTCTTTGACACAGTCGAGCCCATCATGCCTGTTTCGCCAGCACAAGCGGCTGCCCTTGGTCCAGGCGCAAGTGCTGTGGCACCTCCCGCTACTAGCAAACCCAATGCCGTGGCCGTGTATGACTACGATTCCAAAGCCGATGGCGAGATCTCATTACGGGATGGTGATGACCTCGTCATTCTGGTCCCAGAAACTGACGGGTGGATCAAAGTACGCGTTCCTGTTCATGTACAAACTTGATACACCACTGACCCTGTGATATTGGTATAGGTGCGGAATCTTGTCAGCCAGGGGAGTGGCCTGGTTCCAGCCAGTTATATCAAACCTGTCGAAGCACAAAAAGAGATGCGCCCAGCTAGCTCTCAGGTCACCTTGCAACCTCAAGTCAAACGTGCATCCACCATTTCTGTTGCAGGCGCTTCCAAGCAGGGTACGTTTTTGGGCAGTTCTTGGAGCTTTCCTGACTTACTGCCATTCGCTCACACGCAACCGCCATTGCAGTGAAAGCGATATATGACTTCAACGCCACCGACGAAGGTGAGCTGACTTTTAATGCCGGCGACATGATCGACGTTCTGGACACTGGAGGCGACTTCACCGACGAGGCATGGTGGGAGGGTCGACTGAACCGCACTGGGGAAAGTGGGCAGTTCCCGATAGTGTTCACGCAAGGGTGGCAAGCCCTGCAAGCATCCATGTCGAGCAACATGCCATCTTCCGTTTCTATGTCCAGCTTGGCCAGAGCTGCAACCACACAAAGCCACCGCATGTCCATGGCCGAAACCATAGCCTCTAGACGAACCTCCACTATACCCAGATCACCTTCTAACAATCTTCCGAAGCCCACCAAAGGTATCGTCTAGGCTTCTCGCAAGTGTCCCACTGAATAGATCCTCCTAACGGTTTGCATTCAGTCATGGCCCGTGCCCTGTATGCTTATGAGAGTACCTGCGATGGTGAACTGTCGATGGACGTTGGTGATGTGATTCAGATCACCAACAAGGATACGGGAAGTCCTGCATGGTGGGAAGGGGAGGGCTCCCGTGGAAAGGTATGTCCTGCTTATGCTCACCATTGCCATCTCATCCGACTTACCGCTGTTTCCCACGTCTTTCAGGGACAATTCCCTGTCAACTACGTCGAGCTTATCGAAGAGTCCGATGTCCGGCCCCTGCCAGGAGTGCGTACAATGGGTTTGATGCAGATACGGCATTGCAATGATCACATCTAACGACCCATTTTACAGCTTGCTTCTAATCGAACGTCTATGGCAAGTGTCGCGGTGCCGAGTGTACCACAAATTAAAGCCCTGTACGATTACACCGCTGGCGCGGACGATGAAATCAGCTTCCGGGCAGGAGACATTGGAAAGTTGACTGACTCATCTGTAAGTACGATGCGTTTTCCTATGTCTAGTTCGTGATGGCGTCCGTCTAGTTCGTGATGGCGTCCGAGAGGGCATCTTGCGAAATCCTATGGCGATGACAATATGGGTCTGACATTATTTGCGCTTTTCTCGCGCACCAGGATGCCGACTGGTACGTCGGAGAGTTCCACGGCCAAACCGGTGCCTTCCCGGCAAACTACGTGCAAAAGCTATAGGCAGCGTCACAACAGAATCCGAAAACGCCTCGTTACCCCATCCGAACCCAGTCATCTGGTTAATCCCGCTCTCTTCACTTTGTAATCATATCTGCTTCTCTCGTTTTTGGATGAAATGAGATGTTTTATTCCAGTCAAACGCTTTGGTCCATTGAGCAATGATAATCTTTCAATCCTTTTCTTTTATCATTTCCATCATTTAGTTACATAATACTGGCCACCAGGGTCTACACTATCTCAGAAGTCTCCGTATGAAAGACTTCCGCAAGATTTCAAGTAAGTATCCGCTAGCTACAGTATAAAAAGTTTCTATGCATGCTACCTGCTGCCTGAGACTATGCCGCTATGAGGTACAGAGCCGCGAATCTGAAGTTCTTCATTCGCGCTTTCCCTTCGTTCCACCAGCGACAGGCTTCACTGGCCTCGCCTTGATGCGGGGCTGCGAAGCCACCATGCTGGACGCCAGGTTGATCCACTGGCCGGCCAAGAACCCGGCCGCCATGAGGGCCGCACACAAGGTCCGCACTTCGGCGTGATCAAGCACGTCGTTCATTCCGATGGCTTTTTGAACGTGTGCCAGCGGTTTGAGCTGAGTTCGCAGGTGGGATCCGAGCCCGTGGGTGGAGTCGCCGTAGGCAACGTACAGTGCCGTAATCTGCAAGAGATTTGAGGCGGGTCGGTTTGAAAGCGCACCATAGCCCTTTCAACGAAAATCGACTTGAAATACTTACAACGCAAACAACTCCAAAGTCCCATCCCGGCCACTGCCATCTTCTGATCCCATTGAACCACTTGAACAGTATCCCACCCGCAGTGATCGACAGCACGCCTAGGACAAACTGGCCAACCACGGCATCTTTCGACAAATGTCCGTAATTTACATGCGCGCGGAACGAGTCCAAACCGTTGCAGAGCGCCCATGCGCGGGACGCCCCATCCAGACCTGCAAACGCCATATCCCAGAGGGGACTGACAGCGTTCAGAACGCAGTAGATTGCACAGACGTGGTTGATGAGTAGGTAGCCGGAAACGTAGATTGGGAGGACCAGGTTGGAGGTGAGGATCGGGAGTGGGCGCGCGGTTAGGAATGCGGCAACAGTTCCTGAGATAATCAGCGAGCATCAGCAGTCCTCCTAGATGAATGTCCTCATCATCAATCATTGAGTGTGAAGTTCTCTCCCTTACCACCACCCAAAGCCACCAACAAGTGTGACACTGCCAAACATAATACACGCAGGCCAATAAGTAAAAGAGTGGCGCCAGACAACCGACCATTTCCCAACCAATACACATACACAATCCCTTCAAAAACGGCTCATTCCTAGCTTGCGGGAATGCTTTCCGGAGTGAATACTGTCCATGGTATGCGAAAGCACAAGCAAACCATTCAGCTCAAACGGGACTTGTGTCCTTCGCGCGACTGGCGGAGCATGCTCACCGCTATACCAATAGAATGCAAAAGAGCCAGGAACGGCGTCGCAGCAAAGGCATGCAAGCCGTCATGAAGAAGCGGCCACCAGGTCATTGGTCGTGAATGTACTACCGATATCGGTTACAGGCAAGATGGATTGCAAAACAACAGGCCAGCAAAGAATCAAGCGGATGATCGGGATTGCTTAGTCATCCGCTGTCAAAATTCCTGATGAACACCTTTTTGCCACTTTGCCTTATTCGTCGTCCGGCTTGTCGAGCACTTACGCGAGGACGAGGACACATTGATTCTGTAAATACATCTACCCTTAGCATTTCATGCCTTCTATCAACACATTCTTGCCAACATTGATGTCAACGAGCTTCATATTACAGTAGAGAGACAAGGTGGACACAGTATTCCGACCTTCATTGGTCAATCAGAACAACGAAATGAAAGTGCGGCAAGAAAAAACATTGACCAAAAGAAACATATTCCCGCTAATACAGTAGATATACACTTTCCACATGTTATTTGTGTGTTGATGAAAGCGCCCAAGTTGCCCAACGTGACGATGAGAGAAGACGCGAAAAAAGATCTAAATCAACTGAGCCGCACGTAACAATTCTGACATAAGGTAGCCGTTTAGGCCGCAAAACGCTGTGGAAAGTTAGAAAGTCGTCTTCCTCATCCCTCCAAGTTCAACTTAAGCAAGAAGAATACCATCCGAAATGCGCTTCACTGCTCTGTCCGTCGTTGCCTGCCTGTTGGCCCCCGCCGTCAGCGCATTCCAGCTCTGCCAAGCCGATACCGGAAAGGTACGACATGTGCATTAGAACTTTTGTCGTGTCATTATTATTTTCCCGCTAACCTCTCTTTCCTTCCATTGCCACCTCTTAAACACAATCTATTAGCTCGATGCCCTCAAAACCGTCGGAGCAAACAATGCTGTCACCGGCTACAGCCTCGTTTTCGACGCGGGACTGAAGGAATACAACCCGAACGTTGCGGTGAATGTCACCGTTCCCGGCGGCGGGAATTTCCAGCAGATCCTCCTCTACGCTGCCGAAAACCGCTACGGCAACCACTCTGGCACCTGGGTCAACTACGATAAGGGTGCCTACGAGACTCTGGACGGCAAGGACGAAACCTCCAACCCGGCCGGTTGCGCTAAACTCGGTCTTGCGGCGACTCTCGCTTCCAAAAACACTGACGCAAAGACCCTCCCCGCAACTTTCCAATGGCTGCCCCCCGCTACTCCTACCTCAGGCTCCATCCGATTCTGGGGAATTGTCGTGAAGAGCCCTGAGCTCGGTTATACCTATGTTTACACTGAGGGTGTCAAGGCACAGAACCCCTATCCGCAAGTGCAAACAAACTCTGCATCCGCGGCCACTGGTTGTGTCGCATTGCTTCTTGCATCCGTTACTTCGGGTCTCCTGTTCTTGTAGATCGGTAGTAAGCGGGGGCTGGACCCTTTCTGATACATAGAGTTAATAGTACATTGTAGAACTCAACTCATAGTTAATAATGACGGAAAGAATGGACAAACAAAGGCTGATAGGTGTGAATTCATCGTGAGCCCCGCTTCCCGCAGTTGTGCATTTTCTGGCGCCATTCCGGATCAATTTTGACCACCGGTCACCTCAGTCTGTTAAAGCAAGCACTCCAATCACTATACAATCAGACAATATGATAGCACTAGACAGTCTACTGATCACCAAAAGAACAACGCGATCTAAACCTAGACAATATGAGTAATGTTATACAATATGTTTACCAGTGAATGTAAACAACGCTAGGCACTCTATCAGCTATCAGTCTGACAACCAAACACTGTGAAGGTTCATTCCTTACAAAACCTCAATGAGCTCCACAATGTGATGGTGGGTTGCCGCTTTCGTCGGCGCGGTGTCTGTCTCTTTAAAACCTGTAGCAGTTGTTGCCGAAAGCGGTGCATTTCGGCGTGCTACGTATCACTGTACTGGGTACAGTGGTGATTTGATGGCCCCAAAAGATCAATTTCCATTACGGAGAGGGTTTACAGTATGTGGCGATCGGGTCACTGCAATACGAGCTTATGAATGTATATTATTCCTCTTTGGGAGGCCGTCAGAAAAGTTTTTATGAGCTTGTTTTGAACAATCGGTAACGCCTCTATCTATCTTTTTGTCCAGATTCCAAAAACATGTGCAGTAACGTATATGCTGTCAGAATTAAGTTACGTGGCAGTTGCCACTTGGTCGAGGACCGTGCGCTATTATTTGGCCGAACTGGTGAGCGTGATTTCATGGGGACTCTTGGGCTTTCATTACCTTCTCGCCCTAAATATGGTGAGTGAGCAGCTTCAAACTGAAGCTTTCACCATGTGGGCCATCGTATGTCATGAATGAAGAAAGAAAAGATTTGATGCTCCTAGGCTACTGTGATGCGAAACTGCGATATTTCCAAATGACGTAGCTGCGCCCCATGTGGCGCGGACCTCTCATCACGTGGTCAAACTTTTCCCATAAATTCTTTTTGTCGCTCGTGCGTTCTTTGCAAACTGCATGCCCTCGACTACATTTGCCAGTACGCACATGGTAAGTAGAATGCAGCTATAAGGGCGGGAGGATTTGGGAATGAACGGAGGATGGTAATGCAAACCTTATCTACATTGTCCGAACACACAATGTTGAAAACGTTTTATGCGCTGACGTTCGATACCGGAAGGATTGATGACAGAACTTGGGGAGGATTGGCCGCTTTGGTATCTATGAGTTTCCATGCTAACTAAATCCTTCCCTGCTCTCTTGTTCAAAATAGACTGGTGCCATTTAAAGAAGCTGTCAAATCATCTCAATGCAGGGCTTGCTCCGTCGAGTGTCCTCACCTCCTCACCATCTCATTGGCTTTTTTGCGCTATCTCGTTGTGAGCAAGTGAGGACGAGTGACGTATGAAGTCTCGCAGCCAAATCTTATACGCGCGCCCATTTCAGTGACGGGCTTCTTCTGAAATAGGTCGTTCACTATGTTCTGGCGTGCAAAAGCAACCTCCGCCTGTATATACCACCTGTACCCAGATCCCGTGGGGCAGGTGGAAATATTGGCTGGATATCTCTACGTTTGTTTTCTTACAGTCTTACAAGATGGTGTCTGCGCGCCATGATCTAGCTTGTAGTGCTTGGCTGCCGCACCTTCATGCAGCGTCGCCAGTCGCAACTTCAACAGGCTTGCGTGGGCCATCCGGATCTGACTCTCAGGGTATCGCCGAGAGAGACACAGAAAAGAAACAGCAAGGCGCCCAAAGTCAAAATAAACGCACAAACAGAGACAAAGAGTCGTGTCTAACTTCAGCATATTTCCCTTCTTGCATTGTGATCTCGCACAGCGGAAATTTCGGCCATGCCCGTGTACACATGCTAAAAGCTAAAAACTTATCGTTTCGTCATCGACGGCCAGGACATGTGTGAATGGACTTTCTCGTCTCGGATCCTACAAAATGCAGCGCGTGACGATAGGTCATGGTTGATGCATCATTTCTCTCTGCATATTTGGACAACGGCAACGAACAAAGCTATGTATATTTTGGAAAAAGGGCATCACGCTCAAAGATACATGAAGATATGAGAGAGGTACAGATGAAAAAAGGGGAAAAGAAAGAAAGGTCTGGGCATTTGGTGTCCATAGGGCGTTTATAGATGGGGAAGGCAATGCATGAGCGAGGCAGTTTAAGCAGAGCTCTTCTTGACCCATTCAGCAACGTGCTCGCGTTCGCGGTTGACCCAAGCAGTCTTTCCACGGACAAACTCGACCGCCTGGTCGATTCGTCGGCTAATAGCCTTGATGTCCTCAGCGCGCTTGGCCTTTTCTTCGTCGGACTTGAGGTCCTTGCCGGCACGCCAGTTCTCGACCGTGTCGAGAATCTCCTGACCGACCTGGGGCTGGATCGCAAGCTGAATCAGACCGCCCATGAGTCCAAGGGAAGCCTTGTATCGCTCAATAAGGAGGTCCCAGTTCTTGAGGAGGAAGGGCCAGACGAGGGCACGGACGCGAACGAGTTCCGGGTTATTGCTGGTCATGCCGCGGATGACCATGGGCACCTCGTTGGAGCGGACAACTTCCGTATCGAGGACAATCTCATTCATCAAGCGGTCGACGAGGGCCTGGTCGTTGACAGCACCAAGCGAAACAAGGGCAAATACCTTCTGGTCGGGAGTTGCGGCCGTTCGGTAGATCTTCATGACGGCATCAAAGTCTTCCTGCGGTTTGGTGCTGTAGGCCAGAACCGTGGAGTAGGCAATGGCGCGGAGGTTGGGGGGCAGGGCGGATTCGTCGCCAGCAATAAACTTCACGAATCGTTCTTGCAGAGCCTTCACAATTTCCGCATCGTCGGCGTGAGCGGCGGCCTCGATGACGAGGGTACGCTTCAGGCCAGAGAGGTGGTCTTCACCGACGGGGTACTCAAAGCCCATGGCCTTGGCCTTGCCAGAGAAGATCTGACGCTTAATGGCTTTGAGGCCATTGGTTACCTCCTTGTCCTCCTTGTACCAGGCATCAATCATAGAGTCCAGTTTGGTGGAGATTTCCTTGAGCAGGATATAGTCCTCCTCGGCCTCGAAAGCCTTGATCAGCTCAAGGGCAGCGGTGGTGCTTCCGTGACCAGAGAAGGCGAGAGCAAAGGCGTCCCCGAGAACACCAAGCTTGTCCTCGTTGGAGAGAGCCTTAGGATTGGCCTTGATCAGGGTTGCCAGACTGCGGAGCTGCTCCTCGTTCAGACGGACACGGTAGAAGCCAGTGGTGTCAAAGTTGAGCTTCCAGAAAGCGCCCTCGGCCTTGCTGTACGGGAAGGTAATGGAGGCCTCCTTCTCCGACAAGATATGATCGGTAGCCTTGCGGGGAGCGAGGTGGGTGGTGATGACGAGAGGGACCCACCAGACGGTACCGGTAGCGTCCTCTTGGGCGGTAGTCTCGCCAGAGGACAAAAATCTGCTCTGCTTGAGTTTCAATGTCATCTCGCCCTTGGCTTCGTCGAACCTCTCGTCCAAAACAGTTACAAGAGGGTAGCCGGTGTCGCGGGTCCATGGAAGCATGAACTTGGCAACGTCGCGGCCGGAAGCAGCGCCGAGAGCGGCCCACAAGTCGAGGGTGGTGGCATTCTGAAACTTGTGCTTCTGCAGGTACGCGCGGATACCAGTCTTGAAAGTGTCGGTTCCGAGGTAAGAGTTCAACATTCGGATGACGGACGCTCCCTTCGAGTATGAAATGGCGTCGAAAATCTGGATGATCTCAGACGGGCTTTGTACCTCAACCTCAATGGGGTGACTGCTGCGAAGGGCATCGAGTTCCTTTCCTTGCGAGTAATCAGCAGTGATGAAAGAAGTCCAGATCTTCCACTCGGGGAAGAGGTGGTCAGTGGCCATCCATCCGACAAAGGTGGCAAAACCCTCGTTCAACCAGAGCTCGCTCCACCAGTCCATAGTCACCAGGTTTCCGAACCACTGATGAGCCAATTCGTGACCAACGACGTAGGCAATGCCCTCCTTCACCTTGGCAGTGGAGTTTTTCTCATCGTAGAGAAGGTAGATTTCTCGGTATGTGACCAGACCCCAGTTCTCCATAGCACCAGCGCTGAAATCGGGAATGGCGATCAGATCCATCTTGGGCAGTGGGTACGCGACGTCGAAGTATTCAGAGAAAAATTCCAGAACACGAGCGCACACTTCCAATGCGAAGCGACCCTGCTCCTTCTGGCCAGGGAGGGTGTACACACGGACTGTAACGGGGACAGCATCCGCTGGTGCCTTGGCACTTGATGTGGTCTCAATGTACTCGAGATCACCGACGGCAAACGCGAGGAGCTGATTGTTCAGAGAGCGGAGGGCAACAAGGATCAGATGGGGATGAAAAATCCAAATGTCGCAACTATGTCACTTACGTAGGTACTCATGATGGGGGTGGTGGCGAACTTGACGGCCTTCAGGGACTTGCCGTCAATCTCGACATCCTTCTCCTCCACGGCGTTCATGTTGGACAAGGCAGTGAAGTTCTTCTCGATGTTCAGCACAACGTCGAAGGTGGCCTTGAGATTTGGCTCATCCCACGATGGCAGGGCGCGTCGGCAGTCGGTAGCCTCGAACTGCGTGACAACCATGTGCCTGATGCAAGAAACAATCCGAATTAGCTCTTACATCGAGCATGCCTCGGACAAACAAATGAGATTTACTTCTTCTCGCCGTCCTTGGTGTAAGAGCTGCGATAGAATCCGGCCATCTTGTCATTGTGGATACCAGTGTACTCGATGTGCAGGGTAGCGGTGGCACCAGCCTCGATGGCGTTGGCAAACTCGAATGTGACGGTCTCGGCCTTCTCATCGAGGGTGATCTTGGTAGCAGGCTGACTGGAGAGTTTGGCGATGTCAACAACTTTTCCAGGGCATCCACCTTCCGGTCCTCGAACGAGTATTCCCAAAACTCACGTGTTCTCAGTCTTCATGTACACCGAGGTGACAGTAGCGGACTGAATCTTGAGCTCGTTGGCATTGCAGACGATGGTGGTGATCTTCTCGTTCACCTTTAAGCTATGGACTCGACCGATGAGAATCTGGGTCTGATGTGTTTTGCATGGTCTGCGCGGCTAACGCACCTGACGTCCACGACTCCCTTGAACTCAAAGCCAACCAGGTCGGGGGTCAGTTCGACTCTGTAGTGCGTGGGCTTGACTGTCGCGGGCAGGATTTCGCGAGCCGCGGTGACACTGCCGCCCGCGGCGCCAGAGTGGTTGTGCATGCACATGGTTCGTTCAGAGAATGAGGTTCGCGAGCTGGAAGCCTGCGATGGAGATGCGGTGGGGTTTTCTAGAGAGCGTTTGGCGGATGACGCTGTGACTGCTTCTCTGGGTTGAGAAGACGATGAGTGGACACCGAGACACGCTGTCAATCGGCGAAACATGGTAAATGATTTGTGTAAAGAGTTTTTGACAGCGGTCTCTACTGTTCCCTATTTTATCAACCAGGGATGGACGGACTATTGATGGGCGCTCTAATGCTCTACTTACATTATTGTGCAGTGGTTTTTTTATGTGCGGAAAGCGTGGAGAGAGGGAAAGTCCCAATTTGCAGGAAGCGACGACGCACAACGGATTGCGTCGTGTGTCTTCAACTTGAAGTTCTTATTATGTATGACAAGGGGAGCTTCAGAGATACAAAGTGTTGCTCCAGTCCGCTTTGACGGGACGGGCAAAATCCCCTTTCAGTGTCATTACAAACGACCCTTCAACGACATACTGTAACCACTACTTTCCGACGGGTTGACGGTCGTGGGTTTAGGTGCGGCTTTCTTGCTACGTCCAGGTTACCCAAAAAGAATAAGCTGGTGTGACTTAGGCTTTGCCAGCACGGTGCCCACGCAGGCCAGAATGCTCCCGGACCCGATCATCCACAACGTGATCGCTGAATTAAAAAAAAAAGCTGTAGCCCAGCCGACCAGTGGTGCAAAGACCCGCTGTGAATTGCGAGAATCTTCCATGCTGCTCCATGTCTAAAACTGAGGATTGATAGCGACAACTGGTGTCAGAAGTCTTTTCCGAGCCCAGAGAAGGCAACATTTCACACTTTTCCCCACGAAAAGTGACTCGGACTGTACCGCGCGGGACGCGTAAGGTGCTGTGTGACGAGGGATCCTTGGTTGGTTTTGGGAATGAGAAACTTTTTTTTTTTTCTTTCGGTGACGGAAAATCATGATCATGTGGGATAGGCCATGGCTTCGGCATATGTAGTGGCCCTCACATGCCAGTGGGTTCCTCTCGATTGTCTTTCGAGCATTGGCCCTGGTGTGCGGCGTGGGTTGCAAGCACGCCGCATAAGATTCCGAGATGGAGTGTGGGCATACGATTTGTTATGCATCTGCTGGCACCGAGAGAGGCCGGTGCCGTATTCTCTGCAGCAATGCTCAATGGCAAAACGGCCCAGTGGCTGGATAATATTTCAACAAAGAAGCCAGGGACGTATGATTAATAGGAAATCGGATAACAACGCCATACAGAGACATTCGCAAGAGAATGACGAACGGGCATGCACATATGTGAGTTGCAGGTTATGCATCTACGCGTTTCCGTGCATGTTCAGGGTGACAGTTTCCGCCCCTGAACCCTGCCGTCTATTATCAGCTGCGTCCCGGCTGGTACGATGGGTGGCCGCAGTACGTTTCCAAAAAGCGATGGTGCTGATAGCAATGCCACCGATGCGAGCCTTGTGGCAGTTGCGCTGCAGAGCTATAGCTTTTCGTTCGGCAGCTCTACGCTTGGCGAGTTCAGCGCGTCGGGACGGCACGGGCCAAAGACGCGCGGTGAGCGCAAAGGACCATTTCCGGAGACCAAAGACTTTGACAGCATCAATGAGAAACATGGAAAGCAAGGAGATACCTATGATGCTGAGACCCCATCCCCAGCCGCTGTGGAAGACGAAGAGAGGTGTTCTCAATCGCCAGTATCTTGAACAGCAGCAGGTGCGAAACTTACATGGGCACGGCTTCGAAGAACGACACGCCATAGATCGACATGAACATAGCAAAAACCTGTGTCGCCCCCACCGCGACTATGAAAACCAAGCTTGGCCTCGACTCCCAGAGCCAACCCGGCACCCGCGTCGAAAAGATCACAAAATGCGGGCAAGACGAAATGTTGAGGTAGATGATTGTCTGCAGCGTTGCGTGATCCACGTTGAACACGTCTCTCGCGACAAAGAAGTGAGCAAATGAGATCGCAACGAGGATGATACCAATCACGAATGAGAGAAACATGAGCTGGCCCAGACGCCATTTGTCGGGCCTGCGCGAGATTCGCGTGTTGTCGACTGAGATGACGAGCGTTGCTGCATCATTCAGAACTGCGATCAGGATGATCAGCCGGTCGGGGAGCGAGAAATCGAAAGCCAGGAGCGTAATGAAGAAGAAGATGAGAAAGTGAATTGTCGAGGCGATTCGGTACACTGACGGATAGATGCGAGCGAAGGCGAGCGATTAGGGAAGGGAATTAAAATTGATCTGGGTAAGTCTCATTGTCATACTTACGGGCATACGAGCGCATCCGCTGAAAGATAGCACGGGAGGTCTCGATACCATTTACGATGGTCGAGAGGCCAGCGGCAAGTAAAACAATGTCGGCGGCCGAGCGAGCGGCGTCCGTGCAACCCTCTACAGCAATCCCTACGTTTGCTCTCTTCAATGCCGGCGCATCGTTTACGCCGTCACCTTAAAACCAAATTTTCTAATTCAGTGTGACATGTCCAAATGTGGCTTGAAATCATCCACAGGTCTTTCTTCCACATACCAGTCATTCCAACTAGATACCCTTTCTTTTGTAACAATTCCACAACGCGATACTTGTGTTCGGGGATAACCTGAGCAAAACCATCTGCTTTCTCAACACGATGCATGAGGTCTGTTTCGGAAACGTCCGGGTTGACGAGTGCATGAGCGTCGAGGATTGTGCGCTGCATGCCAAGACGGCGAGCGACTTCCTTCGCTATGATCGCTTGGTCGCCCGTTATCATCTTGACTGCAACCCCTAGTCTCTCGCATTCCTGGATTGTTGCTGCCGAGTCCGGACGCGGCTGGGGTCCCTTGCGTCAGCTCTGATCGTTAGAAGTAAATGGTATGGACGATGTCCTCCTACCGGGTCAAGCAGCGAAATCATCCCCACAAGTTCAAACTTCGTTAGTTCCACATCGGTGGTCTTTGCCACACCCAAAGCCCGCAAACCACGTCGGGCAAAATCGTTGATAGCGTGCTGCGC
Organism: Powellomyces hirtus; assembly: GCA_025526995.1. Taxonomy (NCBI): domain Eukaryota; kingdom Fungi; phylum Chytridiomycota; class Chytridiomycetes; order Spizellomycetales; family Powellomycetaceae; genus Powellomyces; species Powellomyces hirtus. Next base: position 299,810 of record JAHLKG010000023.1, on the reverse strand, counting down.
TTCCGCATGGCCTCCGACAGAATCGAGAATGACTTGCGGTGCGCCCTTGATGCACCGAAATGTAGTGCCCTTCGTGACATCCATCACAAGCGCAGAGGTATACTTCGACGTTGGGTTAAACGGGATAAATTCCAGCACTTTGTACCCTGGCACCCGATGGTCTGCATCCCCAATATCTTTAAGTGCCGATACACGGTCCTTAGCAGCCTTGCGCACAGCAACCTCGATAGCATCCTGCGTGCCAACTTCCGATGCCAGATATGCTGTCATCAGTAGTTCTTGCTCCGTGTAAGCTGTCCCGTCACCTTGCGGGTTCTCGGGTGTGGCGCCTTCGTACGCGAGGTATGGGCGGTCGAAGGAGAGCCGGTTCATGGTCAGCGTGCCGGTTTTGTCGGAACAGAGCACTCTCACGGAAGCAAATTCTTCGATGGCTGTCAAGCGTTTTACAATGACTTTCTCTTTGGCGAGCTCTTTAGCGCCGACTGCCATTGTTACGCTTAGAACGGTTGGGAGTCCTATCGGGATTGCGGCCACCGTTAGTACGAGGACGGAGCGGAGAGCATGGAGGAAACCTTGGTGCTTGCTGAACAGGTTTACGAACAAAATGATCACAACGAGAACCTTGAGATGCATGTGGTTGAGATAGTTCCTGATAAAGCGCAGATTTATGGAGCTTACCACAGTGATAATAATCAAGAAGTTCCCAATCTTGTTAATGATTTTCTGAAAGTGGCCGATGTCCTTCGTGACGCTAATCAGGTTTGCCGCACGCCCAATATACGTGTCCAGCGCGGTCTTCACGACAACGGCGAGCATTTGTCCCTGCTTAACAGTCGACGATGAGTAGGCAATGTCACCTCTGCCTTTGCTGGCAGGCAGCGATTCCCCAGTTAGCGCAGATTGGTCGATCTGTAGCTTGCTGTCCGTCGGATCACCAGTTGCCGAGAGCCCGAGCAAGCGGGCGTCGGCGGGGACAATGTCCCCGATACGGAGAGCGATAATGTCACCTGGGACAAGTTCTTTTGCGTCTATGTCTCGAAGCTGCCCGTTGCGCAACGTTCGGCATTTCAGTGCCAGCGTATTCTTCAGGGCGTCCAATGCGGACTCAGCTTTTGCTTCCTCTACATAGCACAAAGACGAAGAGGATAGGGGTGTCAGAGATGTAACAATGTCGAGATCAGGAATGCCGATCACGGTGGTATACGCACCATAGTACCCAATTGTAGCATTGACAACGAGAACAACGAGCAGAATGCCAAAGTCTATCCAGTCTCCGACTACAGCGCTGACAATGGTGGCGATCTCCAACAGGAAGGAGATCGGCCCGCTAAAGTAGGACAGGAATTTGAGCAGATTGCTTGCGCGTCTTTCGGGGATTTCTGTTACGCACAGCAAATTGAGGATGATTCAGTGACCCTAATATCTCGGTTTTCGGAAGTTGTTATGGCGCTCACCGTTCTCTCCAAATCTTTGCAGTCTTTCTTGCACCTCCTTCTCGGTCAAACCTCTGTCTGGCGGCGTAGCCAACAGTCTCTCTCTCTCCGCGTCGACTACGTCTCCCATTTCAACCTGATGTTCACAATGTCCCTCACCGACGTCCTTGAAATCCGGAGATCGCTTGGTACTCGCATCCTGTGGCAGGCTATGTGTTCCAGGAAGCTGATTTTGGAGAAGCACAATATCTTGGTCGCCACGAGTGGTCATGGTGAGAATATGTGTTTCGTTCGCTTGTTCTGTTGCAAGTTGCCGTTGACGAAAAATACAAGATTGCATACGAGATTGAGAGGTCTTGTTGTTGTCTACGTTTATGTACTTGGATGATTAGAACATGAAAATGAGTAGAGACACACGACGGTTTGGCAGTAAGCTACCATTGGGCAGAACTTTTGTCCTCGCTTGAGACATGCATGTGACAATCTATCAGCTTCAAATGAGAATCTCCTCTTCTATGATTACAAGGCAGTGCCTGAGCGCGCAAGGGACCAGGGTTTGATGGTTGAACAGTCAGTTGGAATGACAGGTTTCATCTCACTTCGCGCTTCGGTCGATCGCTTACGCAAGAGGCACTTAAGCCATAAGTAGTCTGATGAAACACGTGCCGTCCAACTGAGCCAGGATCGAACCGGGAAAGTTACTGCGCTTGGTCCATTCCGGTGTCCGTTGGCTGATCTTCTTCCAAGCTTGTCAGTTGGTTGCCTTGCCGATTGCACGGCGCTGCAAAATCCATCTTTCTAATTCCAACAGTCTCAACGACATTTGTATATACCCACCGTCATCCTCACTTTGATTACAGTCGCTCTGGACATCATAGCGTGTTTATTGCATTCTCCCGCAAATTACTTCACGACCGAGTATCGCGCGGAAAAAGGCTCCCCACCCACTCGCTGACCTCTCCGCGCTGCCTGATGCGCTCGCAAAGGACCAGCCCCGGAGGCCCTCTATCTTTCTCAACAACAGCAGCACCATCAGCAGCACCGTCGCAACAACTGTCGTCTTCTCTCCCACCTTCGGCGCTTGCTCTTGATGAGCTTCGCTGCCACCCACCGGCTGCTTCCGCTTGCAACCTTCGAAAACGTAAAAGCAATCTTCACAGCAAACTCGAGCTTTTCCCTGTGTCCTACTCTCCGTCGACGATACCCGTATCTCACTCGAAGCGGCCGTGTGGCAATGATGAGTGGACAATGTCTGAAGTGGCGGATGCTCTGGTCCGACGCAACCGACAGTGCTATCGAGCGCGAACGTTCGCAGGGAGGGACATCGCATCCTCGCGGCCGCCGCAGCAACCATAGCAAGGCGAAAGCCCTTGCGACCGGTGGGGAGTTTGGAGATGGTTCAAAGATTAGGGAACGATCAGAGCGAGCGCTGCCGACCAAATCGCTGCCAACCAATAGCACGCGTCGTTTCATTGGCTCGAATTCTGAATTGGATGCGGACCAGCTTTGGGAATACCTTACTCGTCCGGAAAAAGGGCAAACGTCCAACAGATCACCAAACAATGGACTGCGTACGTTTCTCATAAGAGTGGCTGATACCGACGTGACGAAACTGATCGGGAGATTCTGGAAATCGGGGAAGCCCTCCATCGCGGCGCGACGCATATATAAAATCTTGGTCGTTATGATGGATCTGGGCCGGGCATCCAAATTACCGTGCTGGACCGATCTGATTCATCTGTACCTCGACACACAGACTGGCAACGCACATCAGCTACACAGGGCAGCCTCTGCAGCGGAGAAGATGGAACGCAAAGGCTTTCCCCAGCGGCATGACGGTACCTGGCGCCTTCTATACGAATTTGCAGTGACTTCCCGGGACCCTCGGCAGGTGGAATGGGTGATAGCTCTACTGGTCAAGTCACACTTGTCGCTCCCCTCAGGGTTGATTCGGGAGTTGCTAGGCAAACATACACGAGAAAAAGATTGGAATGGGGCGGTCCGCTTGTACAACAGCATAAGTGACGCCGGGGCGACCCTGTGTGCTGAAAGCTACGCACAATTCTTGCGCATTGCCTCCCGGCATGGAGATGCCAATTTCGCGCGGGCATTGTATTCCCATATGACCAAAGCGGGTGTGAAACCGCAGATCGGCATGTGGAATTCCGGTACCTGGCGCCTTCTATACGAATTGGCAGTGACTTCCCGGGACCCTGGGCAGGTGGAATGGGTGATAGCACTACTGGTCAAGTCACACTTGTCGCTCCCCTCAGGGCTGATTCGGGAGTTGCTAGGCAAACATACACGAGAAAAAGATTGGAATGGGGCGGTCCGCTTGTACGACAGCATAAGTGACGCCGGGGCGACCCTGTGTGCTGAAAGCTACGCACAATTCTTGATCATTGCCTCCCGGCGTAGAGATGCCAATTTCGCGCGGGCATTGTATTCTCATATGACCAAAGCGGGTGTGAAACCGCAGATCGGCATGTGGAATTCTGGTCTCAGCGCTGGTCGCGACCACAAAAAGTCTACAGATTCATGGCTCCGCGCAATGCACGAGATCAATATGAAGCCCGACATCTCGACGCTCACGATCCTGGTGCAGCACAAGCTCGATAACTGGTCGTTTGATCCAACAGTATTCGACTTGATTGAGGAGATTCTTGACAACAAGGATGTCGATGTCGACCGGATTTTCTTCTCCACAATCATCGACTACTTTGTGCGCCATGGCCGACCACGCGATGCTGCTATCCTACTCAAGGTCATGGCGAAGAGAGAAGTACTGCCGGATGCATCGATATACGGCGCTGTCATGCGCGGCTACTTGGCGCAGGGCGATGAAGGACGCGCTGAGGTGTTCATGAGAGAAATGTCAGAAGTCGGCATCAAGCCCGACAAGTTTCTGTCGACGAAGTTGATTGATGGGTACTTACGGGATGACAACTATGCTGCCGCAGTGCGCATTCTGAATCAGATGCATATCCGCGATGCCCGAGATGGAACAAATTCACTGATAAGCAATGGGACCTCTACGACACATGCTGACGCCTACATTATGGGAAGTTTTCTTGCTTACTGTGCGCGGATGAACGACGCAGATCTTGCGGTTAACATTTTCCGCGATCTCAAATCTCACGGCATCCGGCCTGACGTGGCAGCATATACCCAGCTCATCCAGATCTTCCAAGACAACTTTACTGCTGTCCAGCAACTCTGGTTAACCATGCGAACAGTTGACCACGTGCACCCCGACGCTCGCGCGTTCAAAGCATACCTTCAATCCGTGGTGCAGAACACCAAAGATTTTTCTCTTGTGAAACGCGTGTTTGACGAAATGGAACAGACGGGAGTAACCCCGGATTCCGGCGTTTTCGACGTTTTGTTGCTAGCATATGCTGTCGACCCTCGCGTTGCAGAGAAGAGGGAGAAAACGTTCATGCACATGCGTAACCTTGATATTGAGCCGTCTCTCTATGGGTTTAATCAGCTCATTCGCGCCTACGCGCGAGCTGGGGACCTGATTCGCATGGAGCGCTATTTCCACCAAATCTCGGCTTCCAGCTCGCAGCGGACCTCACATCCCTTGAGACCCAACTCTCATTCATATGGGTACGTCATCGCCGCGTTTGTCAGACGCGGAGACTGGGACAAGGCATGCGAATATCATCGTCTGGCTGCGGAGAACGCAGTATCCCTGCTCCCGCAGACTCTTAGATTGCTTGACTCGGTCGCTCAACACGTCGGATCCGCGGCTTGGAACGAGCACTTGAAGCGCATTCATGCGTTGATAGAACGGGCAGATGAGCCAGTCCAACAGCCAAAGCACGCGGGACTGTGGACTGACCTGTCTGAGGTCTTGAATACGTTCAATCGAGACTCGCCGCCACCGTTGAAGAGCACTGCCGATGCGGCTGCGCAGCTCTCGTCTTCCCGACCTTGTGCCGACCATTCCGCGATACCACCAGAATCGAGCCTTCAAACCGGCAAGGACCAACAGGACTCGCCGCCACCGTTGAAGAGCACTGCCGATGCGGCTGCGCAGCTCTCGTCTTCCCGACCTTGTACCGACCATTCCGCGATACCACCAGAATCGAGCCTTCAAACCGGCAAGGACCAACAGGAGCAGCAGGGTACAGCCGCGGGCCCCTCTCCTCCCGAGAAGCCCGTCTCTACTTGAAGAAGTTTGCTCTCCCCACACCACCAGCCTACCTACCGCCTATATCACCGTCGCTGCCTCGAGGATCCCACCACTCAACTCCCCATCCCGATCTGTGGATCCGCCGCTTATTTTTGGGCCTGAAGATATCCATCAAATGTTTTCCCTGTTTTCAAGATATTTGTGCTGGGGAAAATTCGGCACTGTTACTGATCCACATGCATATTCACTACCCTATCCTACTACCCCTCCCCCATTGTTTATTAATTTTATTCTTTGATCGTGCGAGTCATATTACCCTTCCGCTTGATCGTCACCTCAAACGCAATTTATTTGACCAAGTTGTCATAGCAACAATGTCCAAGCTGACAGTTCGTTCAGCGAGATCTTGCCGTGCTCGCCGAGATTTGACATTTCGCAAACACCTCTCGCTGCTCACCCTCCTCACTACCTGATGTCCTCTGCTTTCAGAAGAGCGGCCGGGGCCTCAGCGCGGTCATCACGATGTCGATTCAGCAACCCTATAACATCAACAACATTGCCCTTGCCAACACATCCACGCACGACCACCCGAAACATGTCCTCCTCCTCTACCACCACCAACAACACCACCACAGGACGGCCGAGTTCTTCTCCCACAGACGCTGATATGAACAGCAGCCACAGAAATGACGCGGGCGGCGCGCGAGGTGGAATGCCGATGGGCGGGGCGGACGCGGCGCCTGGGATGAGCAGGTCGCGCGCGGCAGGGGTAAGTGGATGTGTGCAAGAAGCTGAGGGTGCGCAACGCGGAGAGCTTTTGGTTGATCTTGTTTTTTTTTTTTCTATTAGGCGGAGGGCCTATCATCGTGTACATCCAGCATAATACCGGACGTGTTGACGCGCACGTTTCGCACGCGCGCGATGCAGATGGAAGGCATATTGGGTGGGGTGATGATTGATGATGAGGATATGTGATGTGAGAAGAGGACAAACAAAGATAAGGGCTAGCCGGTCTTCCGTTTGTGAGTCAGCTGAGGGAGTGCGGGCTCTCGCGGGATGAAGTCTGAGCGCCTGGCTTGTATGCCGCAGTCTTCCGTTCGACAAACACTCTTTTCAAAGAGCCATATGCAACAGTCCCCCGGGACGTGGCGATAATCTCTGTGTCGAAGAAGTCTTGTCCAGCACTTCTTGGAGGCGTGAATGCGTTAATCTAGACTCGAGATACTAATATAGAACTGAGATGTGGATGCCACATTCTGATCCAAGCAACACATCGCTTAAAAGTAATCTATGGCCAACGAACGCAAAGTCTTCATGCTGCAGGGTCTGAGCCCCATTGCGAGGAACCTCTCAGCAATCCCCTTGTGTGGGACCTTCGGCAGTCTGGCGCGCTCCGCGTTGTCTCCGCATACAAATGATTAATCAAACCCCGGCAGAGAATCGAGAAACCTATTCACTGTTTTTCATCATGCCCGAGTCGAGCGTGGTTTTTTCATACGATGGGTATATGCTGTGGTGCCGCTTGGCCAACCATCTTGTTTGCTGGGATTTATAGACCACTTCATCAAATTTCTGCTGGGCGGTGTGTTCCGCCACTGAACCTTCAAAACTAATGAGCCTTGTTGGCGTAAAATCTCATGGGATTATCAACGTAGCAGAGCCTATGGCATAACGATTGATCCTGCGAGATCAAGCATCGCGGAGTGAATTTTTAGTGCGGAATTTACGGGATGGTATAGCACTCGGCCGGGAGAGAGCTCCGGTAAAGGCTACCATCACGAAACAATTCATCTGCTTTGAGGAAATTACCAAACCTCGAAAAAAAAACATTGCAACGAGTAAGGCAGATGTTACAGCATATTCAGCGGCAACTCCGACATAATTGAAGGACTAAGATTACGGCCAACCAGATCAGACTGAAAGAATGACTGATAGAATATCAACAGAATAGTAATAATGACTCCCAACTCCTTTTGACTTGCGCGCTTCCGGGTGATATGGCGAGTAGAAGCATCTCAAACTCGAACATCGCAGAGATATTGGCCGTACGCACCATTATCAATCACCCGTTGCTCCTCTGTCAGATCATCGTCTGTTCCCTTTCGAAATGATGCTCAATTCCGACCCAAATGCCCCCACGTGGAAATTCTGAACTGTTTTACATGTTCAGTCATTGATTCATTCAGAACTGTCATCGCAGAATTGCTTGAGACCACTCACCACAGTAGTTCTCAAACTGACATTCCTGTTCTTCTGACCACGCCAAAACCTTGCGCGCTTTAGGATCTGTTGATTCACGTAAAGGGTTATGACCGAACATCCCTCATGGCGGTGCATATGCACAAATTGCATCACTTGCAGCCATCCCCGTTGTGCTGCTGAAAACAGGGCTGGTTCGGTGCGTCCTTCGCTTCGATTATTCATGCAACCACTTGATCACGTTCAGTTGACCATCAGCGGCTGCATGGTCCATTGCAGCCGTTCGCCGCGAAATCCATTCGATCGATTGCAGTGGAGCCATTTGACGACGTGCAAATGACCGGTTTTAACAGCCGCGTCCATACCGTTCGTTGGGCAACCCTCCTTCACTCCGGTTACGATGGAGCCACGGAACGATGCTCAAGAGCCCGTTGCCCGCAGCACCTTCCATAGCCGCAGTTGTACACCCTTCATCGCTGTTCTCGTGTAGCCACCTGACAACACTCGTGCGACCTCACTTGGCTGCCAGGTCTATTGCATCAGTCGTGCAGCCTTCAGGACGAGTTGCTCCACCACGTTGTTACTGTGAAACCATTCCTACACGTTGACGTGACCTCTCAGGTGTTGTCTTCTGCTTCAAAACAAGCTATGGTACCAGCTGTCAGCGCACGCACTCCCTTGTTCTCCTTTCGCATTCATTTGCGACAACCTCAGAAACATTCAACCATGGCCGACCCGGATACTATCAAAGCTATCAGCCGGTCAATGAGGTCTACACTCTTGCTCTGTCCGAACACAGTACATGGACAATATTCGTAAAGCCTTCCCAGCGCTCAACAAGCTGACTACCAGGCTTTCGTTCAATGGAATTCTTCAGGCCTAACGCGACACGGACACTGTCGATAGCGATACCCACGCCAGAAACATCGAAAACTGCTGGCAGCGCGACTGTTGCAATTGTTCAAGGACACACAATCGGACCCGCCTGCGTTGTCACCGGCCCCGGTCGCCAGCGCTCCAGCTTCGCGAGGGATTCCGAACAGTTCGCCAATGGACATTTCCAAGGAAGGTTTTCTACTCTTTGGGCCATGCCGAGGACGGCAAATGTTCGAGGTAGGTCTTTTCGATAATCAGAGTGGACAGCTCGTGCATGTCATCCTTTTCGGCTTCATAAGAGTTGTTCCTTGGTGCGGTGTATGATTCGATCTTCGAGCTTAGCAGGTCTGCACGTCTCCGTATGCTTGAAGATCAAACGATACGCCGCATCAAAGAACAACTCTTCTGGGTTCGGGGAGGTCCTATCACGTGGAACTGTGCACTTCATAGCAAGTTACCAGGACCGATGATTCAAGGGATTGAAAGTTTGAACCTCCAAGGTAACAGATAGAATGAAAAAATGTAGCAGCGCATGCGAAATACGTACCTCCTCGTATCTCCTTCTTGCTACATCTGACGGGACAGTGCGATGAGGATTACCAAGCAATACGCAGCACATATCGCCAGCTAACAATGACGTGGTTGCACGGTTCTGCCTAGAAGCCGCCATCTTGGTGTAGCAGAACGGGGTCAAGTCAAGATTCAATCCCGAAACCGTTATTGGTTTGAATCTTGGCACATATCTCGTTGAGAACCTGAGATGGACCTTAGTTGCTGAAGCACGCCCTCAAATACACGCCCGTTGCATACCGTTTGAGCGCCGCTGCGATCCAGAATGTATTTCCGTGGCAGACTGCGAATGTGTTTGTCAGAAATGCCCCTTGTAACGCGTTCGTCTGGGTGCCGGCATTCTCGTCTCGCACTAGTCGTTCGATGAGAACCTCACGATCAAACAAGTCAAGAACCACTTGATGGGTGACGCCGTTGGACTGATAGAGCTCCTGGAGGTCCAACGCAGCGCTCTGCTCAGCCATAGCTGTGACGCGATCCCAAAGCAATTGCTGATTCTGGTGAAGGGCGTTGAGCCTTCCCTGCGTATCCGCGTGCCTTGTAATGGAAACAGCGGTAAAATCTCATTCTGTGTCAAACAGGCGACAAAGCTGCGATACCTTGTATGTTGTTGCTGGCGCATGCGTTGTTGCGCGTTTCGCAATGCGTCCTCGAAGCTCCAGGTTCATGTTGTCCAGCTGAGCCTGGGTGATCCGGAATGGCTGTCGCCGACCTATTGCTCGAGATGGTTCAGGAGGTTGGAATCGCCGTCCAGGCTGAGGACTCGAGCGAACAAAGTTGCGTCGCTGCTGTCGCGGAGGAAGGCTTCCAGACTTTGCCGTCCGGGACGTTGAGCGATATCCAAACCGGCGTCCAAGCCGTCATCCAAGCCATCATCCAAGCCATCATCCGAAGTCTACCATGTGGAATGAGAAGAAAGTCTGGTCGGAAACTGTGTCAACAGCTTGGTAAACGTAAGAGAACAGAATCGTCTGGTGAACAGTCAATCTTAACTCGATCTACTTTGTAGACTGGTGACGGTGACAGTGTTCACGGGCGTGACCGGATGCGGGAACACGTATGGTACCACTGCGGATGCTAGGACCGACGGGTGCAGTGTCAGCCTCTGCAGTGGCAGGGTCCGGCGCCAGAGCGGTGATGAGAACGGGCGCGATACAGTGGCGGGTTTCTTTGCCCACAGGTTGTTGCGAGCTTCAATGGTCTACGCGGTGTAGTTTTTTCCGTCCGACGCAAGGGCCTTGAAGTTGAGTTCCTCAGCATTTATTGCAGTATCGGGTAGTCCTCGAGAGGCTGCTACTACGGCTGGCTACACTTTATCTTCCATTCAAGACGACGGAGATACGACCGCACTCCCAGACCCAAGTGACACAACTCTTTCAAACACTTTATATACATGGCCATCAGATGCGCATGCCAGATGGGGAGACTAAACCAGATGCAGAAACCGTTGCATGCGAACCGGGTGGGCTGGCAAGGGGTCCCGGATAGAGTCGTGGGCGTCCCAACAATGTGTTTTGAAATTATGGAATCCCCGGCTGAATTGAGGTCGGCGCAGGATTGAGTAGCCGGTTTCGCAGAGGACGAGTGTGGGGTTGCTCCAGTGGTACACGCTCTCCTTTTGAACAGGGCGCACGGTTTGCCTCTGCATCCTATTTACCCTCGCCTCACTTTCCACCCTCCATCGCCGCCAACCACCCCATGACCTCCAAATCATGCCGTCCCTTCTCCAACAACGTCTCCACTTTCTCCGCATCGCGTTCATCACGGTACAACTCAAACAGTTGGCGGACATTGGACGCCAGTTTGCGGCGGTGCGGGTCGTGGCGGGCGTGTAACGATGGTGGTGCGGAAGAGGCGGCCCCTTTGGTGGGGTGGGCGTAGGTGGAACGGTGCATGCGGATCATCCGGAGGGCGTCCTGGAAGAGATGGAGGGAGGGTGTGTGCGGTGCCATTTTGTGGGATGGGATGGGAGGTTGGGTGAAGGGAATGGCATCACGCACCATGAAAAAGCAGTAGCGCGTCTCATTCTAGTTCACCAAGGTCTCACCTGAGCATTGAGAATATTCACTCTCCCAGATCATCTTTCTTGGCTCCAGCAAGTCCTGCGGCCCCACTATGGATCAACAGGCTGTCTCCGCTCTAGTACGACTTCCGCCTGAACTCTGGCGCGCCATCTTGCTCTACCTGCATCCATCGTATTTACAGCTCATCGCGCGAAGAGTCTCACGCATGTGGGACCAAGTCATCCGAGACGTGATGCCTTTGAGCCTACTGAGGAATGTAAAACTGAGTGTGAGTTTCGGTTCGACCATTTACGCTAGACCAGGGCCCTCGGAGATCCTGCCCGGCAAAGGTTACTCGGCAGGTACTCTTATCTTTGGCCCTTCCGGAGGCCAAACTCTCCCGCCCAACTTGTTCAACTCCATGTTTGACCAAATTACGCATTACTTTGTTGGATTTAAACACAATCTCTGGAGAGGGATTCTTCCACACACCCAAGAGCAGCGTTATATTCTGGGAACACTGGAATATTTGCAGCAGGGCATAGGTGTTACGGTTAGGGTTAGGTGGGAAGATGGCACGTTTAGGAAGTTGCACTACACGATCCTAGAAGACAGAGACCGCAGATTGAGGATTAGGGTTGATCGTGTTGAGGTCAACGTTCGGGCGTTGCTTTCGTGGACAGGGGCTCAAAGGATTGATATGTCACGGATCGACCTCTGGAAAACCCGTGCACAGATTGAAGAAGGAAAAAGAAGAGCTGAGGAGATGGAGAGAGGGCAGAAGGCGGCTGAAGAAAGACGTATACAGAAAAAGGCAGTACGACTAGCAAGATTGTGTTTGCCATGCATCTGGAAGCGCAAGGCCACCTGAAGTTGTGGAGCAAAAGTGTGTGGACTGTTGCAGATCGGACGCCTGTTCTCGACACAAAGGCAGGAAAGTCAATCGGCAGGGTTAGGTAGATTGGAATATCTGCGATATTACAGCTCTGTTGAAATCATTAACGACGCTCTCATGGAAGGTCACGCGCGTTGGAAATGCTGGTGGAGTTTTGGAATTGGGAAGGGCAGGAAGTTGCGGACCGCGCTGTATATATTACGACACAGCAGGAATATCAACACACATTATCCCGATGTATGGGGCCGCTCGGCGATGCTTCGTCTCTTGTTACATACGGGCCGTAAATGGCTTGCGATGTATGTATGTATATAAATGTTACATAAGTCTTTTGTGTATGTGGATCGGTCGCTTGCTTGATGAGAGATGAAATGAGGGGTGACGCGCTTCACACCACAAAACCCGCGCGTGGCACGTTCCTGCCAAGAGGAGGAACCAGCATCCCCTTGGTTTGCAGCAATCACTTACTCAACAGCGCATTGAAGTAGTATCTGGTTCATTCTAGGCATATATACTTGACAGAAACAGTCTGCCTCCTCGTCCACACGGCCACAGAGCAAACGATCTGAAGGGGGATTTGTTACCGAAACCAAAACGACCATCACCTTACACGTTGGAATTTTGAAATTTTCACAAACATGGCCACGAGCAGGAGCGCGGCCGTCAAGCGACTGATGAAGGAACTGGCCGAGCTGCGGCAGGAGCCGAGTCCGGAATTCACCGCCGCGCCGCTCGACGAGAATTTGTTTGAATGGTATGTGGGTGTGGCCCCTTTTGGTGTGGTTGCGGCTTGTTCGTAAGACGATAGAGTGTTGAAATGTGTTGTGGGTGTGTTTTGTCGCGATGTAGGCATTTCACGCTGCGGGGCCCGCCGGAAGGTGGATTCGAAGGTAGGAGAATGTGAGGTCTTGCGCATCACCATTGTTGTTTGTTTGTTGATTTTATTTTTTATTTTTTTTTGGTAGGCGGCAGGTTTCATGGAAGGTGGGTTGGTTGGTTGGGAGTTGCAGCTGACTCGGGCGGGCGGAAAATGGGATGATAAAGTATATATATTGATGAGGATGTCACTGACATTGATGACTATTTGTTTTTTTTCAGGTTGATTTTCCCTCCAGACTATCCATTCAAGGTAAATACAATAAACATACACCTCCCCCAATCCCCGCGGGCGGTGCAGAACGTGACTGAAACCCCGCGCCCGGTGCAGCCACCGACGATCTCGTTCCTCACGCCGAACGGACGGTTCGAAGTGGGCAAGAAGATCTGTCTGTCGATCACGGACCACCACCCCGAGTACTGGCGTCCGGCGTGGGGCGTGCGCACCGCGCTCGTCGCGCTCATTTCGTTCCTGCCGACCCCGGGCGACGGCGCGATTGGCGCGCTGGACTATTCCGTCGAGGAACGCCGCCGGTATGCCGCCCAGAGCCGCGCGTGGGTGTGTGCGGCTCCCGGGTGTGGGCGGCGCAATGCCGACGCGTTGCCCGATGAGACCGAGGCCCCCAGCGAAAGGCTGACCCCGGATCGTGAGATTGCGTTTACGATAAAGGCGGAGAGTACGCGTACCAATGCGCAGCGGGGCGGGGCGGGTGCGGGAGGGCCTGCGAGTGAGAATGCAACGGAACGAGGAACCCCTGCCGGGGCGAACGACAGTACACAGGACTCTCCTTCGCCGGCCGTGATTCCACCCCCCGCTGCAACAATCACGGAACCGTCTCTCGTCGCGCCCCCCGCCGATCCTGTTCCGTGCACCCCGCTACCACCGACCGCGGCCGCTATCGCAACTCGGGAACCCGGCAATGGCGGCACATCCTCCTCGTCCGCCGTCTCCAGCCCCCCACATCCGCAATCATCACCGCCCACGCAGACATCATCATCATCAACACCCCCGATATCGATTTCCCCGCAACCGCTCCCCGGTGCACAACCCCCATCCGCACACGCAGCACAACAACCGCAACCGCAGCAAAACCACCAACCAGCAGCACGAGTCGCACCACCAGCAGCACCCGCACCCCGCCCGGACGCGCTCCGCCAGCTCCGCCGCGTCGAAGCAGCGCTGGTCGCAGTCGCCCTGCTCCTGGCCATCCTCCTCATGCGCCACATGGCGGACGGCGGCATGGCGTCTCGCCATGCGGGACGCCCCGCCGGCGGACATTATGGCTACATGGATGACGATGACTAGATGTCCCCCCCTCCCCCGTTCCTCTCGTCGTCCAGTTCAGTTCCCTTTCAGCTCGAAAGACAGCACCCCAAAAAAAAGTAAATAGGCCTTTTCGTCATGTAGGATGGCTCAATCGACCACCGACCCCTTGGGGGAAAAGCAAACGAAAAATATATAATATCATCTCCACAAGAATGGGAAGTGAAGCCGCGGAAAAAACATAAAAATCTACTATTCTTCTTCTTCCTTCCTTCTTTCTGGCTCTGTTCTGTATTATATTTTTGTTTGGTTTGGTTTCAATACAGGTTTTGCGCGAGGGAGTAGCGGGGGAGGGGGGTGCTGGGGAAGGTGCAGGGGAAGGAAGGATTAGGGCAGCGAGGGTTGGGGGGGGGGGGGGGGGGGAGGTCACGTGGTGCGGGTCGGGTAGCCTTTTTTTTTTGCAGCGCCCTAGCTCTCGAGGTACTCGCCCGTCTCGTTGACGAGGGCGCCGTTGACGGCGTACTGGACTTTGAATCTGAGTCGCAATGGTTCCTGTTAGGGGAGGGGGGGAGGGGGGGGGGGGGTTTGACAGTTGGCTTAGTTCACCACAACAACAACAACAAAACCCCCCGAACAAAGAAAAAAACCGAAACGGGGGGGGGGGGGGGGAGGGGGACTCACTTACCTTTGCCGGGTTGACAATGTGCATGCCCTGTGTGACCTGGCTCTGGTTAAGCGGGGGAACGACGGTGCCCGAGGCTGTTTCCATGTGGAGGGTCATTGACTAGTGGGGGGACGAAAGAAGCATAGAACAAGTTAGAGAGACACGGAAGAGAAACGCGTCTCGCTACAAGCGCACTTGACCCCGATGGGGGTATTTGCTCTTTGGGTGCTGTTTTTTACCTTTGGCGCCGCGACCTGGAATGCCAAGTTCGTGAACGGCACGGGTGTGACGTTGATAAAGACTGCCTGGGCGTTCCACGCATTGCCTTTCCACAGCAGCCGGTACTTGATCTGCAGTCCGTTCTTGTCATGGATCATGACTTCCTTCTTGGCCTGCTGCGTGCCAGAGGCAGGTAGGGGCGGTGTGCCTGGGATGCTCGAGGGCTGCTGCGGTGGGGTGCCAGGAGCCGAGGAGGATGCTGAAATAGGTAGGGGCAGCAAAAAACACGAGGGGGGTGTGAGTAGCGGCGTCCCCGGTGAGCCCCGCCACGGATCCGCGTATCTGAATATTCAGCAATGTCATAACCAACCTTGTGTAATGCCAGCAAGCTTACCAAACAGGTCAACTCCTCCGAATGGATCCGCTGCGCGCTGCTGCTGCTGCTGCTGAACGGGTGGGGTGCTGGCAATCACGGTTCCGCCTGGGGTACCCCAACCAATGTCTTTATCCAGGAGAACACGTATGATGAGCATCACATCAACGAATCCGAGTCAGAATTGAAAAGCCTTACTGTTTGAGGGCGTTGACGCTGGTGCGGGTCGGATAGGAGGTGTGGAGTTGCCTTGCACCGATCCAGGGCCACTCCCTCCACCGCTTGCGAATGCGTTGGTGAACTGACCCATGCCGCCAAAGCTGCCAAATGGTTGCTGTAGCTGCTGCTGCGGCTGGGGTTGAAACTGAGATTGCGGCTGGAAACCAGACTGCGGGGTAGTAGAAATGGGGGGAGTCATCGAGGCAAAGGCCGCGAACGTGTTGTCCCCGAACGCTGGGGGTGAGAATGCAGGAAGCTGCGGCTTGCTTTGCTGACCTGCAGTTGGCGCTGGCGCCTGGAGGATGATAGTGCGTGAGGCCCGGAACAGGAAACTGATGTAATCAGATGCAGTAGAACTCTTACCGAGAAATTCAGGTCACTCAGATCGTCCATCAGGCTATTCAGTCCTCCAGAGGCCTGAGACCCCGAGCTACCTGCCACCACAGATATTGGCGGTGTGGACACTCCTGGTCCAGGAGCACCCCAGTCGTCAAGATCAATGAGACTGGCAGCCTGAGTTTGCGGCGCGTCCTTTGCCGGCGGTTTCGGCGCACTACGAGGAGAAAGTCATTCAATCAGAGACGGGACTGCGCCGCAGACTGGGTCGGCCAAGAGGATGTTACACACTCCCCATACCTCTTTTCCACAGCCCCTTCAACCGCCTTTCCAGCCTTGAAATCTGCGTGCTTGTTGATCACGGTATTGATCAGGTCATTCATTTCCAACAAGCGCCCCATTCGTTCGTCCTCCTCGTTGTCTGACAGAAGCTTCTGGATTCTGGATTGTGCCGACTTGGCGCTTGCAAGAAGTTCCTGCTTGCCACACCACCTCATCAATATCTTGCCTATTCACCAGGGCAGATTCCTACTTGTAACTCACGTCTATGGTTGAATCAGGCTTCCACCGTTCGTCCGGAATCTTTTGAATCAGCATGTCATTGAGCAAGATGGCGCGCTGTTCAATGCGATTGAGCTCCGACTCGACTTGCTTTTTGTAGTCGGGGATGCGCTCCGTGTCCTGTCCGTGGCAGAATGTCGATGAGCACATTGATGCGAGAGCACTGCACGCATTATGCAGTCCTGTCAACATACGTATCCCGACATGATTTTCATCAGATCGTTCGCCTGTTCCAAGGCTGCGGGAGTTCCCACTCTAAGCAGCTCTTGCAGTTTCTATGAAGCGGAGACGTATCAGCTCCGCAGGTTTGGAAGGAAGCATGTCACATGTGGCCTTACAGCGCCTTGCGCAATCTTGTCCTCCTCTTCCAGTTCCTCTTCGGTTTGGAATGTCTGGACAAATTTGGTGGTGTTAGCCAATGGTATAGTCAAGACAATCAGGATGGGTATAGCACACCTGCGTAGGATTGAGGACTGCGGCGGCGTCTTTTGAGATTGGCGGAAATCGATAGCCTTTAACATGGAATGATGGTGAGAAAAGACATATAGCCCCTGTTTGCAATGGGCAGCAGATTCTCCCACCTTTGTAGGTCAACAGCCGGTACATGTCATTGATGTGCTTGAAATCGTCTTTATAGCGCGATGTGACACACAGGGTCGAGTTCCATTGCTGGACGAGTTCAAGGATCCGGTGATGCACCACAGTGATGTTCTGGATGAAGCAGCAAATGGTTGCTAAAGTGAGCTTGACGGAACAGACTCGGCCCATGCTTGTGAAAGTCATTGGGCGCAAGTCATCGACACGTAAGGTTTGCGCAAACTCACCGTGGGGCGCTCTGGGAACCGACGGACAAGGTCGTTCAAGAACTCTTTTGTAGAGATGATCAAATGGAAAGGGTATCCACAATTCTTCACACAGTAGTCGAGCAGCTAAGGTGCCCGTAAGCTCTGTGAGACAAAAATGGTGGAAAGACCGCAAAGGTTGAGGCGCGTACCAAGAGTGCATGCATGGCACCGTAATTTGTGCGGCTATTGACATTCCGCACAATGGCAAACGCCGCTTCTCGGGGACTATGTGGAAACGGTGGTAGCGGTCAGTGATGTGGAAAAAAAAGAGGCGCCCCGGCAGGTCCTCTTGTCAAACATACAGGCTTTTCCCTTTCTGGTTGATAATGTCGCAAATTTCCAGCATGAGCGCCGCATTTGGTTCCGTGTAATCAGAGTCGCAAGCCTGGTCTGAACATCCGGTTGAGATCTGTGAACCTTTTTTTCCTTTCCGCTTCCCGTGGGCAAAGAAGACGGGGGTGGACCGTAGGAACGTACCAACCAGCTGCTCCATCGACATGAAGGACGTCATGGCAGGCAAGTACGAGGATTAAATGGGTGTTACGAGCTGAACCTTCCGGTGGGCCACGAGTGCAAGGGTAGGGCTGTATATGACTGTCGCGGCCGCTTGTTCTATTTCTTGTTGAGAGACAGTGTCAAGATGGCGTTCCGGTGTGCCAAGGTCTGCCTGTCTGTGTGGGGGGTGGGCTGTGAATCGCCCATCGGCCGGCGGTCATCAGCTGAGTAAGCCACGCGCCGACGGTCACATAGACGAGGAGACATATCCAACGACGAGCCATTTCCCAGCCAAAAGTACAAATAGCAATCCTCTAGCACTTTGCTCCATCAAATGGCTCCATCGAATGGCCAGTGGGTGCGATTTTTATAAAAATCAGCGCCGGCTTGTGCGGCAGAACCTGTGTATTCCTAAGCTTGAAGTGACCAAAGGATCACCGAGTGAAGCATTGACACTGTCAAGATGAGTGGGATTTAGACATGATGATCTCTATGCGATACTTTGTGAATGAATGAATGAATGAATGAATGAAATGAAATGAAATGAAATGAAATGAAATGAAATGAAATGAAATGAAATGAATGGATTCCCACGAGTGATTGACTGGCTAGATCTAGGAATAACTAGATCCAGGTGGGACTATATTCAGGAGTTGACGACTAGATCTGGGAGAGAGTATATTCGGGAGGGACTAGATCCAGGTGTAACTAAATATATCCCGTTGCGCGAGGAGACCTATATCTAGCCACATCATCATTATCAACAATCGATAGCAAAGTCTCTCTCTCTCTCCCTTTCACCCAATTCAACTCGCTTGTTGTTTGCTTTTGTCCCCATTTGCAACTCACCCCCCCCCTCCCCATCTGCGACGCCGTCATTTTGCATACCCTCTTCTCCTTCCTCACACACACACACAGCGCCATGCTTGCAACTCTGTTCCGAACGGCCTCCGCTCCCGTCGCCGCCGCCCGCCCACTCCGTCTGTCCCCAGCCGCCGCCACCTCCTTCAAGGCTCAACGAACCTCTTTCTCAACCGCACCAGTAGCCCGCGCCAAACACGCTGCTGCAGCAGCACCCGCCGCCGCCGCCGACGAGAAGCACACCTTCACCTTCCCAGACTCGCACTTTGCCTACCACAAATGCGGCCCCATCTCGCTCGACGTCGACGCTACCAAGACCGAGATGCTCGACATGTACAGGAACATGGTCCTTATCCGTCGTTTGGAGACCGCCTCTGACCAGGTAAGGAGCAGGAGAAAGACGGTGTATAAAGCGACAAACCAGAAAGAGCGCGGATCGGCAATCGACCACTAGGGTCCATGGGGCACAGACCACTAGGGTCCGCGGGGCAATCTTGACGAAATCCGAGCGGAGCAAGATTGCTTTTTTTTATCCGCCAGCCAAACCGGATATTTTTGGAAAGCAATGCGCAAGAAACCCATCTCAACCCTCATATCATCTCATCAACGGATCTTGCGTACCCCTCTTTCTGACAAATCGTCTCTTTGTTTTCTTCCATTGGGGGGCATAGCTCTACAAAGCCAAAATGATTCGGGGTTTCTGCCACCTGTCCACCGGCCAGGAAGCCGTCGCTGCTGGGATGCACGCCGCCATTGCAAAAGACGACGCCATCATCACCGCCTACCGCTGCCACGGCTTCACACTGCTCCGAGGTGCCTCGGCCATGAGCATCCTCGCCGAGCTGATGGGTCGCAAAGACGGATGCTCGCGAGGAAAGGGAGGTTCCATGCACATGTTTGCCCACGAATTCTACGGAGGAAACGGCATTGTCGGTGCCCAGGTCCCCATTGGTGCTGGAATCGCGCTCGCCCAAAAGTACCTGGAGAAGGGAACCATGACCTTTGCCATGTACGGTGACGGGGCCGCCAACCAGGGCCAGGTCTTTGAAGCGTACAACATGGCCAAGCTGTGGAACCTCCCCGCCGTGTTTGTGTGCGAGAACAACAACTATGGAATGGGCACCTCTGCCCTGCGTGCCTCGGCCTCTACTAAATACTACACCCGTGGTGACTACATTCCAGGCATTCGTGTCAACGTATGTACTCTACAACGAATCCATCTGACTCACCGCCCCTCACGTGTCACATTTCTCTAACGCATTTCGCGCATCATAAAAGGGTATGGACGTCCTCGCTGTCCGAGAAGCTTCCAAATTCGCGCGCGAGTGGACTCTGTCGGGCAAAGGCCCCATGGTGATGGAAATGGTCACGTACCGCTACGGCGGCCACTCGATGTCGGACCCAGGCACGACCTACCGCACGCGGGAAGAGATCCAGCACATGCGATCCACCAACGACCCCATCACGGGGCTCAAGGAACGCATCCTCGAACGCAACATTGCCACCGAGGACGAGCTCAAAAAAATGGACAAGGACGCCCGCACGGAAATCGACGCGGCCGTCACGCAGGCAAAGGCCAGCCCGGAACCCGACTTGAAGGAACTCTTCACCGATATCCACACCAAGGGCAACGAACCCGATTTCCTCCGTGGATGCACACCCGACGAAACCCACCACTACGCCCAGCGTTGAAATGCAGGCCCGCCCCCAAGATCCCGCACCGCTTTTCCGTTCGTTACTCGTTCCCTTCATTCATGTACACCCCCCGGAGCGTAGCGCGCGCCAGCCATCTCACTTACACGACCCAACCCACCCACCCCCTTCCTCTCCTGAATTGATGAGCACGCCCCGTTTTCTTTGTTCCAAAAATTCGATCACTAACGCCCACTCTTTTGTTTTGTTTTGTTTGGCTTCTGGTCGTCATGCAATTGTCATGCAATTTAACACCCCCCCCCCCCCCCCCAACCCGCGCCTTGTCACTCACCGTTTTTCAAAGAACATTCAAACTTGATAACACACTTCCCCCCCATCACACCTGTCATTCATTCCTTCCCCTGTTTTAGTCCCACATGTTTTTTCCATTACGTGTTCGCGGTTGGAGTTATACATCTCATCTCATCTCACTAGCATGAACGTTTTGACGTTCCCCACCCTCCAACTGAAACGCAGATAACCCAGAAAAAAAAAAAAAAAAAAAAAAAACAGGAAAAAACACACACACACAGATATTCGGAGATGGCCACGCGACACCAAACGTGGGTCTAAAATCCAATTCTATTGTGTCATACATGCGCGGAGGAAACCAGACTTATTTCTTTTCTGCACGCCAATCTGTCAGTCTCTACACACACGTTCCCATTCCTTCACACCACGCTCACGACCGCATCCTCGCCGCCACACCAGCCCACCTCATCCCAGGCGTGACGAAGCGGCGGCGGCGGCGGGGGCACGTGCATCCGCTCGCCCTCGGTACTCGGTATCGGCGGTGGTGGTGGTGGGGCCAGCGGTGAGAGTGTGGGTCCCGCGGCCCGATCCACGTCCTCGACACACCACAGCAGACACACTGGGCCTGGTCCGGTGGGGATAAAGGGCAGCGCGTACGACGTGTGCTGTCCGGGCGGGATGGTGGTGAGGACGGTTTGCAGGGGCCCGGCGGGGAGGATGTTGGATGCGGATGCTGGCGAGGGGGACGATGGAGATGCTGCGGTGGTTGGGTGGAGGTGGGTCGTGGTGGTCGTCGTGGTAGATGGATTGGGGAACGCGACGCTGGGTGGGGGGCTACGCGTCGGGAGGATACGCAGGAGCGGCTGCAGCGGCCGGTCCATTGCATTATGGATCGTCCAAACCGCAGTCACCGTTTCCCAGCAGCCCACGCGCCAGCGTCCCATCTCCATCTGCGAGCCGTGCTTATCTCTCAACTGCAGGGTAACGCGCACGGGCGCAGTGCGCACGACGCGGCCCATGTCGCGGCCCAACTTCAGGGTGCGCAGGGGCACGATGCCGCGTCGGTCACCGGACGCGGCCCAGCGGACGCGGAGCCGCGCCAGGACGTGCTCGCGGTACCAAAACCAGGTGCGTTTTTCGCCTTCTTCCTCCGGCGTGCGCTTGCGCGTCTTGCCCACCACAAACTGTTTCCAATCCGGTGCCGGGATGCGTTGCGAGGTGACGCTGGTGGGGAGGTGGAGACGTTTGAGGGGGAGGTGGATTCTGAACAGACAAGAGTTGGAGAAGATGAGTCATCGCAAGAAAGCAGCCATATCAAAATGACCCTCACAACCACACCGTTTGGTGACTCCAGCATGTATCACGGTCCGCGTTTCATAGCTAGGAATAGGAGAGTCTGGATCTGTGTGCAGGGGAAAACGAGTAATAACACAATAAGCTGTAAGTCCATATTCGAAACAAGCTCGGGTTTCCTTACAGCACCCCCGACCACTCACCATCAAAGACCTCAAACACAACCTCAAAGACCCCTCTCCAAAAGTTCCGCAAGTCCAACACAAACAGACAAAAGTCCTCTCTGGCCGAGTCCGCCGCCGCACCAGGCGCCATGTCGGGGTCGACCGTCATTTCCTCGATGCTGAGGTTGCGTTCCTGCTCGCCAGTGGTGAAATCGCTGCGGTCCGTGAGAAGCATCATGTCCATGGTCAACGGATGGAGGGAGCGGGTGACGGTGATGAGAACAGGTTGGACTAGGATGCGCGTGTAGAATGTTGTGTCGGGCTCGCACGAGGGGGAGCCGGAGGGTTCGCTAGATGAAGGTTCAGATTCGAGTGCGGTAGAGGCATACGAAATTGTGATTGTTCCTCCAGTGCTTTTATGAGAACAAGCTTATGGTGAGCTTGGCCGAATCTCTTGATTCGAACCCTTCACTCACACAAGCGGGCCAGACCTACCATCCCATTTTTCCAAACAAGCCAATCATAACATCGGTACGTTCCCGCGGCTTCAGGTTCACCGGCAAGCGTTCGACCACGACATTGCCCATTACCGGTGCCACAGGCGCAGCTGGTGTTTTCTGCTCGTCCTGCTGATCTTTCTCGACCCACATGGCACGGACGTTGCGCCAGTACACGTCCCGTTCATACACGTCTTCCGGTTCCTCTTGACCGCCATCGGGCGACAATGCGGCGCGGGGTTCCGACTCCATGTACGATTCGAGAAGACCGACGGTGATAAAGTCGATGGTGGTATTGCCGACGTTCTCGAGTCGGACGGGGAAGGCGGTGCGCTCACCGGCAAAGAGCATGCGCGAGGTAGGTGCAGCCACGTTCTTGACGATTTGGAGCACCGGTTGCGCGGGAACCACTTTGATGGGAATAGACCATTCGGGAACAACTTTCGAACTATCAATCTTGGCAGCGGTCTTGCCTTCCGGTTTCTTGCCGAACCGCATCGTTTCATCCTGAGGTCTCCTGCGACCATCTTTGGTTCGCATTTTCGGATCTTCAAGAAGCCTAGACAGGCAGGATACCTCGACCTGCACACCGCCAAAGACCTTTGCTCGGATGCCCTTGATGCACAGCGTACCAGGCCTTAATGGAATGCCCGACAACCGGACCTTGAAGGCGCGTGCCAGGGCGGGAATGGAAAGGGATGTCCGCGGTATCGATTTGAATTCTAGATCGGCAGTACTTTTATACGCCGTAATTTGCTGATGAGAAAATTTGTACACAACGTGCCCAGCTTTCGGGAAAAGCTCCCAGATCCACTTACTGAAGTGTGAGGTCTTCCACCTCCAGATCAAACATGAAGGGATTGGCAAGGGTCACATCAAAATATGCCGTTTCCCCCGTGACCAACAAGACGCTGCGCCCCAGATCCTTCTTTTGCGCTTTTCCTTTATCCGCGAACGGGTTGTACAGAAACGGATCCTTCGCTTTCGTGTCATCGCTGGCACCGGCGCCACTGAGCAACGACCGTGGATGGGGGTAGGGGATCTCAGTGACTGGCTGTCTTGTAAGAGAATAGACAGACGATGTAAGCATGGTTGGAGTGTCGTAGATCCAGCCCGACTCCCGCAGGATGGGGCTGAGATCAGAAACGCCCTATACCTAATGACTTCGACTCTTCTCAGAACCGGAACTCGACAACACTCGAACGGGCCTGAATGTCCGGCGATTGCTTGACTCGTTGAGGCGTGGTGCAGCGCGTCCAGAATGTCCAGTTGCTCAGCCTCGCTCAAATACTTATGGAAACGCTGTAAAAGTCGGAGGGCATGTAACAAGAGACTTGTTTGAGCTGGCAGAAAACCCCAGATAGGACAAGAACGCGGTCAATACAATCATCGGAGCATTGCACACGAAAGTCAGGTCAGACAGCTCACCACCAACAGTTTCCGCCATGTCGATGAACTCTTTTAGCGCGTCTATCTGCAAATGTGGCCAACCATATCGCACTCGTGACACATGAGTCGGCTTGCTGGCAGACTGACTATCGTCGCCAGTCGCATTATCCAGATCGCTTTCGTCAAAGTATTCGTCGGCCCAATCGTCGTTGTCGTCATCAAAGAGCGCCATGGGGCCACCTTTCGCAGCGTCGGTTTCTGCGGACATTTCAGAGGCGCCATAGGCTTCGCACACATTGTGCATGCATTCAAGAAGGCCGCCAGACTCTGGAGCTTTTGTTGGCTGGAGCTCCCCGGTTTCCGATATGTCGGGCAGAGAGCCCATGCGCCCAGCCATCCTCGACGGACCCTTAAGGTTCGCAGCTAGTAACAGAGCTGTTTGACGGAGAAAAAATCCGTGCTTCTTTCTATGACCGACTAACGCATACGCGGTGGCAATGGCCGTGACGCAACGGATCTGGTCAGACAGGGTCAGGTACTCAATGCCCAAGCCCCACGCTTTCATTGCCCAAGACGAGACGTCAGCACGGGACGCGCCTAGTCCGCCGTGCAGGACGATCCGGTCCTTGTCAGCAGCCGGGCCAGGCGGTCCCATCCCGCCCGTTGCACTACTCGCCGCTCCGCCCGCTCTACCGCTGGGAAGACCCATGTTGGAGGCAATGTCTGCAATACCTTTGCTCTCGGGTACAAACAGCAGAACACCTGCACCGTTCGTTATTGGCCCATTGAATTTGCAGTTCCACATGGCAGCCAAGAATTTTGCCATGATGAGACAGGCCTGCGTTTGAAGGTATGGATAGTGACCAGGTACGCCCGGTTGGTACGCACGCTCGTAGAGCGCCGATATCTCACGATAACGGTCTGGGATGTCGCAGATGAGCATGCGAAACTGTGGGTGAGAGCGGGCCGCCTCGAACAGGGTCACGTATGTTGGCGCACTCAATGGCAGCCGACCGAAAATGCTCGGCATGACATCCTCAGAGGCAGCCGCAGGTTCGTCATTGCCGTCCGGTGGCTTCATGAGAGAAGCAAATAGTAAGCAAGTGGATCACAACAATATCCTAATCGGTTGTCAATGGTCATACATAATCCTCACCCATGCACCCGTCTTCGGTAAAAGAGACAGTATCAACGCGCAGTAGTAGGACTCCATGGTAGAGGCTTGCCACTGATAATCAGCAGATGTCTTCATCGCCTCGAGAGCAGTCAAATAACTATGAACATGGCCGCATGAGCCCAGAGTGAAAAGGCGAGACAAATGCAGTCACACTTGCCCAGTACCTGCTAATCGCAAGATCCACTCTTCCAGCCAAAAGAAACATGTCTCCCACAATCTTTTGTGCTCTCGCAGGTGTTCTTTTCTTTGTCTTGTCAGGTGCAAAAAGACTTCCCAACATGGACGCGGTGGAATCCTGGGAGGCCAGCGTCGCGACAGAGTTTTCGCGGGTGGCAGAAAGAACACCACCTGAAGCCGTGTGAGGACTCGGCGCAAGAGACGCGGTAGATGATCCTGCATGTAACGCGCTCGGAGATGCGATCGCCGTCATGGGTGACGACGTGGCGGATCCCGACGGCAGTGCCAACGGAGAAGACATGATAGGACCATTGATCATCGGTCGCTTTTCCGCATGGGCTGCCTATGACAACCATTGACCTTAGTCGCAGACCGCACGGATGCAGCTTTGCATGAGATTGAGTTCCTTACCATGTTTCCGAAAGCGATCAACAGCTCATTCGCCAAGTCGTTGACCTGGGTTTGCAGATAGAACGACAGTTTCTTTGGATCGTCAGGTATCATGATGCATCCTCGCGTATCGTCCGCCTGCTGCTCTGTGGGTTCAAATGCAAAGCAACGAGAGGCGAGAACCGCTGGATATCGGGACAAAATGTGTTGGAAGCGCTTGAAACCTTCGCCGATACTGGGAACTTGTTGGCAGTGCATTACGCCAATCACCTAGGATCCACCAGGTTCATCAAGATCGAAGCCTCACTGGCGCGTGGGGGCAGCTGCCATTCCCTCCCTCAAGATCTTCTGTCACTCACCGCCACGATTTGGCGCCACGGTTGCATCTCCTCCAACGGCGCGTGTTCTTTGTCATAGAAAGTCACATAATTCATTCGCAGATATCCGTCGTGCTCGTACATCTGCTGGGTATACTTTGCTACACGCACGAAACTTGATAGTGAGCGTGCCGTTCACTGCCCCCTTCTCACCGCAAGACGAAGCATCTTGCACAATTCCTCACATACATTGCGCTCGCGTCGAGTCCGGCTTTGTCAGATCAGTCACCGGGACCACAGAAAACTCTGATATAATGTCGACATATTTGCGGAAGGTGTCTCTGCGAATAGGATGGATGGGAACGAGCAGAACGCGGATATGACTTGGCCGCAAAAGCTCGACCGGGAGCTGCTCTATCGACATGATATTTTTGCGACGAACACAACAAGCAGGATGCTCAAATGACGTTACAATGATCTACTGCATTCATCGATCCAAAGCGCTAAATCGGTCTTCTGCCTTTGTCGGTTGCCGTTCAGGCGGAATGTCAAGTCTGCGGGTATGACGACGGAGAGCGACCAGATAAGCCAAGCAAATGAACACGCGCTTCGACTGGATGGATTGATTGATTTCCCACTTGACTCCTGTCACTGCCCCTCTTTATCCCCCCATTTGCCAACTACTTTTTTTCCAATCCCCGTCCGGTTATTTAAAGCAGCCGCAACCAACACACACAAGTTCACCAGCAGCAGAACTTCTGTCACTGTCCTCTCCAACCGCGGCAACTCCTAACCACTCTCAGCAAAGAGACCTCCCCCCTATCAAGCGCCGCGTGCAATTGAGCCGCCCCTGTCCAGCATGGCTATCTTGCCCGGAACAACTCTCGGCCAGCCGGCCCAACACTCTGAAGCTGCTCAGTCTCATGCGCTTGCCGCCTCTACGGCTCTTGCTCTCCACCTGGAAGACCACCTCATAAATAGCGACCCCGCTCTGGCAACTCCAGCACCTTTTGGGGCCAGTGCCGCCGGCGCCATGTCAGTGCTTGTCTCGCAGCGAGGCGCTCCCGCAAACCCAAAGAAACTCGCTTCCTGGTACACTCCCCGTGACTCTCTGGTCAATCGGGAGAGGGCTGGCAAAGTCGGCTCCCGAAGGCGGCGGAGGTATGACAACGGTAAGCCACTTTGTCGACCGCGAGGGAAGCGCAGCAAGCGGGTTTGGGGCGGTGCTAGCATGTAGAGCTCAAATAAAGGGTACCCAGAGAAGGGGCAAGCGCCCGCCATATCTTGCTTGTGTGTTTTGATGCGAACGAAGGGAGTAGTAAAGCGACAGAGCCTGCTGGCCCGACGCTTTTTTGCTCGGCTGGAAGGATTGCGGTAGTCGCCCAGCAATGCGTACGTCTTTTATGGTTGAGTTCGGCATATTGTCTCTTCTTTCGACCGCGCAGACCTGATATTGAATTTTGCCCTGGTCCACCTCCTGTTCGTCTTGAGCAAAGGATGGCCTGTTTCCGTATGTTCGTTATATCTGCAAGGATCCTAAACACCGCCTCTTCTCCCATTCTTTGCTTCAGACAACTTTACCGAACATCCTATCGTGATGAAGCACGGCTCCGACCCAGAGTTTTACAACCGGAACGACCGTTTCCCTGGTCTCGCAGTCCCTCGCCCCGCCTCTCCCTTCACTCAACTTCCTCATTCTCTCGTCAACTCACTTCCAACCACCACTAACCCGGCGACCGCCGCCAGCGCTGCGGAGGCAGATCGCCCGATCGTCCCTGGCGAATCAAACCTCACTCGTCAGGATCGCAAGCTGCTCACGCAGATCCGACGCACGGGGCTTGGCATGGACGTTGTCAAGCGGTTCGAGGGCGAGATCATTAACCGCGTCCTGTGCGTGGAATCGGGTCTCCCCATGGACCGAGACGCGACTGTCAGAGAGAGGACCGCCGAAGAAGAGGCTTGGGTCCTCCTCCATGACCCGGACTCGCCTGTCCTCGTCCCTGCCCCTCCCTTGGTCCTAGAGATCACCAACAAGTTTTTGAGACTGATAGTGCACGCCATGTGCCGATACTATCGTCTCGTCTCCCACAGTACTGTATCTCGCTGTCTTTCTTTGACCATTTTCACAGCTCCTACGTGTTTGCTAATTCTCCCATTCGTATGTCCTCTCAATCAAGGCATGGATGAGCGTAACGGGAAACGCTTGACCTACATCCATCCTAGCGCCGACATCTTTTCCACCGGCGACACTGACAAGCACTCGTCGTTTCCCGCGGTCGCCTCTCCGTGCACTTCGTTCTTTGATTACCTGTTCGCCTGATGCAGTGCTGTGCCACATCAATTAGTTTTCTGGAGTATGTGCTCGTAAGCACCGCTGGTATCAACGCAGGACGGATATATTGGTGAAGAAGTTGTTTTGAGATGAGGCTTTGAGAGAAGCGGGGCTGACAGTTGAAAGTGTGGTATATGGTTAGGTGCTACGATATCTCTCTGCCCAATGGTGGTATATCTTGCAGAAGCGCACAACGCGAGAGTTATAGATTTAGCATATCAGGGTTCAGGGTGCACGCAGCACATGACGAATGATGTCAACATTCTCGAATCCAATGATATACTTACATCTCAACGCTTCAATGTGAATCTGTGAGGATACTTGTAAGGGCACGAGGAAGGCCTTGAGACGTCGCGGGCGTGGGAAAGTGTCGTGCCGTTTTGTTTCCCTGAAGGGACTGACCCGGGTCCTGCTTGAAGAAAAAATGGCCAGTGCAAAGGCACACATATTTGAGCGAACCCCCCCCCCCCCCCCCCGGACCCGCGGGCACGATAAAGGCCTTGAGACGTCGCGGGCGTGGGAAAGTGTCTTGCCCTTTTATACCCTGAAGGGATTGACCCCGGGCCCTGCAGGGATGGGCGGTCTAGGGAGGGAAGGTAGGAAGGAAAGAGGAAGAGGTCACACGGCATAAAGCTGTGGGCAGTGCAGGGCACACATATATGCGAGCCCCCCCCCCCCCCCCCTCCCCCCGGCACGCCCCGCTCACTCGATTACCAAGTCCCCCAACAAATCACAAACACATTTTACTGCAAAAGTCAAACCTCCAAATGCCCGATTCACCCAGCACAGGTTTCAGCGTCTGGAAGGCATTGCGCGACAGCGTAGTCCTAGCATGCATACAAAAAGTGCACCTCGGGGAAATCACTCTGGATTTCCCGAACCACCACCGGGGTCATCACGCCGACGGTGTTGCATTAATGAAATGAGTGTGGTTTGATGGCCAATTGGATTTTTCCGAATTCGGCTAACCTTTGGTTTCCGCTCTGCAGGAACTCCCATTCCCACCCACACCGGTAAAACCCGTTGTTCCCGCGGGTGCTGCAGTTGCTGGACGGCGCCAACGAGGATCACAAAGCACACAATGGACCAGGGCGTCAAGTGCCGGATTTGCGATGGCTTGCACCGATGTGCGGCTATGAAGCAGCTTGTAGAGGAGGGCATCCCGGAGGTGAGTTCCTGCTTTGAGCTTCACGGATGTGCGAATCTCCGCGCGGAAACGTGTCAATCCCAGCGACAAGTCTCCGCACGAAGTGTTGGGCGGGGAATCTGAGAAGTTCTGGAAATCGGGAGATTCTCCACACAGAGATACCCTTGGCCTGTGGGATTCATGCCTCCATTTCCGTTTACCCAGGCACGGTTTGATATCCGTGCTCCATCCTCCGCTCTGACGTCTTCGAGGGTCACGATCATGCAGATCGGGAGAGGGATGAATTGGTCTGCAAAGGGACGCCGCCGTTCTAAGAGCTAGGTGGAGTAAAACGGTCTGCAACTTTCGCTCTGATGAATCGGGCCACTCCGATCGTGCTAGTAGCGATTCATATCCAGGTTGTTCGTACAGTAGAACGCGCACTCCTAGGATCATACAAGGCTGATGAGCGCAGGAAATTCCATATGGTATCTGCTCGATGAGGAGCTTGAAAAAGACGCTACTCTACAATGGATGCGCGCACATAGGCAAAGTACCGAAGCTGCGACAGTTGCGCCAGAGTACACAGACCCCAGTGTTTTCTTGTTTGAGTGTTCTTTCAATCATTATTCTCATTTTGTAGATAGTCGAATTGCTTGTCTGTACATAGTAGTAAGCGGTTTTGCGGTTGGAGTTTCTTCTTATTGTTTGCTGTGGGTGCATTGGGTTTCCGTTTTTGGTCTGTGGACACCCCGCTGCTTGTGTTGCGCTTTTGCGGGCATTCTCCCCTTCTCCCCCACCATCACACCACTCCATTCACGCAATGGATAAGTAAAGACACCGACACGGACACCGACATGCAATCCTCCTCCTCCTCCTTGAATACATTCATATATAGTGTACTCAACGTGCATCTACACACCTACATCAGTGTTCTGCATCATCAGTCGAAGAGCTAAACCCACGGAAGAGCTCTACTGACAGTTTGGTTGAATTACGGCGACTCTTCTGCGAGTACTGTACATTCACCTGTATTCGCCGTTATCTCCAACATCCTTGATGTAAACGTTTGAGCTACGAAAACAGCATTTCACGATGACCAAATCGCTTTAAAGGCTTAGTCGCACGCCAGGGAAGACATGAGATCCTGACTCCAAGATCCATCGTAAGGACTCTAAAAGCACTTCAAACTTCACAAAGAAGTGCAAAAACATTGCGTTTGAGGCTCAAATGTCAAAGAAAGATGGAAGGAAGGACTACAAGAACAAGCCTGACTCTTCAACGCGACATAACCAGCGGTGGTAGATACTGGATATCTGGGTATTGGAAGGTGACTTTGTGGATGACAAATGCCTCTCCCTCGCTATTTCCTTGTTGTGCCAGAGGATGGTTTTTCTGTGACCAAATCTAAGTTACGAGTAGCATTGAGGGTTGTATTGCTATATCAGAACATTCCAAATACCTCGAACCCGCAGCCGGGAACGCGGTAGGTGATACGAAGAACCGAATTAACATGCGTAACCGAAACCCAACCGAAAAGCGCGTGTTGCTCTGCAATGCCTGCACGTTAGTTTCGCGCTGTCGAATTTAAAAAGGTGCCTGTAACGCCGATGTAGTTCGCATGTTTTGCCCGAAACCACGTTCTTTTCCTGCCCCCGCAATCGATTCCGATATTCCCCCATACATTCCCAGGATCTGGATTCTGAGCCCTGCTGCATCCCATTCATTCGGTATCGTCTTTCGGGCACCTGTCAATACCGCACTGGACATCCTTCAAATTTGATCTACCATCTCCCTTCTGGCTCGCATACACAACCAATGCTCACCAACAAACCCACAAGTACGTCAAAATCAGTTGATCATACATGCCCCTCTGTCCTCTGGACAGCAACCTCAACCCAGTCACCCCGGCCCGCTCTACCCGGGGAATGGACAGCTCCACCTCCAGCCGGTCCGCGCCTCAGATCAATCTCATACCCCCCATGCACTACCTCCCGGACCCTCATCGCAGCTGCCTGCAAGGCCGCGGACGCATGTCCGATCTCGCAGCTGCTACTAACCCATCCAGCCAGCCACGGGGATGACGGGGATGACAAAGGTGTGATGGAGTATCGACGACCCCGGCGGCCCCGGTGCGTAGGGGATGTTCTTGTGCGGCCTACCCCGTTACCTCACCCAGACGACTACAATAACGATAACGATGATAATAACGTACTCAACGACAGACGCCCGTCA
This sequence comes from Powellomyces hirtus, assembly GCA_025526995.1. Classification (NCBI taxonomy): domain Eukaryota; kingdom Fungi; phylum Chytridiomycota; class Chytridiomycetes; order Spizellomycetales; family Powellomycetaceae; genus Powellomyces; species Powellomyces hirtus. Next base: position 267,939 of record JAHLKG010000023.1, on the reverse strand, counting down.
ATCACAGTCCACGTGAACCGGCCCAGCGCATTACGTCGTCTCAAATCAGATCCAGAGTTAAGCTTCAAAACGGGACTAGGAACGGGGTCAGCAGTGGTGAAACCAACGTTGGCTACGATTCTGAACATCTCTCTTCCCACCGTGGACTCGGGGTTCTACATGTTGCTAGACAATGTGCCGGCGATCCCACCGCTTCCTCTCGCCCCACCAGGGACGCATCCCGGTAAGAAAAAAGCCAGTACCGGTCTCATTCAGCGGGTCTGTCGTGCATGGACACATGGAGCGAAATCAAAACCTACCCTGTGATCTTTGGCGTGGGAAACCACAACCTCGGCTACCTGTGGGCCGCAATAGAGACTGGTAGAACGCAGTACAGCAATCTTGACAATACATCTAGATAGTCTCGGTATGCACATGTACGCCCAATTCTAGTGTAGCAAAATTGTATATAGTGTACATATGTAGAAGCAGATGTCGATTCTGTGGAGGGCGATAATCAATAGCATCCCGACATCCACCATCAACGTGTCCGGCATGTCATCAACTGGGTTGGGTTGCCGAGTGATAGCTTGTTCTGTATTGAGTGTCATGTGGATATGCGGCCCTGCATCATAGCCCGTTTATTTGCCGCCATCCCCTCGATTTCCGGCCAATCGGGCAGGTAGTTTTCATCAAACTCGACGCGAGCCGCGTCAAAGAGCTCGATGAATTGCTGGTCCATGGAACGGGATTTCGGGTGAGAGAAGCGACGGTATTCGTCAAAGATGGAGGTGTGGGACCAGTGTTGCAGTTTGCGGAGACAGCCGACGAGGCAGCCTGTCCGATGCTGTGGTTATGAGACGTAATTGAAATAAAAATGAGACGATCTGGTGTAAACGGAAAGGGCCGTCGGCTGCTCAAAGTTTTACCTTTCCTTTGTTACAGTGGATGAGGACTGAACGAAGAAAACGGGAGGTACTCGTAAGTAGGTGCAAAGACGCGGACATTGGAAGCCAATTGACATGCGTTGCCTACTTGGATGATTTCTTCGATCTGAGGGTGATCAGAAGACCGGCATTTGTTAGGGATTGGTAAATGAGCAGAACAGCAGACATTGTAAACCCTACCTAATAGCACAGTCAGAGCGGCACATATTGTGTCTTCAGGAATGTCGACGAATGGTTCCTTTGAAGAGAACGTGTGTACATTCGGACCGTTGTACTTTGCCAGCGGTGCTCAAACTGGATGTACCTTGTTACCGGCTACGCCAAATTGGAAAAGCTGGATGTTATTCTCCTCCATGAACTTTTGGTTCTGATCCGGGTAGTCTTCCAAAATTAGCGTTCTAAAGAGCATACAAAGAATGAGAACAGTTCTTTTGGCGGGTTACAGGGGTTGAACGTACAATATTGATTTCAACCCCAATTTCTTCAAAAAGCTAAAGTTTTTCTTTTTCGGAAACGCGCTGCGATACACTCCTTTGACAATCATGTTAAAATTCTCCGTCGGGTACAGTTCATCGTCAGCAGTATCATCAGCGGCCGGTTTTATGACGGTCGGCGTGCCGTCGTATGGCAACGGTGTAAAGTCCGGTGTTTTGGACGATGCTGACAAAGGGGTGTTTTGGGTGGCGGATGACGGGGTGCTGAGCGGGAAGTTTGCTTGCTGACGTTGACTGGCTGTGGATTGTGGCGTGGATAGGTTGCTGGCTGTGAGGTTTTGAAGGGGCGCTAGTTGGGGACGGAGGAGGAGAGGCGTGGTGTTGATGGAGGCGGGGAACGACGCAGAGCCAGGAAGCCGTGGTGGAAATGACATAGTGTATGTGGTGGAGATAACGGTAAGGAGGAAGGCAAGGCAGTTGGATTCTGTGACGAAGCCAAGTCAAGCTCGAGCTGCACACAGTGAACAGGTGAATGTGATTTTTGAGAATGGAAGAAGGAATGGAACAAGAAAAAGTAACCGAGAAATAGGAGGACACGTCCGTCGCGCAACTGACGCGTAGAAACATTCTCTCTCCACCCCAACAATCCCCACCATTCATCGACCACTTTCACCCTCTTCCGTCTTCCGCAAACACTCGCTTCTTACAACCCGCATCCTCCTTTCCAGCAATGCAGGCGACGCTGGGCCGCCCCTCTGGGGCGGAGGCCGTGATGCCGGACACCATGACACGGCAAGAATTACGCATCCGTCTCTTCGAAACGCTGCGGACACGCGGGGTCGCCGACAAACTCAAGTCTCAATTACGAGCCAAGATCGTCGCGGAACTTAAACTGCGGGTGCACGGGCGCGGTGGGGTGACGGATGATATATGGAAAGACGGGAGCGTCGCACCCAACAACACGAATCACCCAGCGCGTGGCCGACTATTGCATCAGGTGTTGGATAGTCTGGTGGTGGGGTACCTTCGCTCGCGCAGGATGGAGTTCACGCTGTCGGTGTTCCTCCCCGAAAGCGGGTGTGCGGACGGTATTCGTGTCCTAGCTGAGGATGACGTGATGCAGGCGTTGCATCTCGACCACCGCACACCCTTCTATCGCGCGTTGCGGTCACTGATGGGCGAAAGCCACAACGAAGCGCTACTAGTGAATCTCGTCACAAGTCTTACCCGCGTCGCCGATCTGGGCATGCTGGAAGCCGGGTGTCAAACCGAAATGGACATGGACGATCTGATCGAGCACCGCGTTCGGGAAACCGACAAGCATCTAGGCGAGCGGTCCAATGAACAGGGGCGCCTGCATGCCATGGCCCTCGAGGAACGCATGTTGCGATACCAGCGCGAGGTGGAAGCTAGGCTGCAGAGAGAGATGGAGGGACGTTTTACTGAGTTCCGCAGTGTGGAGCTGGCTCAAATGCGGATTGAGGAACGGACGCGGCACGAACGCGAAGTCGAGCATCTCAAAACCGACTATGCCAAAAAGATCGATGAGCTGCGCGAAAGCGCCGTCCGCGCAGCCGAGGCAGAACGAGTTCGACTAACTGAGCGCGAAAAATTGATGGAACAGCACAATCTGGATCTCCGCCAACGACTCCTTGAAGAGAACAACCGCGCGGTCATGAAAGAAGCAACGCTCCGCACCGAAGCCGAACTTGTCGCGCAACAGAACCGTCTCGAACGCGACGCCGTCCAGCGCCGATTCGAAGAAGCCGCTGCCCAGCTCGACCAGCTCAGAAACCTCAAGGAAAAGTACTCTGAAAAGCTGCAGGAAGCTATGGCCATGTATAAAATTGACACCAACAAAGAATACCAGGCGCTCGTCTCTCGCGTCGAGATTGAAAAGGCTAAATTGGAAGCGGAACGCACCCTCCTACGAGACCGCATCGCGGCCGCCGACGCTGTGCACTCCAAGCTCCAATCAACCACCGAGGATGTCGACCGGGCCAAAGCCGCACTCGCGGACGCCAACGCCAAAATCATGGCGCTCACCGCCGAGAAGGTTGCTTTGGAACGCATAGTCCAAGACCTCAAAAACAAAGCCTTAGCCGTCAAAACATCTGCGACCCTCGAATTTGAAATCCACAATCTCCGCGAACAACTCACGGAAGCTGAAAAGATGGCCGAAAAACGCCAGGAAGACTACCAGTCCCTCCTCAAAAGCTTCATGGTCCCCGACACCCAAAAGGAGCTCGCGAAAGCCCGCCGCGCCGAAGCCACCTGGCAGCGCGAGTGCCAGCAGCTGGTCCTCAAGCTCGATGTCGAGATCAACCGTAACGAAGAACTGAGGCGGAAGTGCGAAGAAAAGATCTTGCTCGTCAAACAGCAGAAACGCGAAAACGCCGACCTAAAATTGGTCCTGCATCAAACTCGCGAAGCCCTCAATAGCCAGATGGCCCATAATGTAGGATCCGCTTCAGCAGGAAACAGCAACAATGCTATAGACTACCTAAACTTGCTCGACCAGCCTCGCCACACGACGCGCAGCGACTCCAACATCATTCCAGACCCGTACCGCATAGATGACACTACTAACGACATAAACCGCTTCGGCGGAGCGACCAGCAGTAGTGGCTACAACAAAGACAACAGCAAAAACATCTACCGCACCCTCTCAACAGGCCGTCTCCTACCGGACGTCCAAGAAGCTATCGCAGATTCCCCCGTGCGCGGGCGACCATGGGATCCACATCAACAACACCACCAACCACAACAGCGCCATTTAGGTCCCGCATCTTCGCCCCATCTCGACCCACCTTCCCGCGTCCGCATCGAGGCCGGCGCCTTCGGACTCCCATTGCTCGAGGAACGCGCCGAGACGGCTCCGCAAGAGCGTGTGATTAAAGACACGACATACCGGTCGGGTGGCACGCTGTCGGGTCTTACTGCGCGATCGCCGCCGCCAACATCCATCCTCCAACACCAACGACAAATGTCCATTGTGCGATCGGAGCGACCTGTTGTGCCCCCATCTCCCCGCCCAGGTTCCACCACACCCGTTCCAGCATCATCACACATGTCAGCAGCGCATGAGGAACAAACAATAAAGGAAGACGAGGATGCTGAGGTCATGGCCCGTCAGCGCATGGCTGACCGCCCTGCACTGCGATACGCGGACCATGACAATGCGGAAATGGTGAACCTCGAGCGTGAACAGCTGGAACAGGAACGGCGGGCCAGAACTGAAGCTAACGATAAGGCTGCTGCTCAACAACAACAGGAACACCAACAACAGCAGGAGGAGCGAGAAAAACGGGAACGGGAAGCTACTGCTGCGGCTGCGGCTGAAAAGGAAGAGGCGGAGCGGTTACGGGAGCTGCAAGCACAACAACAACAGAACCTACAGCAACAGCAACAACGGGATGTAGAAGAAAAAGAACGCAAACAACAAGAAGAGAAAGCCGAAGCCGTCCGGCAACGCCGGCTCGCCCGCCAAATGGAACTCGAGGAACTCGATCTGAAAGAAAAACAACAGCAACAGCAACTTTCATCCGCTGCAAGAAAAGAATCGCCATCACCACCACCTTCTTCATCTCCCCCCACCGAACACCACCCACAACAACACCCTCCCCAACCCGAAGCAGCAGCGGCAGACGCAGACAAGGTCATCGACGCCCTCGAACACGACCCGGAGATGCAAAAGTATATTGAGATTGTCAAGGCGCGTAAAGCAGCAGCCGCAACCACAACAAGAGGTTCACCGCCAACAACAACAACAGCACAACCACCGCCAGACCCAGATGCCCCAGCCAACACATCCATCGCCGGCCAGGTCCGCGCCCTCATGTCCAAACTCGACGCCTCGTCATTCCTCTCCTCCCGTTCATCCGTCAGCGATATTGATCTTGCGGCGGGAGACACGGCTGATCAGGTCTCGGCTGTTAGCGCACCGACGTTCGAGGACACGACCGAGGATGAGGGGTGGTAGATGGATGGGGAGCGCGTTAGGGCGCCGGACACTTGTGTGGTCGATAGCCGTACTGGGATTGAGTGATGTTTTGAGCGTCTTTATTTTTTTTTCTTTTGGTTGTTGCTTTTCCGTTCTCACGCGTTTGTTTAACGCGAAAATGCACATAGTAATGTACAGTTCTGTGGCAATATACAATGGCTCATTTTGTATGCTTATAAAAACAGAAACCATGGATTTCACAACCTGCCCATGTATATATGTACATCGGAAACAATTCGGGGTAGGGCGGCAGCAGGGGTGATATACAAAACACTTTACAGAAGTCGAAGCAAGGATACAAGCTGTTGAGGGCGCAAAGGGGATGGGTATGTACACGTGGGCTTGCGCCAGGGAATTGAAGAGAGGGGGGGGGGGGGTATTTAGCGGGGATGGGAGGAGACGACGCCGAGCGCGGCGGGTGGGAGTAACTAATTGCACATTATTCGCAGAGCAATTTAGCATCGAAACTGGTGAGGGCAATGGCAAAGGCCTGGACGCAGGACATGGGGTACTGGAAGTCGATGGTGAATGTGTCTTCCGAGACTCTTCCAAACTGGAGGATGATGTAATCGACTGTGACCGAAAAAAAAAAAAACGAAGAAGAAGAAGAAATGGATAAATGCGTGAGTGTGATAGGCCAAAAGAACCAGTATAGGAAAAGAAGAGAGACTAGGTTTTTGCGGACACTTACGGTCATTATCGTGCACGATCTGAAAGTTTTTGACGGAAGCGAGGGTGACGCGACCGTTGAAGTTGAGGACAAACGATTGCGTTTCTACAAAAAAGAAATCCCCGGAACGGGAGGGGGGTCCTGAGTAAACGGAAAACCCCTCAAGGTGCACACCTCCATTAGTGCTAACGCCACTCACCATCATTCCACTGAGGAGCCTTATTATGCAATTTGAGTACATTGCGGTCGTTCCCCGCGCGACAGCGGGCAGCAAGGGTATCTTTGTCCTAGTGATGCAAACAGAACATGAGAAAGAGGGTTAGGGACTGAGTAATGAGGGGACCGCGTGAGAAAGGGGAATGCTTTCGTTGCCACCCGCTTACATCGACAGGATTGAGGGCGCTGCGCTTTCCGTCGCGGGTCATGGAGGGCAGGACGACGGTCATCTTCCTGGGTCCTTTGAAACCAAGCAGATTTGGGTCCTGAAAGAGGGTATGAGACATGTGGCTGTGAGCTACTCGAATACATCGTCAAGGCGCAACGAATGAAGGGAGGGGAGAAGAGGGAGAAGACTCGCGAAAAGCAAGACTCGACACTCACATAGAGCACCATCCCCAATTCTTCTCTCATGGGTCGTTTCCCCGGTTTCGCATCCACAGGGTAATTTCGCGACCCGTATATCGTGAACGCCGTCCCAACAAAATTGGACCTAACTTTCGCCACGACGCTCGCCTTATCGTCGGCTTTCCCCGCAAAGCGAATGGTGGTGATGACGTAGTACGACGAAGACGATTTTTTGCGTTTGCGTGCAGAGAGGAGAAACACGTGGGAGTTGTCGGGGTCCTCAATGTAGAGTTCGTAGCGAGGGTACAGTTTCTCAACGCCGTCTTTGCGGCGGATGATGCGGCAGAGAAGCTTTTGACCCATTGGTATCGGTCTACAAAGGTCGACGATACGTTATTTAGCTTGAAGGTTCAATGGTAAGAGGTGGTGCGACAGTATATTGGAGCAATTTGCGGTATATACCCTGTCACGTACTTTAGCACGAAAGCATCGAGTTCCGCAACGGAGGGGGAACGCACGGTAGTCGGCGTCGGGGCGGGTACACCCATATGTTGGGGTTCGAACGTATGATCAAAGTCGGCTTCAGGGCGTTGGTCGCGCGGCGTATGGGGGAGACTACCATATCCACCTGCAACCCCTACCGCTACTCCTCCGGGGTTGGCGGCGTCCTCGAGTCGTGATAGCGGATGATCGTCGTCTTCTGAATCCGTCGGGTCGTGGCGGCCGTTGTTATCTGGATGTAGCGATGATGAAGACCGGTCTTGCTGATGCCCATCATTGTGACGCTCCTCATCGCTGTCAGTGTCGTTGTCGTCGCTATTATTCACAGCTGGCGGGCGGTATGGCGGTCGGACAGTGTGATTCTGTGCTTCGTAGTCTGCATTTTTTCAAGCAATGTTTCGTATTTAGACTATTAGTCTTTGGTACCGTCTTTGGAAACAAACGAATTGCATTCTCGCCAAGGAGCCCTTTCCTTCATACACCCTCCCACTACGGTACAAGCCCCTACCATTGGCAGGTGGTCGCGCCGGCCGCTCCAGAGCCTCCAGGGCGCCGACGGCAGCTTCCGAGAGGTTGACTTCGCTATCGAGCCGCAGCATATTTGGCCGCCAGAACCCACGCCCGCCAGCGTCTGCCATTATGTCTTTTGTTCTCTTCCTTTTTCTTGGTGGATTCGTCTTCGCGCCTCCTTCCTCCACCCAAATCGTCAAACGCAATGACAACCAAATCGACTGCCGCTGCCAGCCCTACCGGTATCCTCTGATATATCAGTGAACAGGGAAAGGCGAAAAAGAAGTTTGCTATAATTTCTAGTCGTCAGAGGTGCACTAAGGCTTTGTAGTTTCTTCGTACAGAGGGTCTTAATCTCCTCAGAAACACGGACCAATGCGTCTCATCAACCGACTGGGCAAATCCATCAAAATTTTGATGCTCGCAAGGTCCTACCGAGAATCGAACTCGGGTCGCAAGATTCAGAGTCTTGAGTGCTAACCGCTACACCATAGAACCTTCATGTGTATGGAAAGCGACGCCAGAAGAGGTAGATTATATGAAGTATCCCTCCTTCACAACCGGCTGTTTTCCCTTCCCCATGGGACCGGACTCAATTTCCACTCTGATCCTGCCGTGATGTTAACGGACAACGAGGGTGTAGCAAACCAAGTACGACCCAGCCTTCTGGAACAAAACCCCCAAAAGACATTGGAACTGCGGCAAGACCTCATCCACCCCAGCAGCCCCCTTGTTGTGCGTAGATCCGGTTAAGGTGTAGTGCAACAGAGGGAAGCTAGCTCGACACTCTCAATGACAATGGTATGATTGTTCTTAGTGTAAACCGGTGGGAAGAAGAAGATCTAAGCTAAGAAGACAAAGGAAAGTGGCTGTGCAAGCTATCTAAGCATCCTTGGTCAGATGAAGCACCATTGAGCAGTAGAAGTCACGTGGAGTCTTGGAGCGCTGTCGATTTGACAGGTTTATCTCACAAGTCCAATCTCAACACTCCCCCGACTTTTGAGACCAAACATGCCACAAACCGGTCAAGCTCCAAAGTGTCCCATTTGTCTTTTTCGAGATGCCGAGTTCTGTGGGAGCTGTGAGATGCCTATGTTTCAAGGCGGGAGGTATGAAGCTCGAGGGCTTGAAGTTGTTTCCAGAAAGAAGAGCTGAGAGACAGAAGGAATGATATGGTATTTTGAGTTTTTGGATGTTGATGTATTGATGGATGATGATCTCTACTGGGGGTGCTTTCCTTCTCGTTTTATATATGAGGTTCTCGGGTCCTTAGTTCTAACTACCTTGTGGAGAACGGGGAGATCATCTAGGGACTATGGCAGTGCAGCGATGGCAGTGTAGCTGCGCAGTACTGAGACCGCGGGGTAAACTTGTGGGGAGTTCTGCTTATGAGGGATTGGGTAATCGCTTATGAGGCGCGTCTGCCTTAACTTGGGATATGGCCTTTTACTAGCCGAAAATAAGTAAAGTAAAAATATGCCATGATGGCCATCTCACACCCCCCTTGGCCTCTTGGGCTTTAGTACAGGAGGCATGAGGGTGCTGAGCCGCAGGTCGAGCTCCCATGCAATCGTCAGCTGCTGACTTGCCATAGGACGAGCTCCCATATGGTGTCAGCTCCTGGTGCAGCGCTTAGGCTTACACTGGCTTCAATCTCTCCATCGAGTAGATTGGTACATCGAAACCCCGTCGGGCTCGGTAAAGTTCAGCTCATGGTCAGGACAGGGAGCGGCTCCTAAGCGGCTTTATCCTTTGAACAGGGAGCTTAATGCTTTGTTCGCTATCTGAGCGGGAGAGGGGGATTGTTGACTCGCCATATCTCGAACGCCTCCGTGTCTTTGAGGTTGGCTTCGGGTTGCCAGGAGGGTTCGGGCCAGCCAATGTATTTGGTCAGGAACATTCGGCGGCGGGCTCGGCCTTGGCCGGTTACCGTCTCATTGAGGATTGCTTCGACCGGGTACTCGAGTTCCCCTTCGATGAGGACCAGCTCTGGCGGAGGTGGTGTTTGATTGCAGAGCGGGTGCGTGGGGGGCACGTGCTTCTGTAATATGTTAACATGAAAATAGGGCCAGATCGCCTTGAGAACCGTTTGGGAAAGGTCTAAGCGATATGTGTCTGGATGAGGTCCTTTGGCCGAAATAGTAAACGGTCCGATCCACTTGGGCGTGAGATTGGCTGGTTTAACTTGGTCGAAGTTGATTGCAAGTTGTTCGCGATTAAGATCGACGAGATCGCCTATTTCGAAGGCAATGGGGGTGTGCCCTTGGTTAAAGTATTTGCTCATAACGGTCCTGCTCGTCGCGAAGAGCTTGTTGAACCGTGAGATTGATTTTGGCAGCTCGTTCCTGGTACAGTCGAACAAGAGCTCGGTTTGGCGATGTCATCTGAGCAAGTTGTTCTGGATCGGTATTCCAGCCTGGAGGGCGTGGCATTCGGTTCAACTCAATTTCGAATGGAGCAAGGCCATTGAGATGGCGTCGGGGCATCGAATTGAGGCAGAACTCGACCAATGGTAGGAATTCACGCCAGTTGGATCCGCTATAATCAAGGTATTTGCGGATGACAAATTTAGTAACTTGGATCATTCTTTCTACTCGGCCGTCAGTTTGTTGATGTCGTGCTGTAGCAAACTCGTGTTTGACGCCGGTTAACTTGGCAAAGGCGGAGAAAAGGTCTGCTAATAACCTGGGTTCTCGGTCGGATATTATGAGGAGAGGTATGCCGGTATGTTTCCAAACTTGGCTCAGGATGAGCGTCATTAACTCGTTTGTAGAGGGAGTGCTTTCCGCAGGGACTAGGTGCGTTCGGCTTGATAAATAGTCAACGATGCAAATGATAAAGGGGCGCTCGGGACTTCCTCGAGGTCGGGGTAACTCAAAAAGGTCGAACCCATGAGTGTGATTGACCGTTGATGGTATGGGAAGTGGTCTTAAGAGGCCATTGTGAGGTGGACGTGAAAACGAGCGGCATTTGGCGCAGGTTCGGATGAAAGAGCGAATGTCTTGCTGCATCTTGGGCCAGAAGTATCAACGCAACATTTTAGCATAAGTGACTAATGGCCCTTGATGTCCGCCGTTAGGAAGTTCATCGTGGAACTCTCTGAGAACGTGTGGTCGGATTGTATACAGGACGTAAAGCCATTCGCCTTCGTACCTGATGATTCCATTGGGTCGTATGGCGAATCTGCGATAACGACCAGGGCGCTCATGCTCTGGTTTTTCAAGCATTTCAATGATGTGGAGCGCATATTCATCTTGAAGCAATTCATGTTTCCATTGTTCGAATCCGAATGTAGTCGGAAATGGATGCTTGTTGGTATTCATATACGTTGTAACTATGAGTCGTTTTTGACATTCAATGCACCGTGGTGCATATGTAGGGTTTCGCGAGAGCAGGTCGGCGATGGTGTTGAATCGGCCGGGAAGATATTGGATTGAGAAGTCAAATTCTTGCAGCGTTTCAACCCATCCGGCTTGGCGTTTACTCAGGTGTGGTTGCATTTGCAGGTGCACGAGTGATCGATGATCAACAAGAGCGATAAAGGGCCAATTGATAAGGTAAAACCGATTCGTCTTGAGGAACTTCACAAGGGCTAGTAGCTTTTGCTCGTGTACCGGATATCGGGTCTCGGCTCCATTAATCTTGCGCAAAAAGAAAAGTACCGGACAAAGTTTGGGTAGTTGCTCCATAGCTTGTACTCGATGGATCGGTAAAGGCATGGGGAGAGATGCTCCATCGTTAGTTTGTCCTAACCATCCAGAAATGGCATAGCCAGATGAATCGGTATGGACGTAGATTGGATGGTCTGGATTGAATGTCGTCGCTAGGACTGGAGCGCTTGTGATAGCATCCTTGAGAGCATCAAAGGCTTTTTGCTCCTTGGCTGTCCATTCGAAAGCGCTTTTGACGCCTTGCAAAGCTGATAGTGGCGCAGCGATTTCGGCATACCGTTGGATGTAGTCGAGAAAGTAGTTTGTCAACCCAAGGAATTGTTGGATATGTCGTGTGGTCCGTGGGGTTGGCCAATCCCGAACAGCTGCGACCTTGCTGTCCGCAATTCGCATGCCATTGACACTGAAGAGATGGCCGCAGAATTCAATTTCCCTTTGGCCCCATTGACATTTGGCAGCGTTAACATAGAGCGAATGATCTTGTAATCGCTGAAGGACTTCGGCTACGTGTTGTCAATGTGTAGTGGGATCGGGCGAGAAGATAAGAATGTCGTCGAGGTAGCAGATGGCGCAGATGTCGTAGAGATCGCCTAGCACTTGGTTCATGAGCCGTTGAAAGGCGCCAGGTGTGTTGCAAAGCCCAAAGGGCATGACGACATATTCGAAAAGTCCAAATCCTGTACGGATGGCCGTTTTCTCGCGATCTTCCGGAGCGATGAGCAGTCGATGGTATGCGTCCTTCAAATCAATGAGCGTATAGAGGCGGGCGCCGAGAAGCTGGTTGCGCATTTCTCAAAGATTGAGAAGTGGAGTGCGGTCCTTGATTGTGACGGCATTCAGTCCACAATAGTCCCAACAGACGCGTATTCCACCCGTTTTCTTGACAGCAAAGACCACTGATGCTCCCCATGGTGACTTCGAATGTTGAATCCATCCTTTTGAGAGGAGGTGATCTAGTTGTTTCCGTAGTTCGCTCAGTTGATCTTGTGATATAGGACGTAATGCCTGGAAGACCGGTTTCGATCCGGGGATGATGTCAATATGGAAGTTGTTATCGCCGCGATCGGGAGGTAACTCATCGGTTTCCTTAAAGAGAGTATTTTTGAATCATTGAAGGATTGAGTCAAGGAATTTAGGCCAAGAAGGATCAGTCTCAGCCTTGTTATCTTTCGTAGTAGGGCGTATATGGACTGCGAACGCTTCTTGATATTGCTTATGTCGAAGTTGTTTGTTGAATCGTTTCGTCGAGATAGTGGCAATACCCTGGAAGGGCTTCTGTTGCTCACGCTTAACGCTTTTAGCAGCTCCGTGAATGGTGAACGTTTGAGCCTTCTTGACGAATGAGTCGGGACTCTGAGCGTGCCGCTTGGATGGAAGAGATGAACAGTTGAAAGCTTTTCTGTCTAAAGTAAACAGGATGCGGTGTGGTCGCTCGATAGCAACACAGGTGAAAGTACCAATCGCTTCAAAGAATGGAAGTCTCAAGATGAGCGGGATTTCAATAGGCACGATCTCGAAGTGGAACGAGGCAACGGGATCATAATCTTGCGAAGCATCATTAAAGATTTGAATTGGTTGAGTTGTGAGGGAGGTGATTCGAATGGTTTGACCGGCGCCGGCGGTATCGATATCATATGGTTTGTCGAGAGCCCTTTTCTCGAGTTTTCGTTCGCTAGCGATGCGTTCTTGAACGACCATAGTGTTGCAACCAGTATCTAGGAGGGCTATAATTGGCTTGGTACCCATCTTGACTCGGAAGACCCAGCTAGGTGCACTCGAAGCCTTGCCGGGTTGAAGTCGGGTTTGGAAGTCCATTTGTCGAATGGATGTAGGATTGCCCTTAGGGCTTTCAGGTGGTCGATTGCATGTCATCCATGGTATATCGGATTCAGGGAAGATAGTATGTCCCTTATTGAGCTGAGAGGAACCGATTTCTACTCCCAGCCGTCCAGAAAATCCTGTTCTTGCTCGTCGGTTTCGACTTCACTGATGCGGTTGATTTGTCGGACGGGATAGTTGCTACCAGTGGCTCGTTGTTCAAGAGTTTCACCGTTGACGTCCCGTTTGGTGAAACAATCTTGGATGGTGTGATTTGTTTGTCCACATCGTTTGCAAAGCATCGCACTTCCCCGCTTCGTTGGAGTTTTAGGAGTACCTGGAGTCCTGGGGAATGCTGGTCTCCGTGTAGGAGTTTGTTGTGGAGTCATAACTGGGGTTGGCACGCCAGATCTCTTTCTTGGTGTTTGCGGAATGGATTGTTTGGATGTTTGCGATTCTGTTGTTGTCCTTCGAGGAGTAACCGGTACGGGTTGCTGAAAGCTCCGGCGAGGAGTACGAGAGGGAGCTTGTTCGATGCCCGAGTAAGGATGGAATCGGGCAGGGGCCTTGGCTTGTGCCCGTGCCGGAGTAGTAAGGTAGCCATCGACCAGATTGCGGGAGGCTGCTGCGTTTCGGACGCATATCACGGCTAAGGGCCAGGTGACGGGTTGACCATTGGTAAGTCTCATCGTCATAAAGTTTTGGAGGGCTTGAAGGACATAGAGGCCCTAAGTTGGATTGCGGAGAAGGCCTGCGCAAAAGATGTCGATCATCTCGGATTCAAGGAGAAGTCGCTCGGTGGCACTGCCGTTGGCGCGGACAGCAATTGTCTCGAGATGTCGGTATTGTTCTAGCTCACGGATGTAATCTTCAAGCGAGTTTCCAAGTGAAAGGGCCGCCATTTCTTGATGCAGACAATTGGTGACGTTGCGAGGCATCCAGCGTTGATAGAACTGGGTGGCCCACCAGGCGGCAACGCCTTCGGCAGGAGCGGCGGGCTGAACACGGAGATTGTTCATGATAGCAGTGTGCCAAGCGACGACTGAAGGGTCCATGTTGGTGATGGCGTACTCATTGAAGTAATTGAACTCGTTGTAGGCAATGCCGGTATAAGCCGTGATGAAGTGATTGCACGCTCAGACGTTCGTAGTGACGAAGAGGTCGATCAGCTCCATATCATGCTCGCTGGAGAAGTATGGGATCATCTTCGTATTGGCAAGGAGAGTTGTACGCAAGGTGATTTCACTGAGCCGATCACCATTTTGGAGGGCGGGGCCTACGGCGGGGAAGGTCCAGGCGGCAGGTCCAGGTGCAGCCATCGTGAATCACTGTGTTTTTAATCGAGAAAAAGAGCGAGAAGAAGTGAGTTCTGACAGGAAAGACGCGGTGATGCTACCATGTGAGATGCCTATGTTTCAAGGCGGGAGGTATGAAGCTTGAGGGCTTGGAGTTGTTTCCAGAAAGAAGAGAGGCAGAGAGGAATGATATGGTATTTTGAGTTTTTGGATGTTGATGTATTGATGGATGATGATCTCTACCGGGGGTGCTTTCCTTCTCGTTTTATATATGAGGTTCTCGGGTCCTTAGTTCTAACTAACTTGTGGAGAACGGGGAGATCATCTGGGGACTATGGCAGTGCAGCGATGGCAGTGTAGCTGCGCAGTACTGAGACCGCGGGGTAAACTTGTGGAGAGTTCTGCTTATGAGGGATTGGGTAATCGCTTATGAGGCGCGTCTGCCTTAACTTGGGATATGGCCTTTTACTAGCCAAAAATAAGTAAAGTATAAATATGCCATGATGGCCATCTCACAGGAGCTGCGGACACCTGTTTTGGTTCAAGTGTTTGCAGTACAGTTGGGTGGCACTTGACGACGCTGCACGCAGATGTGCTATCTGCAGGTGAGGAAGGAGTTCCGTTGTGCTGGTTTCAGGGTATTGATGTTTCGTATTGCACAGGAGGTCGTGGGTTAACCTCTTCGAAGGGGACGTGACGAGAAAGCGGTGTGCGCTGTGTTATACAATAAAAGACTGTCGGACGCCGCACGCTTGTGGAGAGAATGACCCCTGTTTTCTGTGTGAAAGCTGTTCACGGGGTCTGGTGCATCAGAGTGGAGAAGTACGCTGCCCGAAATGCAACAAGTCGGACCGTCGATTGAGATGGTGGTTGCGGCGGGTGTATTTCAACTAGACTTATGATGGGTGTATATCAATGAGATTTGGCGTAATCTGATTTCGTTCGGAGTCCAGTTCAGTGTCGCAGATCATCAAGTAATGGGCGAGGTAGCGGTTTCGTCAGGGCGTCAGCCAGCATGAGCTTGGACTCAATGTACTGCAGGTGAATGCGCTCGTTACCAACGAGGTCTCGCAGGAAGTGATAACGGACATTGATGTGTTTGGTTCATTGGTGATGCGTTGGATTGGCAGCAAGTTTGATAGCGGCCTGATTGTCCTCATAGATGAGAACTGCTGTCTGCTCCGTTGCTGACAGTTCGGATAGGAGACCCTGGATCCAGAGTGCTTCCTTTGCACATTCCGCGAGTGCAATGTATTCTGCTTCTGCTGTGGATAGCGACATTGATTTTTGACGTTGAGATTTCCATGAAATGGCAGCTCCGTTGAGCATGAATACATATTCAGAGGTTGAGCGACGCGTGTCCGTACAGCGTGCATAGTCGGCATCCGAATATCCGACAATATCTCCCCCATCTTTGAAGACAAGAGAGAGATCACTGGTTGTGTTTGCATACGCGCAAACGTTCTTTGCGGCTGTCATGTGTGCGGCCGTCGGTGCTGCCAGAAACTGAGATAAGCGGGAGACTGAGTAGGCCAGGTCGGGGCGAGTCCCTAACATCAGATACATTAGTGTTCCAATGATCGACTGGTATTCCTTGATTCCTGATGCGTCGAGGGCGTCGGCTCCATCGTTCGCATTAAGGTGTAGGTTCGGGTCCATCGGGATGTGATGCGGCCGCATGCCATTAAGGTTAAACTTGTCAATCATGTCTTTGATGTACTTCTGTTGGCCGATGGTAATGCATCGCTTTGACCGGTCGCACGTAATCTGAAGACCGAGAAGGAAAGAGATCTCCCCCATGTCCTCCATCTTGAAGCGTTCGGCAAGTGCGGATTTGAGAGCGAGCAGGTCATCAAGGTCTGATGCGGAAATCGTGAGGTCATCCACGTAGACAGCAACAATCAGGATCTTTGTGTTGTCAGTCCGCTTAATGTAGAGCGCAGTGTCAAATTCTGATACTGAGAACCCGAGCTGTTGAAGGAAGGAGTCAAGGACCTTGTTCCATAGGCGCGGCGATTGTTTAAGGCCGTAAAGGGAACGGCGTAGTTTGACGACATTGTCAGCGACGCCAGCTGGGAGCCGCATCCAGATCTCTACGTTGAGATCTCTGTTGAGAAATGCGGTGATGACGTCCATCTGATGGACGTGAAGGTCGAGCTTAGCAGCAAGCGCGAGTAGCACCCGCAAGGTGTTAAACTTGACGACGGGCGCGTAAGTTTTGTTGAAGTCAATGCCTTCACGCTGCGTGAAGCCTCGGGTGACAAGGAGGGCTTTGAACTTTTTGATGGAACCATCGGCGTTGCGTTTGACTTTGAAGACCCATTTAGAATCAACAAGGTGAGTGCCGGGTGGTGTTTGCGTGGTATCCGTGTCCCACGTCTTATTAGTGCAGTGAGATGAGAGTTCGGCGTCGATCGCTTGTTTCCACTCTTTCGCGTACGGTGAGTTGATTGCCGCCTGGTAAGTGGCAGGCTCGTCAATGTCAGTGCTGCATGCGGCATGCAGTTCGGCGATTACGGGTGTGCCGTCATCTTTGATTCCGGTGAATCGCGTCAGGGCCTCTGAATCCTTGACGTTGTCGAGGGGTTCCCATGTTGGTTCGTCGTAGCCAAGCCACTTGACCAGGAATTCCTCTCCCCCTTCGCCGTAGCGAGAGAGTAAGATGCGCTCAACCACATATTCGGGAGTGGTGTCGCTCTGAGCGACAGGGCTGATGTAATCAGCCTTGTTGATTGTGACGTCTTGTGCGTCGATGATCAAATCCGTCGATGCATCATAAAGGTGATAGTTGCCTTGTTTAGTGGGGTGATATCCCACTAGTCGGAACGGTCCGACAGCGTGAGCTCCAAGCTTGCGGTGTGTGCGACGGTGCACAGGTTGATACATATAGGCCACGCTCCAGATGGTGCGGAGGTTCGATACATCGGCAGGGGTCCCAAACCAACGTTGGTATGGGGTCTCTCCGTTGAGAGACGTTGATGGCGTCAGTTGACGCAGATAGTTGACGGCCATAGCGAGTTCTCCCCAAAGCTTGAAAGGAGCGCAGCTGTCATGAAGAATTGCTCGGACCTGGTCCATGAGCATACGGTTGAACCGTTCAACAATGCCATTTTGCTGAGAGGAGTACGGGTGAGTAGGGTTTAACGTGATCCTGTCGGCGAGCAGCTCAGCCTGTAGGGGATAGTATTCACTGCCGTTATCGCAGCGCAGCTCCTTGATCTTGGAGTCGAGGTGACGTTCAGCGTATGCACAATATTTTTGCCAATAATTGTTGGTTTGATCTTTGGTCTTGAGGGGGTAGATGACGGAATACTGTGTGTATTCGTCGATGAACATGAGGATGTAGCGGGCGCCAGAGAGAGAGAGAAGATTGGCGCCCATGTCGAGAATGTCTGAATGTATGCGATCAAGTGGTTTGGTCGCAGGTCGAGAGTTTTGCCCATTGAAGGGCAGCCGGGTGGATTTACCGAGAGAGCAGCCGGAGCACAACGCGTGCTCCGGTTCGACGTTGTTTGGCAGATCAAGAGAATAGATCAGATTCGCAGCTTGAAGCGCTCGTTGTCCAATGTGTCCAAAGCGTTGATGCCATAGTTTATAGACATTGCGGTCCTGTTTTGCAGCTTCGGTCGCAAAAGCAGCGGCGGTGGTTTCAACATAGCCATCGATAAATGGCAGGTTTCCGTTGTGGCGGAGCGGTAGGATAACGTGACCGTTCTTTAAGATGGACGAACCGTTAGTTGAGAACATGATTTCGTAACCGTCCCGGTTCAGTGGCGATGTAGAAACCAGGTTGCGGCTCGCTTCAGGTACATAGAGCACGTCGACGCAGACAATGGCTTCGTCCGTGTTGTTATTACTGATGGTGAGCGTGCCTGCTTCGCGAGCGATAAGGTTTTCGCCGTTTGCGACGCTGATTTGGACTGCCGGGATGGGTTGCAGGTCAGTAAGGAGGATAGCGTCCTTGATAGTGTGGTGCGTTGCGCAAGAGTCAAGGGCGATTGAATGCGAGGATCTGTGGTTAGTTGCCAGAACGAGGTTTGCTTCAGCAGCGGGTTCTTGCTGATGTTGTTTTAGGAACTCGCACGCGTCCTTCATTTTCGGGCAGTCCTTCATCCAGTGACCGGTTTGTTCGCAGAGGAGGCAGGGAGATCCTGGAACTGAGCGTCGACGTTGTTTTTTCCATGATTTTCGAGGCGCGTGTTCATTTGCGTTGGCGTCTGAATTGCCATGCATCACATGGGCTTCAACGTGAGACTCGGTTTTGGGCACACGAGCGCCCCGTTCTGAGGTAAGCTGTTCCTGACGGATTGCGGCTTCCTGCATGGCGTCCAGGTCCAAGAGATCCTTTGAGATGATGGCCGAGTAGATAGGACGCTTGAGTCCCTTGAGATAGCGATGCTCGATTTCTCCTTTGTTCATGTCGGGGATCTGCATGACAAGTTTGTTGAACACATTGTTGTATGCAATGACCAACGTGGTCTGCAAAAGATCATCCAGTTTATCACGGATCATCGAGCTGAACGCTGGTGGTGTGAATCTCAGGCGTAGCGTTGTTTTGAGATGGTTCCATGTTTGAGGGGCGGTCCCCTGGCCTTCCTGGGTCCTCCACCAGATGTGAGCGGTGGATGTGAGTTTGTGTAATAATACTAGGTCCGTTGCCAGAGTCTAGTCTTCTATTCGGGAATTCCCTATCTCTAATTCTACTGTCAGATCACTAAGTCTTGAATGCGCCCTCGTTGGAGCATTCCTACTTTTCTTCTAGGCCGCGGAGCGGCCCTGGTCACGTGATGGCCATCCGTGGCCATCTCTGAGGTCTAGTACCCTTCGGGATGCTGACGCTAGCATCCATCTCGCGCAGGACCCTTCCCGACGCGTGTCTAGGCTTAGGCTGGTGAGCCACGCCTCATTACACCCCCTTAGATTCGCGACTATCTCTTAGGCTCGAATCTCTTCAGCGAGGCGAAGCTTGCCTAAGCCGGGTGGCGGCGGGTTAACGGATGCTGACGTGGTTGTGGGAAGATTAGGCTGGGGAGGTGACCCTGGAGCGGGTCGCATCGCGGTAGTCTCCGACGGGTAGTCTCCGCCCTTCGTGGTGCGCAAAGTCGTCGGAAAGTCTATTTCTCTCTTCGTAGGGGCCCTAGATGAATCACGAGTAGCTTCCTCCATACGGATTTCGATAAGTAACATCTGCTGCGCTCCGTAAGGGATGAAACACTAACACCTGAATTTCCGAGCGTTCCCAAGCAGGTCAAGCCTTTAAAAAGGTACTGCCCGTTGGATCTCCCCCTCTTGCTCTTCTTTTCTTTGTAGCTTGATGAACTCACACCACACACACACACATACGCACACACACGCACACACACACACACCATGGCTGACACCCCCAACAACTCTCCTCCCCCCCCCGACACCACCACCACCACCATGGGCAAGCGCCGGCCTGCCCAACAACTTGCAAAAGGCGCAACCAAGCGGGCCCAGCCCGCCCGGGTGAGTAGGGGTCGGTGCTCATCCTTGGCTGTGGCAACTCGTCTCATGTTCCCCGTCTTCCGTTGTTGTCTACAGGCCCCCTCGGTCCATGAAAAGTCCACCCCCGAGAGGTCGGCCAACTTGCCCACTTGCTGGAAGTGCAACCAATTCCGCAAGAGCAAGATGTTCACATTGGAATGCCACCATTTGGTGTGCCGGCCCTGCATCGTGGCGGCGGCCGATGACACGGTATGTCCCCCCCTTTGCTGAGAGGCAGCCTGATGTCTTCCTAACGGTGTGGTTCCTTCGTTCCTTTGCTTTCCAGAATGACGGCCCTCAGGGCCAGTTGACGTGCGGCGCCCCCGACTGTGGCCGGGTTCTCTTCTTTGCGGCCATCCCCGCTGGGTGCCAGTTCGCTGGCTGCAACCATGTCGGAGCGGACCTCTGCATGTTTCCATGCAACCATCTCCACTGCATGGGCCACGTCCGCGCGTAAGTAGTACTCTTTGGCCTGCTGCTGTCTTACCTGACGAACTCAGCTCTCTCCACAGCGAGATGAAAGTGGCAAATTACACCCCCCTCCGGTGCGGGTTGGGCGACCGGTGCCAATTCTCCTTCACCAAGATTGGTTGATTAGTTCTCCCCCCCCTCCTTCTTGTACATACTTTCACTTGTTGTCTGTTGCTCCTTTGGGGCCTGGCCTTCGGCCCGTATAATCAAATTCAGTACCACAATCTCATCGCTGTACTTGCCTTCTCATCGCTGTGCTCCCTTGAGCCTTATAGCATTTCGTATGCGTCCGCTGTGTCCAATGTCACTCGGCTTCCTCCCGGCTATGGTGCTCATGGTAGATGCCCTGCATCACACTTCCCCGTTGGGAAGACCGCCCAGCGGTTCCCCGGCCATTGTCCAACGATGCCGGTATCTCACCTAGTGAGGTCTACTGCCTTGCAGTCTTCAGCTCATCGTCCAACGATCCCGGCATCTCGCCCAGCGAGATATGCTGCCCAGCAGCCTTCGGCCATCGTCCAACAATGCCGGCATCTCACCTCGTGAGGTCTACTGCCTTGCAGTCTTCGGCTCATCGCCCAGCGATCCCGGCATCTTGCCCAGCGAGGTATGTCACCCAGCGACTTTCGGCCCATCGTCAAACAATGCCGGTATCCTGGCCGAAGCCCTTCTCTTCCCCTTCGCATGGGTATGTACTACGGCCATGGTCCCCGCGGGTCTCAAGGTACGCTGCCATGCAAATCTGGTGCCGGTCACCTTGCATCGGCAGCCGGTCGATGCCCAGCATCACCCTTCTCACCCAGTGAGGTATGCCGCCCAGCGGCCTTCGGCTCATCGTCAAACAATGCCGGTATCTTGGCCGAAGCCCTTCTCTTCCCCTTCGCGTAGGTATGTA
Source organism: Powellomyces hirtus (assembly GCA_025526995.1). NCBI lineage: Eukaryota > Fungi > Chytridiomycota > Chytridiomycetes > Spizellomycetales > Powellomycetaceae > Powellomyces > Powellomyces hirtus. The sequence goes on along the minus strand of JAHLKG010000023.1, from coordinate 246,673 downwards.
CCACGGCCATGGTCCCCGCGGGTCTCGAGGTACGCTGCCATGCAAATCTGGTGCCGGTCACCTTGCATCAGCAAGCCGTCGGCTCATTGCCCAGCGATCCCGGCATCTCACCCAGTGAGGTATGCTGCCCAGCAGCCTTCGGCCATCGTCCAACGATGCCGGCATCTCGCCCAGCGAGGTATGCTGCCCAGCAGCCTTCGGCCATCGTCCAATGATGCCGAGATCTCGCGCTATAATGTCCTCTACCTCAAGTAGCATATCTCTTGTTAATTTACGGTACAGCTCGCTATCTAGGTTCTCTTACGTCGCCTGGCTGCTAGCTTTTGGCCGCGGTCCTCTCCGGGGTGCTCCCGAAGCCATTCTTCCAGTGCGGTCGTCCCCTTCACGTGTGCATACGGCTCCCACGTGTTCTGGGTGCTGTCGTAACCTGTCCACTTGACTAAGAACTGCTCGGTGTTCCTGTGCCATCTGGCGTTTAGGATCTTGTCCACTTGGTAGGTCTCCTGACCGTCTTCGTCCTTCTCGGGCTCAGGCGGAGCGGTGACCTGTCTGTACGGGGTACCGCCCGGGTCATGGTACCGTCTCAGAATGCTGACATGAAAGACTGGGTGCAACCCGGTGAACTCCTTGGGTAGTTCGAGCTCGTAGGTGTCAGGATGCGGCCCCTTGCCACGTACTGTGAACGGCCCAATCCATTGCTCAGCCAGCTTTTTGTTCCTTGTGGTGACGCTGGTAATCGCGATACCCTCACAATGGAGTAAGACCTTGTCACCCTCTCGGTATGCTTCCGTGTGCTTCTTGCGGTCGTAGTACTTTGCCTGCTGGTCCTGTGCGTCTTGGAGCCGTTGCTGCACGATGCAACTCACGTCGGCGAATTCCTTCATCCGTCTCTCCACGGCGGTTCGTGCCGATTGTCTTATCATCTCTCCGGGGTTTGGTGCTACCCATTGGTTCGGTACCCGGGGAACGCGGCCTAGGTCAATCTCAAAAGGGGATAGTCCCGTCGACGTCTGCAGCGTTCGGTTGTAGTTGTACTCGAGGGTGGGGAGTAAACTCTTCCAGTTGGAGCCGGCATAGTCAAGAAAGGGGCCCATGATTCCCTTGATCGTCTTGATGGCGTTCTCCACCTTGCCGTCGGTCTGTTGGTGTCATGCCGACAAGAGTTCCTGCTTGACGTCGAGTGCCCGCATAAGGTACCGCCAGAATTCTGATAGCCACTTGGGGTCCCGATCGCTCACAATGGTGTGGGGTAACCCCGTGTGGCGGAATGCCTGTTCTAGAAAGAGTTGAGCCGTCTCCGGAGCTGTAGCGTGTGTGTTAGTAGGTAGAAGTATCACGCAGCATGAAAGGTAGTCAACGATGAGGAGTACGGTGTCCGCCGTCTTGGTCAGTCTCTCGCCGGTGTGGTGCGAAGGGTTCTTTGTCACGTCGGGCTCTACCCAAGGTTCCCCCCCTTAGAGCCTGACGTGGGGAAGAATATATCCATGCTGATTTGTTGCCAACGAGCGTCGGGGATCAGTAAGCTGCGGAGGAAACCGATCGGCGCGGTTCGCTTGTGACGTTGGCAGGCAGGGCAGGTGCGGACATATTGGTACACATCACGCTCCATGTGAGGCCAATAGTACGACTCCAGAAGTTTGGCGAGCGTTCGTTGGACACCGGAGTGACCGCCGTTCGCGAGGGAGTCGTGATGAATCTGAAGGAGTGGCCCCCGCAAGCTGTTGGGGACGTACCGACGGTCATGGTACATCAAGAAGCGGTGCAGAGGGGAGTCCACTGTCCGGAATCGGCGTGCATGGCCGGATAGGTTCTCCGGTGGACTGTTGATGGTTAGTAAGATGTTTTGGCCGAAATCATCCAATGCGAGCGCTTGGGTCCAGTCCGCATCGGTCGGCATGTGCGTCGTGACGGGCTTCTCCGTCTGCACAATGGCGGTGACCATGTCGATCTTGGCCTGGCAGGTCGCACACTTGGGGGCGTAAGTCGGGTCGCGACTGAGGAAGTCGGCGATCGAATTCCATGTGCCGGGGAGGTATTCCACTGAGAAATCGAACTGTTGGAGGAACTCGACCCAGCCGGCTTGGCGACGTGACAGGAGGGGTTGTTCCTGGAGGTAGATCAGGGATTTGTGGTCGACAAACGCGCGGAATGGGCGGCCGATGAGGTAATGGCGGTTGGCGCGTATGGATTTGACTAATCCCAGCAGTTCTTGTTCATGCACGGGGTATCGAGTCTCGGCGGGTTGCATCTTGCGGGAGTAGTATGTCACCGGGCGAAGTTGCGGAAGGTTGGCTAAGCCCCATTTGGTGGTTGGTAGTGGGTGGGGGTAAGGGAAATCCCCTTTGGCCGGCTGTGCCAGCCATCCGCCGTAAGCATAGCCCAATGCGTCCGTGAACAAGTAGATGTTGAGCGCCGGGTCAAAGTACGCTAGGGTGGGGTGCCGAGGAGCATAATTCCTTTAAGCGATTGAACGCTCGGTCCTCCTCGTCACCCCACTGCCATGGGCGGTTGCCGGATTGCAGATTCGTTAGTGGTAGGGCAATCTGTGCATATTCGGGGATGTATTCCTTGACATAGTTGACGAGGCCCATGAAGCTAAGAAGCTCCAGAGAGTTGGTCGGGCGAGGTCGTTCCCAAACCGCGGTCACCTTGGAGGGGGCAATACTCAGGCCATCCTTGCCGACTCGGTGGCCGCAGAACTCGACTTTGTCAACAGCCCATTGACATTTACTGGGTTTGACTTGAAGGCAATGTTCCGCCAAGGTCTTGAGGATCTCGTCAACGTGCTGAATGTGCGAATTCATGTCGGTGCTGAATATGAGAATATCGTCGAAGTATGAGATCACGTAGGCGTCGTATTTGTCGCCCAAGCGTTTGTTGGTGAGTCGCTGGAATGTAGCAGGTGCATTAGTTAAGCCGACAGGTAGAACATTGTATTCGAAGTGTCCAAAACGTGTTCGGAACGCTGTTTTCTCCCTATCTTCCGGTTGAATCATGATGCAGTGGTATGCGTCGCGGATGTTGATCGCGGTAAATACCCGCATGTTGACAAGCCTGTCGCGCAGTTCCGAGAGGTTCGGAAGTGGCGTGGCATCCTTGTGGGTCATCTTGTTCAGTGCCCAGTAGTCAATGCAGCAGCGTAAGCCGCCGTCCTTCTTTGAGGCAAATAGGACGGGCGTGCCCCACGGGCTACGAGAGTGTGAGATCCAACCCTTGTCCATTAAGCGCTGCATCTGCTGGCCGAGCTCGTCCAATTCGTCCAGGCTCAAATGTCGGAGTGGCTGCATCACGGGCTTCGAGCCGGGTTTGAGCCGAATGGTGAAATTGTCCTCGCCTCGATCCGGAGGCATGCCTGACTGCTCGGTGAATAACGTCGTGACGTATTTCTGTAGGGTCGGTCAGAGTGAATGGTTGGCCGCCAGCGTCTCTAGCGGGTCCTCTTGATCTGCCGCCTTGGCTTTGGCGTTGGTGTGGCGTCGCTCCTCCAAGATCGCCCTCTTCTTGGCGTCGACCGTCTGTACGAATTGAGCCTCTACAACTGGAATCGCATCTACGATGTGTACCTCAAAGACTCCAGTGATCTCGCCCTTCTTCATCAAGCGTTTCCATTGCTTGGCCGTGTAGATTCCCTCTGCATTGAGTGCTGGCTTCGCCGGCTGGAATCTGCAGGGTCGTATCTCTCGTGGGGAGAGCAGGCGGGCGGCACATGCAGACGGTGCTTCCAAATGGCGATTAGTCGATTTGGCTCGAAGGCTGAGGTTCTGGCCGTTGTGGTAAAACGTCATTGTTGGGAAGCCTTCTTGATCGAAAAGCCCTCGGACGTCCAATCCCAATATGAATCGCAAGCCGAGTATGACATCAACCCTGATCGGTGCAACCACAAACGGTACGGTGTCTTCCCGGTAGGTAATCTTCTCCTCGGTGAACACCGAGAGGTCCCCACTGGTCATCTTCGTTGCACCATAGTTTCCCGCTCTATCGCCCCATCGGACCTCCAGCGGGGTTGGAGAGGTGTAGGTCCGGAGGCCGTGCTTGGCTGCCCAAGTGTCGCTGATGATCAGGGTGTTACAGCCGGTATCGATTAGGATGCGGGCAAAGTGCCCTTGTATCTTCCCGTGAACCACAAATGTCTTCCTGTGGATGCGGGGTCCCGGCCTGTCCGTGGGGATCTTGTCTTGCATCCGGGGTTGGGGTACTGAGACGGTGCAAGCGTTCAGCACCCGGGGCGAAAATCCGAGCTGTTGACTGAGCCCCCGTCGCTGACCGCGTCGTCCCCGGGCTCTTCGGTGATCTCTACAGGGGCGGCGAACGTTCTATGCCCACCAGTCTTACCTTTACCTGCTGAGCACCCACGGGCATAGTGCCCCTTGCCTCCGCAGTTGAAACATTCGTTGCGTTCACGACGTTCGTTATAGGTGATGCGCTCGAGGTCTGAGATCCCTTGGTGGTTGTCCGTACCGCGCGTGGGACGACCTGAGCCATAGGTGTGACGTCCCCTTTCTCGTGCTTGATAGTTCTCTCGATGTACCTGAGCCGGCTGGGCTGCAGCGTACTGACGTCTCCTTCCGTCGGGGGTTACCCGCGCGACATCGTCCGCATAGCCTTGAATCCTGTAGCATAACAGGGCTTCGTTCTGTAGCTCGGTGATCGGAATCTCGGCGCCGTTGTTCCTCATGATCGCGGCATAGCAGTGGTCTCAAATGCGCTGGCCGACGTGGTTGGTCAAGAATCCCGTCAAGAAATAGTCACGCTCTTGCCTTGGGGTAAGCCGCTCCTTGTCGTCGAGCGTCACGATCTGGGCCCAAAGGGTGTTGAACTTGACGATATACTCCGATATGCTATTAGTGAAAACCAGCCGCTTCATCTTTGCTTCTGCGGTGTTTCGTAAGTTGGCGGGGTAGAAGCGGATGCGGAGGACCCTCGTGAATTTTTCCAATGTCGTGGGCTGGTCGCCGGCATCTCTGAGCATTTGCCACCATTCGTCGGCGGTTTCCTTGAGGTACCCCGAGATGTGGTCGACGTCCCGGTGGTGCGTCCTGAAGTCGGTTGCCTCAAGGTAGCACGTGTGGACCTTCAAGAATTCATCGACCTTCGACCCCATTTCTTCACTGTTCCCTTTTCTGTCGAAGTGTGTCAGCTGCTTGCGAAGGTTCTCGCGGCGTTCCTTCTCGGCTTGCATTCGTGCGCGGTTTTCTTCCGCCAGGATGATGTCGACGTGCGGTGTTGCAACCGCTGGTTGGACTGGAGTCGGAATCCTTGAGAGAAGGGCTTCGAAGCGGGCCTCTCCCATTGCAATCTGTTCCTGCAGTAGATGTTGGGTCTCCGCCAATTGTGCAGCCAACATTGCGACGGGGTTGTCGGTCGGTGTGTCGACTTCCGGTGCTCCTACCGCCATTGGGCTGTTCCTGGTGCTACGTGCCATTGTTGTTGTCTACGGGGTGGTGCTACCATGTAATAATACTAGGTCCGTTGCCAGAGTCTAGTCTTCTATTCGGGAATTCCCTATCTCTAATTCTACTGTCAGATCACTAAGTCTTGAATGCGCCCTCGTCGGAGCATTCCTACTTTTCTTCTAGGCCGCGGAGCGGCCCTGGTCACGTGATGGCCATCCGTGGCCATCCCTGAGGTCTAGTACCCTTCGGGATGCTGACGCTAGCATCCATCTCGCGCGGGACCCTTCCCGACGCGTGTCTAGGCTTAGGCTGGTGAGCCACGCCTCATTACAGTTTGCTTACCGCCATTTTTGCTTCGAGAAGTGGCGGAAGGTATGCAACCTTGAAGAAGTTGTCCAGTTTTGCAATGAATTTGAGAAGTAATTGCGGACTACTCATATTGCCATCAAAGTTGGGAACCTGTTTAAGGAGCTCCTTTGCGGCAGAGTTCATTGAGGACGACGTGGGAGAAGAATTCTCCGATGAGCAAGAGTGTGGGCGGTCCTCCGGGAAGACATGAGGGTTTGCAGCGGCGGCCGTCTGCATTTGCATTTGTGCAAAGGTAGAAATCATCTTCTCCATCATCTCTCGTTGGGATTCAGCTGCAAGGTGCTGAGACTCCCTTTGTGACTCGGCGGCGAGTCGCTGCGATTCCAGCAGCATGCGTTCCTGCATTTCAGCGATAATGCGTTGGGATTCCAACAGCACCTTCTCCAAATACTCCTTGGTGACGACCTCGTTGTCAGGTCGAGCGGCTCGACTCTTGTCGTCTTCACCGTGAGGACCCTCATCTGCAGAATCCTGCGTCGGCGCAGGGGCAGTGTTTGTTCCGGACCTGGCCCGAATGGGGCTACGGGACAATGGCATGGTTGAGTATTGAACAACGTGAAGAAGGATGCAGGGTGCTTGTTGTTTTAAGCATTGAGCGGGCTAACAGGGCTCATAACCTGTTGTGCGTAGATCCGGTTAAGGTGTAGTGCAACAGAGGGAAGCTAGCTCGACACTCTCAATGACAATGGTATGATTGTTCTTAGTGTAAACCGGTGGGAAGAAGAAGATCTAAGCTAAGAAGACAAAGGAAAGTGGCTGTGCAAGCTATCTAAGCATACGCGGTCAGATGAAGCACCATTGCGCAGTAGAAGTCACGTGGAGTCTTGGAGCGCTGTCGATTTGACAGGTTTATCTCACAAGTCCAATCTCAACACCCCTCACAACCCTCCTCCACAAAATCGACACTGTGGTCGGCAAGAATTCGGTCCCCAAGCACACAGTCAGACACCGTACGAGCGTATCGGATGTGGTTTAATATTGTATGATTGATTGATAGGCTCAAGTCTGCAGTGATGGATGGAGTTTTGGGGACGTAAACAGACCAGTTTGTGAATATGAGTAGGGTTCATGAGAGGGTGCAGGGGATTCCTGAGGCTGGGGAGTGGAATAAAGGGCATTGATAGGGTATGGGGAATGTATATGAAATATAGTAGCGGAGGAGAGGAAAGTTGTTTCTGCCAATCGACTGCCAGAATATGTGTACAAAAACTTTGTCCATAGTGTGAGATGGCCATCATGGCATATTTATACTTTACTTATTTTTGGCTAGTAAAAAGATCATATCCCAAGTTAAGGCAGACGCGCCTCATAAGTGATTATCAAATCTCTCATAAGCAGAACTCCCCACAAGTTTACCCCGCGGTCTCAGTACTGCGCAGCTACACTGCCATAGAATCCCTAGATCATCTCCCCGTTCTCCACAAGTTAGCTAGAGTCATTAGGCCAAAGAATCTCATATAAAAAGGGAAGGAAAGTACTTCCCAGTTAGAGACATCATCATCAATACACCAACACCTACATCTAAAACAACTACCTCTCTCTCTCTTCCTTCTTCTTCCTGCCCGCTCACCATCTTTCGTTCGAATCATAACCTCCCGCCTTGAAACATAGGCACCTCACACATAATATACTTGTAACGTTTCCAGAATGTCCGATTTGTGAGAGTTCTGAAATTCTTTGTTTCTTCCTCCAGCGTTCCAGTAGTTAGAGTCATGCACAAAGTCAGTCGAAGGTATTTTGATGTGCTTTCCTGTCTGTCTTTACCTTGCAGGGAAAGCTGTCATCTTGCTTCTGTATCATGTGTAATAATCTGCCTTAGCGTTATTACCTGCAGTGACACTTCTTCCACCTCACTCAAAGTATCATTTGGCAAAGGCTATTGAAAAACAAATAATGAACGTTATAGAAAAGCAAATAATAGACAAGAGAGCCCAAAGCATGAGAAATATGATGATTCTACAACAAAAACCATTCTACCGCAGAATCAAGACTCGCTCTCCTTCCCCTCCCTCCGCGGCTTTGATTGGAAATTGTGGTGCAGCCTAACGACAATTGCGGAATTGCCTTGGCGCTGAAGCCTGTGCCACACTCGGAACCAGTCGAGGGGGGGCAGAAAGCGAGCAATTATTCTACGGTAGGTGTCAGCACATGTCAACTTTTTCACTCATCGTCATCCTTCTCTTCCGTTCCGACAGTATTGTGAGGAGCCTGTATTTCACGGTGGGAGGAGTGTATTTCAAAGTTGGACTATGAACGAGAGGTTTGAAAGAAGAAGAGAAGTGATGTTTTGAGTGAGGAATGTCAATATATTGATGGATGATTTTTTTTCTGTCGGGAGGTACTTTCCTTCCCGTTATATATGAAGTTCTCTGGCTCTAATATCTCTAGCTAACTTGTGGAGAATGGGGAGATGATCTAGGGATTTATGGCAGTGTAGTAGCGGCAGTGTTACTGCGCAGTACTGAGACCGCGGGATAAACTTGTGGGGAGTTCAGCTTATGACGGATTTGCTAATCGCTTATGAGGTGTGTCTGCCTTAACTTGGGATATGGCTTTTTACTAACCAAAAATAAATAAAGTATAAATATGCCATGATGACCATCTGTATCCTCACAAGTATCCATACTGAAATTCTCAACGTCTACATCCAAGAAAGCCTCAGGATTGGCTATTCTGGCGGTAAGGAAGAAAAGCAAATGATGTAGGATGCTGGCCTGATCCCTGAATGAAAGAGTCCAATAGATGGAGCCTTGATTGTCAATGCGCGCAAACATCCAGTCATATCTGTTTATGATGAACCCAAATACACCGGAGTTATGTTTCTTTCCCGCTTTCTTTGCTTGAAACACCATTGCCATATAAGCTAGGAGTTGTATCAACAGCTTTCCGATGACACCTGTCAAGCTGTTTTCCACTTCTGCCAACAGCACAATATTCTGGATGTTTGCTTGTACGGCATCACCATATGCAAAGACATTATCAATGTTGCCCAACAGAGATGTATGCTTTACTGGGTTGTATTGACAGACACTGATTTTGCCGAAGAAATTCAAAGGAGACTGCTGCAAAGATCCACGTCCTGCATGCTCTGCAGCTTCCAGGATGTAGGTATCAATTAAAGATGGACACACTGGCTCTGCGTCCAAGTTGAACCATTTCTCCACCTATGCGAATTGTTTGGTGAAGGTTGGTGAGGGGGTAATGGCAGGTAAAGGATTGAGTTTGTCAAAATCCCAGTTTGAAAAACCTGCAGAGCCGTTGTGCATCTTAACATTGACTCCAGTAATCAATTTCACCTCATAAGCAGATGCTGAGGAAACCTGTATGGTGGAAGTCTTTCCAAGCTCGAGTGCGGTAAGTAGCTTTTGAATTTCCGGAGTTTTCAGCACTCGCACACGTTATTTGTCGGACCATTCTTGGGTGAGGGGTTGAATTTTTTTAAATCGTTTTTCTTCAGCAACAATGGTGTGTGTTTCTCAAGGTGGAACCTGGTGTGAACTTAAAGTCCAGGCGGCTAACGCGCCCGTCCCTTGCCTTTTATAATTTGGAACTTTTCAATGTAACGCGACACCCTATTGGTTTCAAGGGGCACACACCACGGTAGAAATTGGGGATTGTTATTTTCACCCCCCTCCGGTTATTTCCACCTCTCCAGTAGCACAGCGCAACACGTGACTCGTCGCCGCGTTGTGATGAATTTTATATGATATCTAAAGACCAGAATCACGAACGGCGTGCCTTTTGTGACTTCCTGACCTAGAAAACACGTTTAAGCACACCATTTGCAATCTTGACTACTATGGACAACTCTGCAACACACAGAATTCCATGTGAAGAGCACAAATTTAAATGCATGATTGACAACATCTGCACATGTCTGGTCTCTTGCATTCTCTATCAGAGGTTTGTTCTATCTATAGTAACTAACTAACTTGTGGCAAACAAGGAGATGATCTCTTGGCAGTCCTGCAACTGTGGGGTAGGCTGATGAAGGACTATGATAATCGCTTATGAGGCACGTCTGCCCTTGTAGGATATGGCTTTTTACTAGCCAAGGAAAGAATAATGTATATATGCCTTTATGGCCATCTCACAAGGTCCAAGCCATTTTTGGTGCAAGCCATGGCCAGGAGGTCAGGAGGTTTTCTGGGTCAGGAAGTCACAAATGACACGCCGTTCGTGATTCTGGTCTTTATATATCATTTCAAGTTCATCGCGACGCGGCGAAGGGTCACGTGTCGCGCTGCGCAATCATTTAAATTTCATCGCGAGCTGTCACGTGTTTGACTGTGCCACATCGGAGGGGGTGGAAATAACAATCCCCTAGAAAGTCAGGTGTTTACCTTCTTTAAGAGCATCTTTAACGGCGGGCATTTAATTGTGGCACAGCAGGCTTCATTTTTAAAGCTGGGAGCCGACCGGTTTCAAATATGAAATGTGGCGCAGGAAAGTAGCGACGCTTAGTACAAAATAGCGCCCCGCGCCACACCTATAACAGTGCTTTGGGAACCACGGGCTTCAAATTCTGACTGTGCCACAATTAAATGCCCGCCGTTAAAGATGCTCTAACACCCGATCCATCACGTGTGGTTCTCCCGCCTCGCATAAGCGCATCACGTAAGCGATTGCGCCAGGATCACGCGCTGGGCGCTTGGCAGGGCATACTGTATGGGCGGTGGAAAGGGCACCTGAAGCCATCAGATATACAGGAAGAGAGGGCTTCACGGAGATAAGAAGAATGTATTTCGATCAGATATACAAGAGAGGAAAACGATAATAGGCCATACAAGAAACACCAAATGCTGTACATATACGGAACACCCAAAGGCCAACGTTCGTTCCCCCATCTTCGGTTGTTGCATCTCTGCCATATCCTCGTTATTTGCAAACCTCGAAAAGCTCAATCCATAAAGCGCGAGTGAGGAAGGTATCCCAAAGCTCGTAAGAGACATGTTGAGCGAATCGATTTTTGAAATAATGATAAAGATATACAAATATGTACAGTGGTTTGCAAAGAGGAGACCGTATGGAGGAGGAGAGGAATGGGGGGGGGGGGGGGGGCTAGCGTTAGGAGATTGAAGTAATATGGGCATGGGGGAAGGAGCATCTATCCGGCAGCACCGCGGCCTTTGGTTTTGGCTGCTGCGGTCCCGGGTTTCGGTTTGGAAGCCGTGGATTTGCGGACGCCGCCAGCGACGGCACCCGGTTGTCCCGCGGCAGCTGAAGCACTTTGCGCTCCTGCAGCCGGGCCAGCAGCGCTGGTGTTGTTCATACTGATACCGGCCGCAGTGCCGGGCAAGGTGGTCCCTAACGCACTACTGGCTCCCGAATGGCGGTGTTTGCCAGCGTCTCGGATGGCTTCGCGAACTTTCTGGACGCGTTGCGTGTGGAGACGTGATTTGCTGTCGGGATCTGCAGCATTGTCCGTAGCAGTGGCCGCAGCGTCATCCTTGCCGTCAGCCCCTGTAGCAGCGGTTGTCGAGGCTCCTGGCGCGTCAGAGTCGTCTTTATCGTGCGGCGCAGGCTCGGCACCGAATCCAGGCACGCGAATGTTCCAGTCCTGTTCTGTAAACGGCAGAAGGTTCATTAGGATATGAATGCAATTGCAAAAAAAAAGGAGAAAAAAAAATTGGGAAAGGACAGTAGAGGATGCAAAGTTGAAGTTGGGCATTACTTACCGAGGGGTATTCTTGCGTCGCGGACACCAACGCGGACGGAATCGCGGTGTCGCGCCAAACGGCAGGCCTTTTCGGTGACACTAGTGAGAAAGTCATCGGCGATTTCGAGCATCATCTCTTCAACGTCGTTTTCCAATCTGAAAGCGGGGTCAATCTGAGCAACGAGGACGCGCAGGCGCTCTTTGGATAGCATGGGCATGTTGGCAGGATCGCGTGGGTCACGCGGATCGTAGCGGAGGGCCATCGTAGGCGTGGAAGCGGCGCCGCCGGGGCGCATGTGCATTTGAGGAACGGGCGGGGGAAAGGAAGTGTGTGGTGGTGCTGATGCGGGCAGGTAGGGGTGCGGACGTTGGGACATCTGGGCGACTGGTGTGCCGAGTGGACGGGCGTTGGCGGCGCCGAGCCGTGGCGGTGCTGCATATCCAAGAAAAGAGTAAGAGTCGACCTTGGACGTCACTATCTCGAATGCATGCAGTCTCCTTACCAGGACGCGCCGCACTTGCGCTGCCTGCAGAAGTCGGTCTAGCGGGCATTTGTAAGTTGGGCAAGCGCGTCAGATCCACCGCGGCAGTCGCTGTGCCCATCTGCGGGGTTCCCGGTGGGGTAGCGTTCGGTGTTGTGCTGGCGGGGGAAACGCTCGCGCTGGCGGCGCCTGGAGCTCCCTGGCTCATGCCACCGCCTACGCTAAACTGGGTCATGTAGTAGTTAAGGGCGGCCATGTACTGCTGGTATTGAGGATGACCCGGGGTTTGGATGCTAGACAGAGTTTGGAGGTTGACAGAGGCGGTGGCATTTGGAGTGGTGGGAGAGGCTGAGGTTGGGGCGGAGGAGATTTGTGGTCCGGATGCTACTCTGATGAGAGGCGGGCGGGCTGGTGCGGGGGACGCTCGCGCAGTAGCGGTTGAAGTGGGAGTTCCGGGAACACCATCTGAGGATATGGATACGTTGCTTGGAGTGCGAGCCATTGCGAGGGCGCCAGAGGGAGCGGCTGAAGCAGCTCCTCTTCCCCGACCGCGTCCCCGCCCTCCTCCTCCTCGCGTTGACTGTGGCATGGACCGAACGGATGGGCGTATGTGTGTGTGGAAGACTGTGGGCGAGAGAGGCTGCGAGGATGGGGAGAGATCTATGGGACGCTGAGCAGTGAGTGAGCAGACGGTAGGCGGTTGGGGGGGTCTTGGGATGAGCGTCTGCCGAGAGCTCTGATCTCTTGTCGACAGTCGAGTGTTTTTTCGCAGAACGACGACGCACTTGCCCAAGCACAATAGTCTGGGGGAGTTGCACCGAGCGCCCTAGATGTAGGCTGACCGTCATCAACGCTCTCACGCCATCCAAGTCTGCTAAGTTGGGCGCCCATCCCATCCCACTTCACTTTACTTTGGACGTCCTTCTCGCCATCTCCTTCTCAGCCTGCCCGCTTCCGCCTATTCCTCCCTTCCGTCCCTCCGCCCCGTACCCTTACGCCTCTTATTTGTTCTCCTCGTCTTCCCCCCCCCACCTTGCGTCCTGTCACAGCTCCCTCTGTCCTCTTCCTCCCGGCATCATAGTCGCTGCCAAAAATGAGCTTTCTTTTCAAGACACGACCCAAAACACCGGCCGAACTCGTCAGAGGCACAAAGGATGCCGTCGCAAAACTCGATGTCACAGATAGGAAAAAGGTAACGCAAACAGTCTGCTTTGCCATTGCTTCCCCGCAGTGAAGACGCCACTGGTAGCGCCTGTCCAAATTAACGCGTCCCGACATCTTGCAGGCCAACGAAGAAATATCTAAAAACCTAATTGCCATGAAAAGCATCCTGTACGGAGACGGAGGTAGGTTCAACAAAGTGGGAGCACGTGTGGCTTTTCAACGTGCGCGCAGCCCTCATGTTCTAACGTGGCGGTCGCGATTTTGACCAACTCCTCAGATAGTGACCCTGTCCCAGAACAAGTAGCCCAGCTGTCGCAAGAAGTGTACAACAGTGACCTGCTGCCCATAATGATCAACAACATTGCAAAGTTCGAATTTGAAGTGCGGTTGGATGCCTTTGTTTTCTCCTGGGCGAATTTGGCAACTGACTCCAGAAATTCGACAGGCAAAAAAGGACGTGGCACAGATTTTCAACAATCTTCTCCGGAGACAAATCGGAACACGGTTCCCGACATCAGAATACATAGGCACACGCGAAGAGATCCTGGTCGCATTGATACACGGTTATGAGAACCAGGAAATCGCGCTCAATTGCGGAATGATCCTCAGAGAGTGCATTCGTCACGAATCTCTCGCAAAATCAATTCTTGAGGCACCTCATTTCTGGAAGTTCTTTACGTATGTAGAGTTGTCGACGTTCGATGTTGCTTCCGATGCCTTTGCGACATTCAAGGTGATGCACGCGAGCTGTCGAAAAGTTTGGGACAGGATCCGCCCGCGGTGCTAACGAGTGTGTCTGTCTCTATAGGATCTGCTCACCAAACACAAGCCACTCGTAGCTGATTTTTTGACGAAAAACTATGATCAAGTAATGAGCACTTTGCCATATGAGTACATGTGTAGCTCAGAAGTGACTGACGCTTGACTGTGCAGTTTTTCGAACAATACACGCAGCTCTTGAACTCCTCCAACTACGTAACAAAACGACAATCCCTGAAGGTATGTCATTGGTCCGCTCTCTTCACAGATATTGCCATCATGTAACTCATCGCGATCGCGAACAAAACTCTTTAGCTCCTGGGCGAGTTGCTTCTGGATCGAACGAACTTTACCATCATGACGAAATACATATCGAACGCGGAGAACCTTAAACTTATGATGAATCTGTTGCGAGACAAAAGTCGGAATATACAATTCGAAGCGTTCCACGTGTTCAAGGTGAGTTGCAACTACAAGAAAAGCTGTCAAAAGAGACCATTCAGTTGATCATATCCGGTCTATTACTCCTGAAAACTAGGTGTTTGTCGCAAATCCCAACAAGCACAAATCTATCCTAGACATATTACAAAAGAACCGGGATAAGCTCATCACCTTCCTTTCCAATTTCCACAACGACCGAGCCGGTGGGTGTTGTGTCTGTGACTTCAAAATGCATCTGCGACTCGCTCATATAGTAACTCTTTTTTCTTGACAGATGACGAGCAATTCAACGACGAAAAGGCGTTCTTGATAAAACAAATACACGATCTCTGATATCACATCCGACAGATATCGGAAACTGATATCAGCGAGGATGGCGGTTTCGACATTTTGGCAGAAACGATCGGCAGATTCACGGGCCATCTACATACAACACGGGAACCCAGGGCCGGAATGAAGAAAGGAAGAAGGACAGGCCTTGGGGAGAAAGAGAAGGGGGCTGTGAAACAGGCGGAGAGGAAGTACGTACGAGCTTGCGGATGAGCAGTATCCCTTGGGCGGTTGCAAGTGGTTGGGTCAAGAAGCATTACTAGCATGGGCGCCGATTACTTTTGGCTTGTCATTCGCCTTCTCGACCGTTAATCTGCTGCGGTTCCTTGCTGAAAATCAATTGCGGCGACATGAGTACTCGGAAATTGACGAATGGAGCGACGGATGTGACTGGGGCTCAATGGGATATCTGGACGAAAATGTTGTTGGCAACTACCAATCTTGCTGCTACAAAACCCGACGTAGGACCGAGAACGCGAGGGCGGAGATCGGTTTCTGATGGAGGAACCCACGATTGGAAAACATCACTTTGTCAACCCGTTATTTTTTGTTTTCTTCTTCTCCCTTTTTTTTTGTCACTCATTTTTTCTTGTTATTTTACATTATATGGGCTTACTATTTTGTTGTACCTACCCAAAAAACATACTTAATCTCGTCCCCTAGCCAAATCATCGCCGTCTCAACAACCCGCATACGTAAAATCTACAAAAATAGTTGTTGTGTGTTGTCATTCTGCTGGTTGCGCATTGTGGATGTTTTTTTTTTTTTTTTTTTTTTTTTGTTTGTTGTTGGGAGTGATACTCTAGTTGTAAGTGTGTGCGACATGGGCGACAAAGCAAAAAGAACACGCGACACGTGTAGACGCACACTACTGCCAACAAACCCCTCCCATCCCCAACCAACAAAACTAAACCGTTGAGGTTCAAGGTTTTCGTTCCCCTTTATCGCACCGCGCATCCCATCACAACCCACGCAACAAGCATAGTACACACACTACATCCTCTTCAATGCAGCGCAGAACAACAGCATCGATTGCGGCTACGCTTATGCGGGCGGCGGGTCCAAAGGTGCGTGTCATGGGCGTTTGGAATGAGGCGGGAATTAGAGGGACGGAGTGACGTTAGAGGAGAGGAGAGAGAAAACCTTTGTGCTGTGTGTGGTGCGTCGACTGATCTCTTTCTCTTTTTGTGTGTGTGGCAGCCGCGGGGACTGGGTGTGGGCACCGTCTCGCGGCCATTGACCATCTTGGCGCGCGGTTCTGCGGCGAGGATCTTGGTAGGTGTTTGCCAGCCTGCGACCGGGGGGGAAATCGACCGGTGTGTAAACGTTGAGGGTCTAAACTGTTACATACTTTGGATCTATTTTCAGACGGCAAGGCCTGCAGCATTCACATGCAGCCAAGGTGGTGTGACGACCACCACGACCGTTCCAGCGGCCAGGTCCTTCCATGTGGGCACGCGGGTGCAGCGCAAAGACGTGCCGTTTTTGTTGGCGGATATCGGGGAGGGGATTACCGAGTGCGAGGTGATTCAATGGTATGTGAGAGAGAGAAAGACAAGAGAGAAAACAGAAAGGCCATTGAATGGCAAAGTCCAGGTTGACAAAAAAAAAACATATCTGATTTCTGTATATTTTTTTTTTGTTTACTTTTCAGGTTTGTCAAGGAAGGCGACCGGGTTGAACAATTCTCGCCGATTGCCGAAGTCCAGTCCGACAAGGCCGCGGTGGAGATCACGTCCCGGTACGACGGGGTGATCAAGAAGCTGCATTACGCGCAGGGGGATGTGGCGCGGGTTGGGCAGCCGTTGGTTGATATCACCACGTCCGATGCTGCTGACGATAGCAGCAGCAGCAGCAGCAGCGCCGGTGCGGTGGCGGCAGTGGTGGATTCGATCAAGCAAGCAGCTTCACCGGCCGTGGATGCGATGGCCGCGGCGGGCAGGACGGTGGTTGCGGCCGTGACGGCGGATAGCACGACCGCCGCGATGGAAGAGGCGTACACGCTCGCGACTCCCGCGGTTAGGCGGATTGCGCGGGAGAATCGCGTGGATTTGGCGAATGTGAGGGGCACCGGACCCGGGGGCCGGATTTTGAAGGGTGATATTTTGGCGTTTGTGGCGGGGACCGCTACCCCACCCCCACCCACAACGGCAGCAGCTGCAGCTGCAGTCCTCGCACCCCACGCCAAGGTTGCTCCTGCTCCCACCCCCGCCCCCATTACCGGCGACACCACCGTCCCTCTCGGCGCCATCCAAAAAGCCATGTTCAAATCCATGACGCGTTCGCTCCAAATCCCGCATTTCGGCTTTTCGGAAGAAATCATCCTCGACGCTACCACCGCGTACCGCGCGTCCATCAACGCCCACCTCAAACGCAACCCCTACCACAGCAGCAGCAACACCGCCACCACCACCGCCATCACCCCGCTGCCCCCCGTCAAGAAAATCTCGTACATGCCCATCTTTATCAAGGCCCTGTCGATGGCCCTCAACGAGTTCCCGATCTTGAACGCCCGCTTGATCCATGCGGAAGAGGGCCCCGCGAAAGCACAGTTGCAGTACCGCGCCGCACATAATATTGGAGTGGCCATGGATACGCCGCAGGGGTAAGTTTACCCAACACAAAACACAAAATACAATGCGCTGTGTATGAGGAAAAAAAAAAAAACAAAAACTCAACCTTTTTTCGTTTCTTTTGCTTGTCTAATTTCCCCCCGCAGCCTCCTCGTCCCCAACGTCAAAAACGCGCACCTCAAATCCATCCTTGCCATCGCGGCGGACCTCGAGCGCCTCAAACACGACGGGGCGCGCAACGCCCTGTCGGCGCACGACCTCGCGGACGGCACCATCACGCTGTCCAACATTGGCAATATCGGCGGCACGCTGCTGCACCCCGTCCTCGTCGCGTCGCAGCTGTGCATTGGCGCCGTCGGCCGCATCCAGACCCTGCCCCGCTTTGCATCCGAACACAATGACACGACCCACCCCCCCGTTGTGCGCGCCACCCAGGTCTTGAACGTCAGCTTCAATGCCGACCACCGCGTCGTCGATGGCGCCACCTTGGCCCGGTTTGTCGCCTTGTGGAAAATGTACTTGGAACACCCCGCGACCATGGCTGCCGCAATGCGTTGAGAATGGCGTTGGATAGACAAAAACACCTACTCGCCTCCCCCCCCACGTTTTTACTGTAGACACAGACAGACATCCTGAACTTCTGTTTTTTTTTTTCTCCACCCGCATTTCCCGTCCCTCCGTCCCCCCCCCCCCATGCCTCTGCATTTGCTTAGCAATGTCTTGTGTTAGCTTTTACCACGTATAGATAAAGGGTTGCGTAGAATACAATCCACCCATCCGGGGGGTTTTTCCCTGGTTCGAACGCACTGTTTGTAGTGTTACACTGACTGATTGGGGGCAAAGCACGTGAAAGCGTGAGCGCGGGGAGGGGCAGAAGACCCAACTACGTTGAATCAAATATTTTTAAATCAATTTCTCGATTGGGGTCCGTCACGGTGAATTAGGGTTAGGGTTAGAGTAAAAAAAAAATGAAAGCGAGAAGGGTTTTCAAGGGGTGGTGGGGGGGGGGAGGGAAGGGACTATATTTGCATTCGTAAAAAAAAAAAAAAAAAAAAAAATGTGAAAAGGGCGAACGAACGCGCTCGTATACTGCTGTCCAGAGCACGCGTTTCGTTCAAATACGGTGGGCAAGATGGTCTTGCCAGAGTTCAAAGAGCCCGAGATCCTTGAGCCTGGGGGAATGGGGGATGGATGGATGATTGCAGCAAGATCAACATGTTGGTGAGATGTAAATAAAGATTCTGGTTCAATGTTCGTTGTGGAAGGGCTGTTTTGGTTAAACTTTTACCTGCGCATGAATTCATGAGCGGTGTTCACGTCTTCCAAGAGCGGAGTTGTGACCTCTCCGCCGCGGTTGTTGGAGGTCCTACGTTCGACCAATTTACGGCCCGTTTTCCCGTCAGCAGCAGCAGCAGCAGCAGCAAAGGTATTCTGTGTGCTGTTGTTGTCAGTGTCGTTAAAGAAAGTGAACGTTTGTTGGGCCCTGACTACGACGACAGTCTTTTCATTCTGTGAGGCAGGAGCAAACAAAGAAAAGTCGCAAAGAACTGAGTTTTGGGCGACCAGATGGCTCTTTTTTGTGGCTCGGATATCGAATGGACTGGGGCTGATAATTTTACCTTGAAGGATTTCAAAAAGTCGGCCATCGAGTCTGTAGGGCCTTCAGCGAGGAGGAATCCCTGACTGCCGGAACGCATGATGAGGCCGAGGCCCAGAGCCATGGCGGTCGCTAAAATGGTCTGGCGCTCTGTCACAGAGACAGGGTGATGTGGGAGTGGCGAGTTGGTTTGAAAGAAGAAGAAGAAGATGATGATGAACGGTTTTTTCTCGGTGGGTAGCTGTAGTGAGAACTTACTCTTGACGTCCGTGAGACGGTCCAGGCGGATCAGAGAGCGGGTTCCTTGGATGACCCGGGTTGCGGGGACGCGCTCGTCGTCGTGGGCGGGAGCCGTCGGGGATGAATCGTTCTTGAGCAAAGTAGCGGAACCGGATTGGGCGGTTGACTCTGCCGCAGCAGCAGCAGGAGGTTGTTGTCTCTTCTTCTGATCAGACATGATGGGGGCGATGCTGCTTTGGCTGGTGCTGATGCTGGCGACGGTGATGGCGTCCGAGCCTAGATGTCCTAGACGAGCCTGCTGATTCCGCCGGTCCTTTGACGCGAGAGGAGGTGCTGAAGTCGGTGCTTGGGCCTGAGCCATGGCTTGATCAGGCTTGCTGGGAGCGGCGGCCGTCTGTTTTGAAGCATTACCGCTAGAGATGCTTTTGTCGCGGCTGCTCGAGGTGACAGAGATGGCGTCCATGCCCTTTGTTAGTTGGAAGATGTCGGGATCGCCCCAGCCAGGAGACTGCTGCGCGGGAAGAGGAGTGGGAGTGTGGGCTTTGGTCTTCTGGGCACTGTTCCATTGGGCGCTGCCGACGACGGTGGGGCGCTGGTCCTGGTGGTTGTCCTTGTCATCGGGGGTGTCCCATCCGCTCGTTGAATTTCCGGCCTCATGCTTGGCTCGAGTCTCCATGGCCATGTAGTTGGCCCATCTCTTGTGGGGCGCAACTTTTTTGCCCTGACCAGGAGGTTGAGGCAGGCCGGTGGGTGGTTTTTGGGGTATGGCGGCACGGTGGATGCGATACTCTCGGGAGAGTTTAAAGTCAGCCCAAGAGCCTTGGTACTCGGCCACACACTTTATACAGCGACGCTTGTAGTCTCGTCTGCGCTGTGTGTCTGAGTAAGAGTCGCGCGAGAGGGTCTCGTCGCATCCGGCGCAGAGCAGTTCTTCTTGGTAGCCGGGGATGTCTGTCTTTGGGGCGTGAAGCCAGGCAGGATCGAAGGGTTTCTTCCTCTTCTTGATCTTGTTTGGGTTTACGTACGAGTAGCCGGTGGTGGCGGCGGACATGGTTGAATGATGAGTGATTGATGGAGTGATGGATTGAGTGATTGAGTGGGTTGATGCGATCTGTGGGTAGGTGGGGAACGAGGAAAAAGCAGTGCAGTGCAGTTGCGGGTCAGCGTGACAGTCTCTCTCTTCCCTTCGCAGCGCACAGACAGACAGACAGACAGACAGACAGACTCTCCCTTCCCCTCTTGCCCTCTTGCCCTCTTTCTTTCCTTTGCGCCCTTTCCCATCCGATATCCCATTAACCCTTTTCCTTCCTTTCACTTCTCTGATGGGATTGATGGATTGATTGATGGATTGATGGATTGAAGGGATGCTTACAAAAGGATGGCCCCCAATTGATTGACTCACTCGCTTGATTGACTCTCCTGAGCCCCTTCCTTCCTTCCTTCCTTCTTTCTCAGAGAGAGAGTCAGTCAGTCACTCAGTCAGTCACTTTCGACAGGCCATCCCATCCTATATCCAGCACTCACTCGCTCGCGCGTCCTGTGGCTTGGCCTCTTCGCCACGCCGCAGCCAACAAGCCTCATGACTCACTCATCATGACTCACTCCTCATTCCCCATACTCGATATGGGATGCACACTTGAAACGCGTCTCGCTCTGCGCACATCACGTGCACACACCCACCTTCCCAACGTTCAGATCCTTCGTCCCCCGCTTTCCCCATGGCGCTTTTTTCTCAGCAAACTATTTATTTTCTATAGTCGATCGTCTGTATCGCGAGATTGCCATAGCCATCGCTCTATCTCTACAAGTTTAGCTGTTGGTCGTTCCCTGCTGCCTGCCTGGTCTTGTTTGTTGGTCGCGACCCGCAACTCCCCCAACTCAATTCCTACTGCGGGCAACCTTGTCAAATGAAGGCCACCGGCGCAGCCAAAGAAGAAGAAGAGGAAGAAGAAGAAGATCCAAAGGCCACCGACTCGGGCTACACTTCAGCCGGCTCTTCAGACCAGGACGCTGCTGCTCCTCGGTTGCCCACCACTACCTTCCCTTCCTCCTCCTCCTCCTCCTCCTGCAGAACGCACATGCCACCAGACAACCATGTTGGGCAGGAGTTGGCTCTTTTCAAAGACGAAATGGCCGTCCTAAACGACTCGTCACTTGATGAGGCACAGAAACGCACTAGGATGACGGCGTTGCTCATGCACTCGGTTCTCGCCGACGACCTCGAGAGGGTACCGCATTCATGAAAATCGCCCCCCTTGCTGCGCGCGCGTCTCTAACCATAAATTTCCCCGCTGCAGGTAACAAACATTGTCCAAAACCCCAACTGCAAAGCTCTCATAGATCTGGACGCGCGGGACACTGACGGCAACACGGCTCTAACTTACGCCAGCGCTTTTGCCTTCAACGATATCATCAAAGTCCTGCTCGGAGCCGGCGCGTCGGTCAACGCACCTGACGCCACAGGCTGGACGCCGCTCTTCTGGTCCTGCACCAATAACCACTCGCTGACAACGCGCATTCTCCTTTCCCACCACGCCGGCAAAGACCACCGATCGGCGTCCGGCAAATCCATCAAAGACCTCATCGGCAAAGCACAAACCCTCGCATCGAGAACCATCCTGGCGTTGCTGGACTCGGTACCCGATGACGACCTGGACGACCTTGAGAGTGTCGTTGGCAGCGAATGGAGCACCGAACAAGAGAGCACCATTGCGGCCAGCATCCACCTGAGCGACTATGATGACATGGACGAAGCGGACGATGGCGGCGACGAGGCTGCCCGGTTCTCCTACTCCATTTGTCTGCCCAGCGAAATGCTCGTCTTCGATGTCGACTCTATGGAAGCCATGCTGAACGTTGCCGTCATCAAAATATGGTTGCTGTGGCTGGAATCCCGCGGAAAAAAGAAGAAAATGAAACCCCACCAGGCCGCCAACGTGCTGTACCTCTGCGCGCGGTTTGCCGGGTACCACTGCTCGGAATCCATCCTGCAAGAGTTTCTCGCAGCCGTCGTCGAACGCGTCTGTGGAGTCGTGCGGTCCAACAGGGACGATCAACTCCTCGTCGCTTACTGGATGTCCAACCTCACGCTTCTCCTGCATCATCTCAAATGGGACACTCACCTTGTCCTGACCACCTCGGCCGCCCAGGCCATGATCGCAGAGCTCGTCGGCGAGCTGTATGTCATCTTTGTCCGCGCCGTGCAGGCCAGAATTGCTGGGTGCGTTGAAGAAGCCATCATTGGATTTGACGGCGATCTCGACGACCCCATCATTGTCCGCACATCGTCATCAACTTCGTCCCTCTCACCCCGCAGAACTCGCAAAGAGACACGGGTCAAGTATGAAAACTCGTTGCTGTCGAGAATGTCTAGGAGAAAACACTTTGGCTCCGCACTTCAGCTCTTGCCCGTGGGCCTGGGCGGTGCCGTCGTTCCCAGCTTTCCCACCTCACCCACTCATAAATCCACCGGCGATCTCTTCAGCGCCATCACCCATACCACCTCCACCACCACCACCAACCCCGCACGCTCCCTCCTCCGCCCGCACCACAGCACCACCTTCACAAAGCCCAAATCTGCCCACCCGACTCATGGACCGCCCGCCCACCCGCAAATCGTCACCGCGATCCTCAACAGAACCCTACAGCACCTCCACGCAACCCACACCCACCCGCACATCCTCAACCTCGTCATCCACAACGTTCTCCACTTTATCGCATCCACTCTGTTCAACACCATCCTCACCTCCACCGCCCCGCACCACCCGTGCTCGAAATCAACCGCACTCCGAATCCACCTCAACCTCACCCCACTCCGCGACTGGATACGAGACACGGGGAAATACGTGCCGTCCTCGCCCCGCACCCCGCTCATCGCCCGCCTGCAACCGGTCGTGGACCTATGTCGCTTTGTAGGCGTCCTCACTACCCTCGACTCCCTCCCCGACCTCCTGGAAACCAAACCTAACGCCCTGTCGTACCTCCACCTTGGACGCGTCATTGACCGATACAGATACGAGGTCGATGAACGGACCGTCAATGCCGAGATCGCCACCTACGTCGGCGCCATGTGCGAAACCCTCGCCCAATCGCCCCCCGAACAGGATGACAACATCATCACGAACGACGGCAACGACGCGGCAGACCTGGACGAATCCATACCAGACCCTAAACGCAACCCGCACCTTGACCTCCTCGATATCGCCTACCTCCTCCCGTTCCAGGTCCCTGCGCCAGAAGAGCAAGGCGGGTGGGGCGCGGGTCCCGTCCGGGTCGACCCCGCGACTTACAGTCTTTTGGACTTCCATGCTGCTGCCACTATGTAAATGCGGAAGTGAAAACAACCTACACTTATTTATCCTCTCGTCGCAAACACTCTGTCTTTGTATTATAGGTTTCAACTTTTTTTGGGGGGGGGGGGGGGGGTGTTTTTTTTCCTGCGCAACTGTAAATAAATATTCCACGCAACGTGTCTTTTTTTCCACCATCTACGCTCTTGCCCCTTTCCCCGCTTGAAAATGACGGTCCCCATGCGCGGGCAGGAGGTGTCCAGATGTTTTTTGAGACAGCCCACCGCCCAGCAGGGCTCCCCAATTGCCAACAGACTGACCAAAAAAAAAAAAACAACCTGCCGATGTGGCCCAAGTGTTAGCTGTCGCTTTTTGACGATGGGCGGCGCCGCCCCGGCGTTCGTCGTGAGTTCCCGCCTTGACTTGCGTTCCACAGTGTTGAGAGATTTGATATTAGGTTTTCGTTGGAAGTAACACCTGATCAATTGGAGGGACGACGCGTACATCCAAGATCAGGTAAGCGAACTCTCCGCCGACCCCGTGAGACACCCGTATTTACCGTCCATTTCTTTCGGTACCCAGCCCACAATACTGTTCTCGCTTTCTGCTGCGCATCATTCGCCACACCGCACACGCACTTCCACCTTCTTCTCACCCGCACACTGGCTACTTGATCAATTCATTCATTCGATAACTCGCCACCCCCCATACACCACACCCCCACCGCTTGATAGCACAAGACAGTTATGTTTGGCGGGCCGTCAAAACGGTGGTCGTTTCTTCCCAAAGATCGGGCAAAGGAGGGGTAAGTGAGAGACAGAGTGAGAGTGGATATTGGGAACGGAGGGAGAGGACTCTATCCCCACCCTTGTTTCTTGCCGATGCCCGTTGGTTCATCAAATAAATAGACGAATGAAAGAACACACATACATTGGGAGAGATGATCTAAAAGTTCCTTTTTTCTTTTCCATGGACACAGATGGCCGCCCGGTCGCAGCGACACCTCCATCTCAGCGCGTGACTGGAACTACAGCAATACGAGCGCCGCGGCGACCAGCAGCAGTACCGTCAACAGCCTCACCAGCAGCAGCAACGGGGTGGATGGCAGTACCGCCACGCTCCTGAATTCTAATTCAAATTCAAATTCAAATTCAGCCAATGCAGTGGGCAGTCCCGTGGCAGCTGCGTTGGCGGGATTGTCGGCCTTGGCGATTGATACCAGACGCGCGGCGATGGGGACTCTGGAGGGAGAGGGGGCCGGGGCGCCGGGGAAGACGTTGCTGGAGTTGTGTCAGGTGGGTAGAGACTGATATATGTGAGTAGCGGGTTGAGGGAATCTCCTACCAGCTGCTTTACGCCTATCTCATTCCAACCCTTTTCCCGTTCGTTCCCCGCCCCGCGCAAAACAGGAAGGAGACGAACAAGAACTCGCGCACCACGCGTACCACCACGCGGGCGCCATTATCCAATCCATCAACGTCGCGCTCGATCCGTTCGGCAACACGCTGCTGCACCTCTCGGTCTCGATGAAAGATCTCGTGCTGTCCTCGCTGTTCCTCCTCAAGGGCGCGGACGCGAATGCCGCCAACAAGGGCGGCGTCACTCCGACCGTGATTGCCCAACGGATGAAATTCACGAACTTGCTGAACGTGTTGGTCAAGCATGGCGGTGTCGTCGGGCCGGTGGAGGAGGAACGGAGTGGACAGAGTGCGGCGGCGGGGCAGGGGAGGAGGAAAAGCGGACGGACCACGAATACTGTGAATGCGGATGTGGTCAAGAAGAGGATCGCGAATAATCTCGAGTTGTTGGTGCCGGACACCCACAATGCAGCGGGCGGCAGTGCGGGTGGTGGTGGCGCGAGTCCCACGAGCGGACCGCTGCGGCACAAGATCCCCACCCACAGCAACCAGCTGCCGCAGCACCCTCATTTCAGTAACGGCAGCGACGGGGACAATATCTACTTCACCAACCTCGCTGACCCGGACGGCCTGGAACACGAAGCGCAACAACAACAACACGCCGCGCTCCAACAGCAGCACCCGCCCAGCCCCAACCCGCACGCCCAGCTTCGCTTCCCGACGTACCGCATGCCGCTGCACGATGCAGCCTACCTCGGCATCGCCGCCGACCAAATCCCGCTCGTGCCCAAACACTACCTCACCCACCCCGACGAGCTCGGCTCCACCCCGCTCATGAAAGCCGCAGCAAAAGGCCACCTGCATATCGTCGAAGCCCTGCTCGCGCGCAGTGTCGATCTGAACGCCGTCGACCGCTTTGGAAATACCGCGTTGGTGTGGGCGGCCTACGCCGGGAAACGGGACGTCGTCAAGGAACTCACCGCGCAAAAGCACTGTCTCATCAACGGCCATCGCGGGCGCGCCGACCCGCAAGCCGGAGGCGTATCAGCAACACCACCCACCTCGTCACCCACCCTCCCGGACCCAGCACCGGGGTGGACTTACCAAAACGCCATGACGCCTCTCATCGCCGCCTCCATCGCAGGCCACCCGTCCATCATCGAGCATCTTCTCGACTGTGGAGCCGCCATCGACCTCGCCTCGGGCCCCAGCCGCACGCACCGCACCGCCGTCATGTACGCGGCGTGGATGCGGCGCGAGGACTGTGTGCGCATCCTGGTCCGCCGCGGCTGTGCAGTCGATCCGGACACGGATCACTGGTTGAAGAAAGGTTTGGTGTACCTCAAGCGCGTCGCTATGGATTACAATGTCTGGACGGGGTGCCCGGGCAATTTCAACAAGCTGGTCACGGCTGCCGGCGGGACGGGCGCGTCGGCGACCGCGACATCGACGATCATGACCATGGTGCCCGCCTCGGCCCAATCGTCGTCTTCCGCGGGTACACTCGTGGCGGGCGGGACTGCCGCTGCTGCGCCGACGACGACGACGACCCTGAACCGCGGCGGGCGGCGGATGTCGCTTAAAGACAAAATGTCCTTTTTCTCCTCGGACGAAAACCAAGCCATCGTGACTCTCGAAGCCATCATGGCCCAATCTACCTCCCACCCCATGTCACCCATGTCGCCCACCTCGCCCGTCGGAAAGAGCCACGGGAGCTTGGCCAAATCGTCCGCGAGCCTGTTTTCGTTGAGTGAGGGTGATGACAGTAGTGGGAGTGCCGCGGAGCAGAGTCAGAATGGGACCAGTACCGCAGGTGGTGGTGGGCAGCAACAGCAACAGCAGAATCAGAATCAGAATCCGACTTCGCAGCTGAGAGACCCTGGCAATACAAAAAGAAACCAGAACAGGCTGTCGAGACAGCCAAATCGGTATCGACATGGTATGAACTTCGATGTAAGGTTTTGATGTTTTCCTGTCGGTCACGTTCTCCCATTCCGCCCCTTCCCTTTGCCACTGGTTCTTCCCTTCTCCCCTCCCCTCACCGTGTTGGCATACCTCCTTACCTAGCTAACCCGCACTCTCTCCATTTTTCCTCAGAAACTCATTGGGCAAAACCCCGAAGTCGTTGCCGAACTGACGGAACAAATCCCGGACCGCGGCACCGAGTTGGACGCGCTGTGGGTGCAAGTCTTCCAATACGTGATCCAGCTCCTCATCGCCGCCAACCAGAACAAAAAACCGCACTACATCATCATCTCCGCCAAAGCCATCCACCACGCCGGGGAAATCGTGCGTGCCATCGAATCCGCGGAAAAACAGGCCGCAGCGGTGACGCAGCAGCAACAGCAGCAGCAAGCCCACTATGCCTCCTCCAACCCGCACGCTCACACCACCACGACTTCCACCTCCTCGTCCACAATGCGCCCGCCCTCCCCGTCATCCACCATCACGGCCGGGTCCGCAGCAACCATGTTCACACCCGCCGCTCTCCGCGCGTCCGCGTCCGCGTCCCCTGAACACACCCTCTTTGCAGCGACCAAAGTGCGGATGAAGATGAAGGAGTTGGCCCGCATGGTGAATGGCGAATTGCCTAAACAGCTGATGCTCACCACCCGCATTGCCATCGGCGTCTGGCCCCCGCAACATGCCATGAGCGATATGATTAAAGCCGCCACCGATCTCGCTAGAACGTGTCGCGAAATCACCGACGTCGCGAATTTGACGGGCATTTTTCAGTTGGTCGATCGCCCCTTGGAAGTGCAGGTAGGTGGTCCATGAGCATGACTGCATGACCCCCCCTGCCTCTCCCCAACAACTCCGCCAGCACGTAGGTATTATATTATATAGTCAATTTCCTGACCCCGTCTATATCCATTTTGTTTCAGTTCACCCAATTCGAGACCGAAGACGAGCAACACCCCTCGTCCACGCACGCGGACAAGAGCTCCAACCCCACGACCACCACCACCGCCACCACCACCGACTCGCCCTCCTCGCAACAACCCGCGAAATCCTCGGTCCCCGCCAGCCTCACGTACGAAGAATACAAGCGGCAAAACGATCTCAAAGTCTTGGAAGAAATCTCTAAACAATCGTCCTCCTCGCGACCCCTCAACTCGCTCAACACGTGGGGGGACACACATACCCCGGCCCGCACTGTTCGCGGGGGTAATGGAGTGGGGCCAGCTGGAGGAGGAACAGAGGGCGTGGGTGATGCCGCATCGTTACGAGCCGAGGAAGCGCGCCAAGCGCAGCAAGAACAAGCAGCGGACCAAGCCTTCTTCACCAAGCTCGACGACCTGGTCCGCGCGCTCGTCGACACGATGAAGGAAATCAAACTGGCGTTTACGAACCATCTCAAGCACCAGTATGTCAGCCTCACGTCCACCGCCGCTCACCGCGCCGAGGTCCTGATTGACGAAGTGAGGGGGTACGACCTCCTCGCCGACTTCCCCGAAGACCTGTTGTTTGACGCCGACGACGCCGCCGTGTTGAAATCCAAAGGCGTCGCGATCGGCGCCCCGGACGACGTCTCCACCACGGGCGCGTTCCCCATCACCGTCGCGGACATGTGGTATGCCGCTTTAAGCGAAGTGCGACTCGCGGCGCGCAACGTCACGATGAAAGGCAAACTCGCCAGCGGGGTGATGCCGCCTCCCAACGCCGCGGAAGAAATGGTGCGGTCCACAATCCCCTGCCTGCTAGCCGTCAAGAAACTGGTGACGATCGGCAAAGAATCCGCAATGAAGATCCGGCGCACCTCGCACGACAAGGTCACAAAGCAAGAAAAATGGGAACGCGATGTCGCCCAAAACGAACATGTCAAACACCTCTTCATGTTGTGGGAACGCCAGGTCCTGCTGCCGTCCCAGGAAGGTGACCCGGGTGACGATAATGAAGACACCATGGCCGCGCCCTCGGCCGAAGTCGATGTCCAGGCCCAGGAAATGGAATTGTTGAGAGATGATCTGGATGGGTTGGTGTTGGAGTCGTCCGGTGACTCCAAATTGGTTGTGAGAGGTGGCAAATTGACAAAACTGGTCGAGTGGATGACGTCCCACATACACTACGGTAAAGCGCATCCCTCACTTGTCCCCCTTCCAATCTTACCCTCACCCGCCTTTACTTACCTCCACGCTTTTGTCCCCCTCCCCACTCGTCTCCCCCACGCCGCTCAGACCCCGAATTCACCGCCAACCTCCTCCTCACGCACCACTCGTTCACCACGACGTCCGAGCTGCTCGACCTTCTGTTCCGGCGGTACACGCTCACGGCACCGCCCGCCTTGTCGCGCTCGCAATACGACACGTACCTGCAACGCAAAATCTTCCCCGTCAAACAACGCGTCTGCACCGTGCTCAAAACCTGGCTCGAAATGCTGTTTGATGATGACTTTATGTACGGCGATCACCATGTCGGCGTGTTCAAGCTGAGAGACTTTTGTGCCGATACCCTGTGCAAGGATTCGGAGGCGTGGGGCCGCGATTTAATGCACTTGGTCGAAGTGAAGGTGCGTTGGGGATAAATAGATAGCTCACACAGCACAACACCCGCATACGCAATAATCACACGTCCACGGAAGGCCCTTGCTTCCCAAACTCCCACCGCGCATACTCTCACATTCCTTTCTCACTTTCCACCGCGCAGCTCAACCAATCCACCAACCCGCCGTTACCGCCACCCACGCCGCTCATTTCAGGCCCGGCCCCCAAACTCCCGCGGCTCCCCCCGGAAACTGACATATTGAGCCTCCTGACCTCGACGCTTCTGTACGCCGACCTCGACCCTCTGGAACTCGCGCGGCAACTCGCGATACTGGACCAATCGCATTTCGCGAAAATCAAGCCCCATGAATGCTTGGACCAGATTTGGGGCGAGAAAAGGCGCAAGGAAATGGGGTTGGGGAGAGGGAATGAGACGGCCGGGGTCACGGGGTTGGGAGAAATGATCCGGCATACGAATGTGGTACGTGCAGGCACCTTTTGCAATCGACTATCACTGAGGGGTTCTGGTTGCATTCGTTTGTTGCCGTCACCCTTCCCTGCGTTCTCCCGCAAAAACCTCAATTTGGTTTCCCCCCTCACGTGCCCACAAACCCCAGGTAACAATCTGGATCGCCAACTGCATCATCCGCAACGACGACCTGAAAGCCCGGCGCGACGCACTCAAATATTTCGCTCAAATGGCCGTGGTACGTTATGTCCCACCCACATCCCTATCCACTCCGCCACCTGCCATCCACCCCTTGTGCTGTCACCCCCATTTCTACCTGTGCTTATCTATCCCACTCGATACTGCCGGCCGGCACCCATCATCATTGAAACCCTAACCCTTTCCCATTTGTTTCTTGTTTTTACCCGGCCTGGCGTCTACAGCACTGCCACGAACTCAACAACTTTAACGGCATCACAGCCCTTAATGCCGCGATGTCCACTGCGGCTGTCAACCGGTTGCATAAGACGTGGGACGTAAGTAGGAGTGTCGTCTCCTTGGAGACCTTTTAACTTGTTTCTCCACTCTCCCTTTTCCCCGCCCGCGCGCACCTCTCCCAACACTTTCTTTTCCACACACTCACACATAACCCCGCTGATCCCGCTGCTTCCCCGATTCTCTCTTTTCTTATTCTCTCTATACCTCTATCTCTCTCCAGGCATTCCGTGAAAAATACCCCAAACTGTACGAAGCCTACGAAGACGCCGCGTCGACCGTCAGTCCAAAGGGGCAGTACGCCAATTACCGGAAAGTGCTGAAAGAACTGGCGCCCCCCGCCGTGCCGTTCCTGGGTAAGCAAAAGGAGAGAAAGAGTAGAGCAAGAAAGACGATGGTGCTTTTCTACTTTCTCCCGCATTCACTATACCCCCCCCCCCCCCTCCTCACTGTGGTCATCGGCAAACATGGTCGGGCAAAGGGTGTTATTTTTTTTTCTCACTATTGGTTTTCTCTTTTCTTTTCTCCCTCCTTTTTTTTTTTGGGCCCCCCACCCCAGGCGTCTCTCTAACCGACCTCACATTCACCGAACTCGGCAACCCGGATTTCCTGCCCGACACCTCTCTCATCAATTTCGACAAGCGGCGCAAAGTGTACCAGATCCTGACCCAGTCAATCCAAAAGTACCAGGCCGTGCCCTACCCGCTCGTGCCCGTGTCCGGCATCCGTGACTTTTTGAGCGGGTTGGGCAGCATGCAGCTGTTCAATGATGATGAGCTGTATGATTGGAGCTTGAAGGTCGAACCCAAAGAAGAGGAGCTGAGCGATGAGGAGGGCATGGATGATGGACCCAAAGGCGGTGGGTAGTGGAGAAGGGGTTTGATGGATGGGTTTCTGGAGAGGGACGTGGGAGGGCGTTTGGAGTGAAGCGCTTGTTTTTGGGGGGGTTTTTTTTCTTATCTATCATATCATACGACACAATTCACGAATTTCCCGTCACTGTCCTTTGAAGATGCAGCATCAGCACGCTCCACAACACACAAACGCAGCCACACTGCTTTGCAAGTGCAAGACCGATGAGGTTGCAACAAATGTGTATTATTCTTTTGTAACGTGTGAAAGGACGCAGGAAAGAACTCAAGAAACAACGAAATTTCCTCTCTAATGTCGACAGAGGCACGCTGGTATCCCGGCAACGGAAACGAAAGTATGATGTTTCGCGCAAACGTCGGGCAGACACAGATTCAACGGTGGGAAACCGCGACATCGGTGGATATTCCATAGTCCCATTCATTCTTGCCAACTCGTTTCGCTTACTTTGTTGTTTTGTTGTGGGATACGAAGGCAAAGAGAAACAGTCAGCAAACCGTTTCACTTTGGCCATAGACGAAAAAGCAGTTTTGGACTCACGTAGTTGACGCTAATCAGGTAGTCAGCCAGACCTTCAACGACCTTGTTTGTCTCACCAGCCTGAACCGGCGCCTCATATACACCTATGATAATGGCCTGCTTTGTCTTGGCAATGCACACACCGTTCTGTCCCTAGAAGATTTATTGATTGTCGGGGTGGAAAGAAGGAACCAGATGGTCAGCCAATCCGTGCTTTGGAGAGGTTCCGCCTCACGCCTTTGACACGTTTGGATTCCCCCGCAGACGAAATCATTGGCTTTTCGTTATCAAAAGAACATCCACCGTCCATCCCCTTCATATAAAGGTTGTAGTCTTCATTTGTCCAGCTTTTTGCATTACCTTTTTGCCGTAGATGGCGCGATCGTCAGCGCGGAGGGTCATGTACTTTTCACCAACAATGAAGATTCCAGACGCGCGGAGGCCCGAAGGGTCTGTGAAACCCTTAACAATAGCAGCAGCTTCAGCAGGTCCGACCTGTATCGTAGAAAGCGAGGGGAAAAGATGAGACAAAAGGCACTTGCAAGATGAGTGGCGCAAACTCCAGCTGACAAGCTATGACAGAGAGGTTTCCCAGCCCGCGTTGCCACATCAGCGGAGTTATGGCGGGTGATTGTAGAGAGAGGCCTCAATGAGGCGAGCTGTGGTGGGAATACATACGCTGAATCCGGCCGAGGTTGCCCAGAGCGAGCCGTCGAGACCATGGATGGCGGCCTTCTGAACCTTTCCGGTTCCGAGAAGGTTGGAGTCAACGTACTGTTGCCAAGACATGGTTGATGTGTGTTTTGAGGGCGGTTAAGTGATTGAGTGAGTGAAGAAGCGAAAAGCAACAGCAGTGTAGATGATGACAGTGGGGTGAAGATGACCGTCAACAAGCAAGCAACGAAACAACGCGCAGAAGGGGCCGCTCTGACTGACTGACTGACTGACCTGGCAGTTCCTTCCTGAAATGGATGCGCGAGGCGCGTGGCGCAAGACACACTGACATTATCCCTCTCACCATCCACTCCATGTCGATGGTTTATCCTTCAAATACCCACAAACAGACCACAGAAAAGTTACAAACCAACCTACTATCTATATCATTGCAAAGGGATCCAACCATCCCAATCGAACATCGTCCAATTATTTGTCATCTAACTAGCTGGCCTAAACTATGATGATAACTCGCCAATATGATTTGCGGCGTAACTAACGGTACATTCTTCACGGTCCTGTGTCTAGTAAGAGTGAATGATTGATGGCAGATAGACTTTGCACTCGGGACCCAGGCGATGCTGCTGTGATAAGTTTTTTCGGAGGAAAGGAGGATGCGCTCTGATGTTGATTACTGATTTAGAAATCCTACTACTTGCTAAACGTAGATGAGGCTTCGAAGGTCAACTTCGCAACGCCATGTTGAAAGCCCCCGCATAAGATTTCCAATACGCCGTACAAAAAAAACAAGAAATAAAACTGTCCGACTTCACCAACGTTAGACCAAACTCAAATAGTGGTGCGACGCCGCGGGTGTGCTCGCGGCTGGAGGTTCAAGGGCGTAGCAGTGACTTCATCGGCGATGGAGGCGTCATGGTACCATTCTGCAGGAACCCAGCCGTTGAAATGCCTATCGCCAAATCCGCCGATCCAACGGATTCCAGTGGCTTTAAGGCGGAAGTACGCGGACGAATGCGGGAAGGTGGCCGCGTCGGGGTGGGCGGCTAGAAAGCATTTGCGCGCCGCATCGATCTAAGGGGTGCGATGGATGAGAAAGGAGGCCAGAAGACGTTGCGTCAAATGTACTCTTTTGCCACATCACTCACATCCTCCTCGCCGCTGATGCGTTCCAGGTTGCCCACAATGGCAACACGGGCCTCGTCCAAGCTTCCGCGAGAGTCTTTAGGCGGGTTGATGAAATCGGGGTGGGCGATAGTGATGGAGGCGGCCGGGTTGACACGCGCGTTGCGAGCATGCGTCTACAAGAAAGAGAGAAGGGTTCACTCTCAGTATGGCGGAAGCGAACGTTGTGCATTGTCAGTGTGGGAGTGAACGTACGCCCCAAGTTACGAGGTACACTAGGATGTCACCGCTGGATGGGCAATCGTCGGCAATGTACTCGGGGGTGCTGAAGGGTAAGCCTGTGCCAAATAATCAATGGTTTCAACATCTCCCGCCCAGGCCCCATGTTTTCTATATATTTACCAACAATGTCGGTGTCATCAGTCGGGTTATGAGCCATAATGGTTCCAATATCACCCAGCTTCGCACTCGCGACTAGCTTGCGAGCCAGGAGAGCCGATTCTTTTGCATTGCGCTCGGCAGTGACGGTGATGCCGAACAGAGCGATGAGGAAACAGAGGCAGGTTTGCTGAAAGAGCATCCTGAACAGGGACTAGGCCTAGAGCTTGGGTGTTGTTGGTGGTGGGAGCGTTGGTTTGAACTTGGTGTTGAGGTGCTTTCTGAAGGTTGCTTTGGAGCAGAAGGGTTAGGAAAATTGACGGAAAGACGGAGACCGGGCAGGAGACGGGGGAGGAACGATTGCCCAATAGCACATCGTGACTGATGACACACGCGTATGACATTGTACAACTTGCTGGCATAAGCAACCCTCCCAGGAGAGCAGAATCGTCTTGCGCAACCTGTCAATTCTCCAAGCGACCAGGAACATTGTACCACGCGGAATGTCTTTTTGCCAGTAACCCGGAATGCCCGCCCGATATGTGTGCAACCGCTCGATTTTGAAAAGGGATTATACTTGTGAAACCTGGACACAACACAACAAACTTGAACACCCAACACCAACACGGTCTCGTGCGCTACAAGGTTTGTGCACATGCGCACTCTTGCCCCGCGTTCAAGAGATTAAGATATACACTGTGTAAGACCACGTCGTACCTATCAGTCACCTTTGGTCGGTGACACACCCTCGTGAAAGTTGTTAGGCCTCCCCCGCACGAGGCTCCGAAGTGCACCCATCCACACGCAGAATGACAGAACACACAGCCAGCAGAGGTTCAAAGAAACATTGATGATATTCAGAAAAAAAAAATGCGGACATAAACGAAAGCAAAAACTACAAAAGGTGGGTGTCTGCGCTGCTCGCTATTCCGCGTGCTCGCCTATATGATGCTCTTTCTACAAAAAGAATTATGACCGTCCGAAAAAAAGAAACCCTTGTGTAAAAACTCTACATGTAAAAAAAAGGATAACCGAAATCAAGCGATGATCAAAGCCGTAGGGATTGGAAACCAAGCATTGATCAAAAGCCGTCAGGGTTGTGTGAGTGTCTTCAACGGCCCTGCCGTGTCGATGAGACAAGCGTGAAAGTCCGCTGAGAGGGAGAATAATGTCCAATAAAAGTATGTACAGGAACTGTTCACAGAGTTCGACGAGAAACATTCATCCGCGGAGAGACTCGTCACCGCGAACTCCGTCGTGGTGACGAACGTTCTCGTGGTGGTGTTCCGCCGCAGGCGCTTGTTTGTTTTGGCCGCGGAAGCCAAAGCCGACCATCATATGGTTCAGGTCGCTCGTCGGGGTCATCGGGTTGGGTGAAGAAGGGTGAGCATTGGCATCGTCCACCCAGTTCGGCACCGACGAATACTGGCTGTACATTCGACCGTGCTTGGGCGACGAAGAATAGTGGTACTTTGGATGCTGGGCCTGCTGATGATGGTGCGTCTGATGGGCGGGGCGGTTGACGACTGGTGATGCCGACACGGGCGAAGGGTGGGCTGTGCCGGGTGGTGTAACGGGTGAGATCGAAGTCTTTCCTCGGGCTCCCATGGTGGTTCGTTCCATGTCATCGAACTCGAGCGAGTTGTACGACGATGCCGTCATGTTCGTGGCATTCGTAGTGTACGATGCCTCCGAGTTCGCAAGCGAATCTGCCCTAGCACGGTGCCAGACGGGGTGTAAAGGGTTCATGTGCTCCGCTCCTGGTCTGCCAGCATACTGGAGTGGGTGGTAGTTGCTCATGTCGGGACCGGCTGGAGCAGACATGGATGACAAATGCTGGTGAGGGTTCCCGTGATAATGTCCCGGCATTGGGATCCCGCCGGCGGGAGAGGGAGGGGAAACCATCGCACCTCCTGGAGTAGCAGGAGAGTACATGGATGATGCCATGTACGGGGACATGGGCGAGCCGTAGTAGTCGGACCGGCGACCATAGGCATCCATTGGGAACACTCGAAGTGCGTCCAGGTTTCCATCTGCGTAGTGACCAGGGCTTCGACCGCGAACCACGAGAGGTGCAGACTCAATGTAAGCAACCTTGAACTGCTGGCCATTGTCCAACTGAGCAAACAGATCGAGGTTCAGCACGTAGTACTGCTGCGCTGCTCGTCGCTTGCCATTGTTCGCCGTCGCAGTTTTGAATTGCAATCGTTCGAATGTGGCAACTAAGTTGTTCGTCCCGATGCCGTTGTACTGATGAGGATTGCCACCGGATCGAACGGGGCGAGGTTGAGGAACGAGCTGGGGACCTTTGTCTCTCTTCGGGGTATGTTGTATAAGGTCGATCGTCTTTTCTCCGTTTCCGACGCGGGCCGAGATTCCCAATGCAAATCCAGTGACGGTGTAAAGGTTGTTCTCCATTTCCATCAGACAGGGAAGCTCAACTTCCTGACCGTGCGTGTCGCACGCAGAGAACGAGGCAGACACTTGGAAGTAGTTGCGTCGGTAGCACGTCCAGTCGCTGTCAGCCAAGAAGAATCCACGGTCGACTTTTGGATTGATTCGGAGAGAGAACCTGATAACGATAGGTCAACCAAAAGAGAACATTGTAACCCGGGATGTGAGGAAACAGCACTTACAATCTGGCACGATCGATGCTGTACAGGTTGTAAATCTGCTTGGTGGGCTTGAAGAAAGGGCCCACGTTGATGGAGTAGGGTTCCAAAGGATCGGCGCGGCGCCTGCGCGTTGGCGATTCCATGGGAGGAAGCGAGTAATAACCGGGCGATGTGGGTGCGTAGTTGGGCTCAAAACTTGGTTTGACAACGGTGGTGTCTATGGAAAGCTTCCGGGGAGCATCGTATCCGGCTGACATGGGTGGCGGCAGGTAGCCGTCGTGCTGCGAGTCGTGAGACTGTTGTTGAGAATGCGTGGAGATGTATGGGTGCGGCCTGGGAACATGCAAAAAATATACATGTCAGACGATCTTGACGTCGTTCCACACCAACGCGACAAGGAGCTTCTTACATGAAAGTCGCCGGGTCCGACTTGATAGGAGAGTAAGGGCCTAGAGGATAGGCAGCAGTCTGCTCCGGGTACGCTCTTTGTTGCGGCTGCTGTTGTTGATAGTGAATTGGGTTATGAAGAGTGCGTTGCTCAGCGCTTGGGCTGTCCTGAGGTTGTTGCAGGTTGGCCTGCTCAACAGAGACTGCAGCCATGTTGTGACAGTGGTGGCGCGCGGCGAGTTAGATATGGCGGTGCTGGGCGGTGATGGGTTGTGAAGGCAAGATGCGGGGCGGATTGAATCAGGGTACGAGGATGAGTAGTGAATGGGGTTGGTTGTTTCGAGTGAGGAGGGAAACCGAAGGACGGCTCTTGTATCTTTGTCACACCCGCGCAGGGTCAGAAGAGAGGAGAAGACTGGGGACGGAGGGAGGTGCAGGTGCGTAACGCCAGCCAGCGCCAGCGCTTCGATTGGGTCGTGTGGGGGGCGGGGGGGATATGAGAGCAAGGGGATCTTGTGTGTGTGCGTGTGTGCGTGCGTGCGTCTCGAGCGTAACAAGACAACAGCAACACCAGCCCAGGATCGATGGAGGAAAGGAAGGGGAGGGCTGGGAGGGGGGTAGAAGTATGATGGGTAAGTGACAAGCAAAACGTAAACAACAAGCAGCCATGCAGGCAGGGGTGGTTGTGCGAGGATGGAGCGCGGTGCCAGTGGGGTTTCCCTTTATTTCTCATCATCCATCCCAAGCCGAGTGAGTCCCTTCATGACTGCCATTTCCTTTGTTGGCCTCTTCATCGTCAAAAGTCCCAACTTCCGGAGTCCGAAGGAAAGCTCTTCCATCTCTTTCAGTCCCATCCCACATGCTCGTTGTGTTTGGCCCCGCAACCTTTTCACGGTTTATTACGTGGGCGCAGTCATTCATTCTCAATCACCGCAGCCAGCCATCAATACGCGTGTGTTGTATACTTTGCAAGCCTTATTCCCCGCTCCCCGCCTCCTGTCCTGCTGGACTCGCCCATCCCAGCTCATTCTTCCATCCCCTCCTCTTCCTTCGCCTTCTCCGCTTCGCGTCAACAACCAACCCTTTCTTTCGTCAAGCCAGCAAGCAAGATATACACACAGCTGGAAATGCACGGCTTGCACCACCGAGAACAGCAAGCAATAGCCCAACCACGGAGGGATGATGCACCGGACTCGACAGGGGAAAGCAGGGAGAGGCACCTACCACAAGCAACGCAAGTGTTGACAGAAAGGTTGACGAGAAGAAACGGAAGATCGGATGAGCCGCGAAATGAATAAAGAATGGGTGACAGGGGGCGGCACAAAGAGTTCTGTACTTGTATACAGATGGAATTCAGTTGAGGGTGGTGGGACAAAGTCCAGGTTGCTGGCAGCTTAAAGATGCGAGATGGAGGAAAGAGGCGAGATTACGATCCAACCCCAACACAACGTTTGGAATGGCGCTGTGATGGCCGGCGGACGAAAGATGCATACGGCTCTGCCCGCCGTTATTACGATGCAAGTCTCAATCTCAATGGCGTAACGCACGTCAGGAAGATGGATACTACGCGTGCATGGGGAAAGGGCCAAAGGGAAAGGAAAGGAAAAAGAAGGGGTAGTGGAGAAGGAAAACGGCCAAAGCGAGGGAGGCGCATCAACCGGGCATGGGCGGAATCCGGGAGAAGGCACCGCAGGAGAGAGGCTAACCGGAAAATTGGGCAGGGGTGGGCCGTCATTCTGTAACAGCATGCGTTGTACCAGATTCCCGGAGCTAGATCATGCCTTGTCTTGTTGGACAAAGAAGGCTGCCATGTGCAGGTGTACGCCTCACTTACGGCCACTCATACAGTTGGCGTTGGGGGCCTTGGGTCACAAGAATGTCCCACCCAATGTCACACAACATAACGCAGACGACCCCGCAGCCGTGGAGACCGTGGAGATGTGTGTGGAATTCGCGCGGCTTGTGTCACCGCAATCAAAGCCGCGTGCTAGTGGCCCCTTGTGTGATGCACCAAGCGGCCACGGCTGTCGCCCAATTCGCGCCCGGTGCGTTTCGTGCTTGGGACAATTTGATTACGCAGGTCCGAGTCCCCTTTGTGCAACACTTTGTGCGACTATGCTTGGGAGACCTTTCGAGGCTTAGCTGCTTTCGACGAAAGACATTCCAGCCAGCCAACCTACCTTGGTTGGATGGATCCATGACATAAGCCGTTGAAGCGCGTTGACGCGAAGTGCCAACCCTTTTAGGTCTTGTGAATCGAAATGACGTTAGGGGCACAAGCGTTGAACAAAAAGTTATTCGGCGATTTCTCATACTTGAGGGTTCAATCACACATGCTTCATGTCTTGGAGCCGTTCTGTTAGCTGCCAATCCAGAACAGGACCCACTCTCACTAGACTCCTCTTGGTACTTTCGGACAACGCCTCGCCCTCTACCGCGCACCGCATCAAGATCGTCTCCTTTGTCCCTGTCCCAGCTGGATCTCACCGCTCCGGAATTCCTCGATCGCGTCGATACTCGTCGTCTGCAGTAGTCGATTTCAATAGCACTGGGCTAGCATCTGGGCGCCGGGATACGCCAACCCTACCTATCTTTAATCCTCTCATGGCTGATTCTCCACGAGCTGGAGGACCTGACGGCGTGGCCACCGCCCATGTCCCGGGAATCGAAGGCCGACCTGCTTCTATTGCTATTGGCGCCAGAAAAACAAGCATGAAAGAAAGCGTCGATGATGAAAGTTACAGATGGAAGCAGACTCTGGAGAGCGTCATCGATTCGGTAAATCATGCGAGCTTGGGGTGTCATAGATGGGAGTTGTAAATTGATGCGGCGAAACTACCTGCTTCTCAGGTTGTCTCCATTCGGTTTATAGTCACGCGGAACTTTGACACATGGCAAGTGGGATCATATACGGCTGTAAGAGAGTGCAAGTCTTGCAACTGCCCTTTGAAATTGGAATCATTAGAGACTAACATGCACGGGCCGGAACGCAACCTAATCTGTAGACGGGTTTCATTGTTGATGTTGAAAATGGAATCATTTTGACCAACAAGCACGTCGTGACCGGTAAGATAGCACATCCGGTGGGATGGCGCATCGGTCTATTCAGTCTCTGAACGCTCTGTTCGCTCCGATCGCCAGACGCGCCGTTTGTTGGTAAAGTCAGCTTCCGAAATTCTGAGGAGGTAGCTGCTTGGCCGGCATGGCGGGATCCCGTACACGACTTTGGTATGATACTTCTGTAGAAAACCTTGCTCGTCTTCCGGAAACAGCGCTGAGCATCCGCGGCAATGCAGGGTTTCTCCGCTTTGACAAATCCAAAGTCAAATTCATGAAACTTTCCGCCATCCCGCTCGATCCGGATGCTGCTCGCGTGGGTCTTTCCGTACGAGTCCCTGGATCCGATGCGGGAGAAAAACTGGCTGTGCTATCGGGAATCATTGCGCGAATCGATCGACCAGCAGCCAACTATGTAAGTGAGCTGTCATCAGCTCATTCTGCCCATCTTGTTTTTCCTAACGGTGATCTCTGCGTCCCTAGGGGACAGGCACTTATTGCGATTTCAATACGTGGGTCTATTGCAGTTTAGCATGGAAATAGTGTATCTGCCAGTTCTCACGTTCTGATTGTGCCATGCAGGTTTTACATACAAGCCTCCGCCAATACATCCGGCGGGTCCAGTGGATCACCGGTAGTTGACATTGACGGCAAAGCTGTGGCGCTGAACGCAGGTAAAAAAGCCCTTCGCATAGAGCGACAGAAACTGATTTCATGCCGGTGAATTGAATGTCAGTCTATTCGTAGGCGGATCGACTCATGCCGCGTCCAGTTTCTTCCTCCCGCTTCATCGCGTCGCGCGCGCCCTGGACTTGCTAATTGCGAATAAGCCAATACCGCGTGGGACATTGCAGGTGGAGTTTATGTAAGTGTTGTTGTGAAAGGTGGGGCGTTCTTTACTTTGTTTGAGCAAGCTGAACCGCGCCTTGCCACTGCATAGTCAAAAGCAATATGACGAAGCCCGCCGTCTCGGCCTTCCCGTTGAATTCGAAACCCGTTTCCGATCCAAATCACCGGACCTCGGGGGTCTTCTCGCCATCAAAAACACAATTCCCGGCGGGCCCGCCGACGGACTTCTGTTCACTGGCGATCTCATCATCAAAATTGGCGACAAGCTCGTCAACCATTTTGTCGAGCTCGCCGAGGTCCTCGACGATGCTTCCGCCATATGGGACGACCACAACTACTCCCTCCCCGAAAGCCAGAAACCGAAAATCACACTTACGGTCTTCCGTGACAAACAGTTTATCGAAGTCGATGTCGTTGTTGATTCGCTCCACAGAATCACACCTGATAGATATGTTGAAATCGGGGGGTCGATCGTCCATCCCTTGAGCTACCAGCTGGCCAGATCGTACCATCATCCCGTCGGAGGTGTCTTTGTTGCGGATGCCGGACACATGCTTGGCGTAGCGGGCGTTGCAGCATACAGCATTGTCACATCGGTAGCGCACAAAAAAGTGCCTACCATTGATGACTTTATCAACGTCATGAAAGACTTGCCCGCGGGGAAACGGGTCCCTGTTAGATACTACTCGCTGGCAAAGAAGAATGTGGACATTGTAAAGATTGCAGTCGTGGAGAACAAATGGGGCCGGTTCAGAATGGCCGTTCGGGACGACCCGGCAGGAATCTGGGCCTACTCTGATCTCCGCACGACAACCCTCCCTCTCCTCCCGGCCCCGCGCACGGCCTCCTACGTGCACATCAACCCCAACAAAAACAAGCACTCTCGCATCGCCAACGCCGTCATGCCCTCCCTCTGTGTCGTCGAATCCCACGCCCCCTTTGGCATCGACGGCCACAATGCCAAATGGTCAGACGGTGTCGGACTTGTCGTCGATCACCAGATCGGACTCGTCATGGTCGACAGATCTACGGTGCCCACCTCATTGGGCCGGCTGTTTGTTACGTTCGCTAACAATTTGGTTGCCCCCGCCAAGATTGCATGGATGCATCCCATGCATAATGTGGTCTTTGTGAGATATGATAAGAGCTTTTTGAGTGCGCAAGCGGAAGGTGAGAGGAGACCGAGTTTGCCACAGCCGCCCTTGCCGGTCAAGACTCTGGAGTTTTCCCCCTTGCCGGCAATGACCTCCGGAGACGAGATTCATCTTGTCACCATCAATGTCATCACCGTAAGTTGAGCAAAAACACTCTCCACCAGACCTGGCTTCTCATGTTGCGCTTTGTTTTTCTGCGACCAATAGCACATTCCACGAGTCCAAACAACGCACGTGAAAGCAAAAGGGTATTTCATGTTTGGCGACTCGACACCGCCAAAAACCCGTACCATGAACTGGGACGACGCGATCACGTAACGTTCTCCCCCGGCGCTTCCCCCACTCTCTCTCCGCCACCATTTTCACACCACCTTCTCTGTTTTCTTCCAGTCTACAAAAACCCATGTGCGAAGAAGCAGGTGTCCTGGTCGACGAGACCGGCCGCGCGCGCGGCGCTTGGCTCGCGACGCCCGACAGCAGCAGCTACCTCGGCATGGGCTTTGAACCAGGCAGCGAAATTCGCCAGATCTTGGATGCCCTGCGAGTCAGGGAAGGTGCGCGGTCATTCAACCAGCCAGCGAACGAAGGACCGCCCTTGCCCATGTTGAGATGTGTGGATGTTGAGTTGACGGAAACCTACTTTTGGAAGGTACTTGTAGCATGGAGTGAAGCCCATGCATCGGAGTTCCATATATTTAGATGTTCTTCTGGTATGGTATTGCGTTTCTTTTCCAGGCCAGAGAACTCGGTCTGTCCGAACGATGGATCCACAAAATCACCATGGCCCGAGCTGAAGAGCTCGGCAGTGACCTGCAGGACACGCCCGCCGATCTGCAGCCCCTCGCCGAAACCGAAATTGGCGGTGTCGTCGGCGGCGATCGGTATACAGTAATAACTGTGCGTCGCGTCCCCGCCATAGCAGGCATCCAAGACGACGACACCAAACTGAAAGAAGGCGATCTGATCCTGGCAGCGGACGGTACACCGGCGACGAGCATGCGCGGCCCGCTCATGGATATTGTCACCGACACGAACGAACCCAACCCTGTTGGACTTACGATCTTGAGGGAGGGCGAGGAGATGCAGTTGACGTTGCCAAGAATTTTGTTGTCGGGCGCTCCGGCTGTGGACGCTGTACAGGTACGTCCACTTAAGGACATTAACCGATGCGGGGAGGATTCAAATTGACTAGATGCTTTGTCGTATTTTGTAGTGGGGCGGTGCGATTTTCCAGATGCCGCATCGCAGTCTGTTCTTCCATGTGAAACGTATCCCTCGTGGTTGCTACATCTCTCTCCTGTATTCAGGGAGTCCCGCACAGCGAGATCATTTGTCTGCGTGTTGGTTTGTCGTGGAAGTGGTACGTAGCAATCCCTCAAATTCTCGTGGGCCGCTCACCGGGCCATTAGACACTGTTTACTCACGTACGAAACAGGATGGCCACAAAATTACCAACCTTGACGACTTCCTCACTGTCGTCGAAGGCGCCGACTGGCAGACCCGGGTCCCGCTCGTCAACCCCATCACCGAAGGATGGCAAGAACAGGACCTCGCAACCGTCTCCAAACAAATCTGCGCGACCACGGGCAACACCATTGGCGATACCACCACGGGCCCGCGAAACGCTAAAGACGGTCAGGTCATTAAAAGCACTGTTTCGAGAAGCTTTAGATTCAGACTCGTAAGTCTGGAACAGGTGCATAAGGTTGTGACTATCGACATGGATCTTGCGAGCAAGAATTACTGGCCGACTTGGAGGTGTGTTGTCAATGGGTAGACACAGAGGGAGATTTGCTCTTGTGATTTCCCTTTTGGATCCAGGGACTCTGGATGCGCTTGCGAGAGGGGCCTGACATTCCCTCAAGAACCCAACCGGCTGGCGACCATCTTGTGTGTACAGCTTTTGCATAGCCCTACTGCTCTTGTACCAAAACCCCAGCCTTTCTCGACGGCGCAACAGAAGCTGGGACTTCATATGCCTTGTTTTTGCTTGCTGTGGATATATATACAGTACATACTTTCTCGACCCCCCTTACCCGTTTGGATCTTTTGATCGTCGAACGTCTAGGGACGCGCTTATTACCTTCTTTAAGAGCCGATCCATCACGTGTGGTGAAGCCGTCTCATGTGAGCGTGTCACGTGTAGCGAAGCGATCACGGCGCTTGGCAGGGCTGTGCAATGACTGACACACTGCCGTCTGGAACATCTGGAAAGGCCTGGAACACGTCTGCGCTGCCTGCAGATATAAAAGAAGATAGGACTTGCATCTCCACAAACCCTCCAAGCGGGTTTCGAGTAACTCCCCCTCGACAGACACAGACACCCAACAATCAACAAAACCTTTCAACCCAAACCACAACTACTACATCTGACTACAACCCACTGAAGCTGGACATTGTAATTTGTGAGAAGAAATATATTTCAATCAGATATACAAGTGAGGGAACGATAATAGGCCAATGTTCATTTCCTCCCACCACTCGACGCGGGAAGGAAAAAGAAAAACAGAACAAAAGAAAGCACTTCACCATGCGAGGTGACGGCCCTCACCCTCGCTGTCCGACGCCCCAAAAAGGTTGTCGGCGGTGAGTGGTGGTGTGTCGTAGCCGTCGTCGTCGTCGTCGTCATCATCATCATCCTCCTCATCGTCGTCATTGTCCTCCTTGTCGTCGTCGTCGTCCTCATTCTCGTCGTCGTTGTTGTTGTTGTTGTTGTTGTTGTTGTTGTCGTTGTTGTTGTCGTTGTTGTTGTTGTCGTTGTTGTTGTTGTTGTCGTTGTTGTTGGAGGAGGAGGGGCCCGGGGAGAGAGAGGAGGAGGAGGCGGGGGAGGCGCAGGGGGGGAGAGAGGAGGAGGAGGAGGATAACCCCGAGAGGGGGGAGGGGGAGGGGCAGGGGGAGAGGGAGAAGAGGCAGGGGGGGGGGCTGAAAAAGAAGAGATCAGTAAGACTGAAAGGAATAT
This sequence comes from Powellomyces hirtus, assembly GCA_025526995.1. Lineage (NCBI taxonomy): Eukaryota > Fungi > Chytridiomycota > Chytridiomycetes > Spizellomycetales > Powellomycetaceae > Powellomyces > Powellomyces hirtus. Next base: position 202,007 of record JAHLKG010000023.1, on the reverse strand, counting down.
TCGTTGAATAACAGTAGTATCATCCATACCTTAAAGAGCGGAATCGCAAACTGTCCCAGATAAAAGCAGGTAAAGTGCTTCATCTCATGGGTCACGGTCGACCCAAAATTCCGTCCGACAATGCAGTGCCACGTGGGGTTGTATTTTTTGTCGAATTCTTGCTTGATGAAGGCCGCGATATGCTTTTCATTGTTGTACTTTTCCATAGCTTGAGTCGCGCAGTCGACGGCATCCTGCTGCATCTCCTCCGACATGTCGGCCTTGTGGATGGCGGCGGTGCGGTCGGACATGGTGAATGCGGGTGTGTGTGTGTTTGTGTGTGTGTGTTGCATGGTGTGTGTGTGTGTGTGCGTGTGTGTGTGTGTGTTGTATGTGTTTTGTCTGGGTGAGGGAAGTACAAAGTGGGTCGAAAAGATGGCTGCAGTCCTTTTTATACCGTCAGTTTGAAGAGTCTGTTCTGTTATGGGAGTCTATTTCCACCCTGTCCCTGTCAAGTTCACATGGAGCTTAGTCGCGCGTTTGGTGATGATCTGGCGAGTCTGTAAAGTGGTGATAACTGCATTTGGTTAGTCGAAAAATGGGTTTATGAGATACGAAGATTTGAGTGTATCCTGGTGGCCCATTGACTTCGCGCACGCACAAATAAAATCAAACAACGGCATAATGACATCAACAGTTTGGCCCTTTGACTTCCGATCATGGTTCCATCCAATGCTGCTAGCGTTGATTTCCAACCGCGTCTTTCGGACAGGGGACTGTACCTCTTCCAACGAGATCGCCATCTTGGTTGCCACCTTGCACACCATCTTGCTTGAATTTCCGCGGCAATCAGCAGGGTAGACAGCGAGATTGTGAAAGAGGTAATGTAGAGGCTCCAGAGGTTGGAGGTTGGCGTCGACATTCTTGAGTCTAATGCTATTCTCATGGAACAGGATGGCCCAAGGCAAGCGCAAGCGACAAAGATGCAAGAGCAACCTCGGCTTTCATCCAACGTACTCCCAGGAACTGTGCGATGGATTTGCCTCTGATGAATGGCGCAGAACGGACGCCTTGGTGAATGGGGTTCCACTCGAGTGCAGCATGGGGGAAGAGCCGTGGAGCATACGGTCCCCCACGCACGAGAATTCTGCGCTGATTGTCTCTGACAAGCCATTCCCGGTGTTCTACAACTGCGTTATACGCCGTTTGGAGGACGCTCTGGCACGAAGGACGGCGTGGGATCAGCAGTTGACCGTTTCACTGGATGATCTGGCGCAGCAACAGAATAAACAACAAGCACGGTCATCAACGATATCGCCAGTCTCGGGGAAGCCTTTATCACCCGAAGAGGAGTTCGAGAAGAGCATACAAGAAGCCCAAAGCTATCTTGAGATCCCGAGGACCCTGTTTATTGCCGCCGACTGCAAAAAGAGCCGTTTGTGCTGTTACATACCTGGCGCACTCCCCGAAATCCTCTGCGATCATCTGACAATTGAGTTATGACGTTTCTTGCGCAATTACCCCCCTGGCAGCTTGCCAATGGTGAAACCTGATAACCGTCATGTCACCTTTGATGACCAGCCCAAACTGCACGTCATTTATCACCTCGGTGTTTGGCAGGCGCAAGCTTCGAAGGTCCCCACAGTGTCGCGCGAGTCCCGTAGCAGCAACCTACAAATCAAAGCCACGCAAGATTGGATCCAGTCCACTCCCGTGCGCATGATGTGCTTACTCGTTACGAAATGCTTTGCCGCACTGTATCCCGAGATGGCAGCGGCCTACAGAAAGGCATGGGCACGAATGCCACGGTCGGGCATCGGGTTTTGGGGCCCAAACACCCGCAACCAGACGTTCGCAATGATGGTTCTTGTCATAAACGAGTACGTGAAGAAACACCGTGACTTGCGCGACTCCCGTTACGGTTGGTGTGCCGTTGTATGTCTCGGTGACTTTCGTGAAGGAGAATTCTGCCTCGCCGACTTGCAACTCAAGTTCCCTTTCCAATGCGGCGACATTATCTTCATCCGTTCATTCGCGCTGGAGCACTTTGTACGGAAGTGGAAAGGCATTGAACGCTTCACGATTGTCTTCAAGATGCACCAGTTGATTTTGACTGGCATTCCGACATAAAGGACCGTTATCACAGACGTTGACGACTTCTCGAAATCGTCAATGATGGCAGACGTTGGCGACTTCTTGAAATCGTCGCTTACGTAGATCAGCCAACAGACGGACATATGTGGTGAACCGGAATATATTGAAAGACTTTATACTAATACTAACACAGAGACATAACCAATGCACTTAAATGGGATCCATAAACCAGCGATGCGGAAGTTGACAAGAGGGTGCCCACCCTGAAGGTGGTATAGCACTGCTATTCCCGAAGGCTACGCATATATCAACGTTGTTCATGTCCGCCATGAACACAAAGTTGCCGTTGAGCTGGATAATGGTAAGGCTCTCTTGCAGACGAGCGATGGCGTTAATGGCTCGAAAGTGGTGATATGCTAACGGAGCACTGAGTACCGGCGAATCGCTGGTGAGCAGTACTTCCTGCAGGCAGATGTGGGCATCGTAGATGGCCTCGATGGTGGCCCTTGCCGATTCCAAGATGGCCACTGCTTGTTGCCTATTCTGGTTATCCCACTTGTGGAAATTCCAGGTCTTGCTCCTGGGGCCAGCCCCCGTAAGAACCCATTGCACCGTTTTCAGAGTGACACCGTCTGCGGGATCTGTTTCAACAATTCCTTCAAGAGGAGCGGGTTTGATATGTGCGCCCACATCTGTGGCTTTTCTGTAAAACCCTATGCGCTCTGCCCTGGCAGAGGGGACCACATCTAGAGCACCGAAGATGGTGTGAAGCGACTGACCGATCTGGGTTGGTAGTGGGATATGGGGGATGGTGTTGCCTCCACCTTCGCAGTGACCCGGCCTCGGCGAGACAGCAGCCGTAAGCCATCCTGGCGCTTGGGAACCAGGGGGACGGGCAATGCCAGGAACCCTCCCGTACAGCAGCTTTAGAGCATCCGGCGGGGGGCTGGAGACTCCGGTTAGGCAACAAAGCCATTCCACCAATATCTTTCCCAAAACAGCTCCCCAGGTGTTACAATCGGAAAGTGACCAATCGTACATTCCGCCGTCATAAGCCACTCCCTGTATGCCTGCAGGATCTACATGGCAGAGTGCATGGTCGAGAGCTGCTTTGGGGGGCATTTTCGGTAGAGCGCGCGCGTAAAGAAAGATTGGAAAGGTAGAGAGATGTTTGACGTTGCCGAGGGTCAGAGAAGTTGGAAACGTTGCAGATTTTGGCAAGTCGTCGATGTCGTGGATGATTGCAAACGTTGAAGACTACGGCAAGTCGTTGATGTTGTCGGTGGCCTAAATCGTGAAAGAATTTTGACAGGTTTTCGACAGCCGCGATGAATTTATACACAGGGAATCGTGACAGGGAATTCTTACACCAGTATTCCAATTGCGCAGATTCATTTACATAACATATTCATTTACATAATATATTAATTTATTTATTTATTTTTGTTTAGTACATCTGCAACAGCCGCCAACAAATTGCACCCATGTGTGCCACCAATTCACCCATTGCTTGCCTCATCTGTACCTGGCATTTGGCTTCCCTCATCTGCACCAAAACACGCGACTATGATGTTGTCATTGAAGGATCGGATGAGGTGTTAGAAGTAGACGTCGAATGTTCTCCGCTCGTGGTTCTTCCTCGAGGTTCTTCCTCGATGCTCAGGCCCGAGGGGCACCCGGCCCAGGAGCAGAACCGCCCCAGCAGAAGCCATAGAACACTGTAGGTGTGAGAGACGCGGTGAGAAGAGCAGAAATAGATGGAAACGTGCCCAAGGTGAGCAGAGCGACTAACTAACAGTACCTTGCCAGGCCAGTCGAAAATATCCTTGCACTCGCTAGGTGTTTTGCCGCCGGGGGGGGGGGGGGGGGTGGCCTCCCCCGTGAGGGAGGTGAGGGAGGCCCCGCCCCCCGGCAAAGGTAATGTCAAAGGTCGTCTCCTGAGAAGACTGCGGGTTAATTGTCGACTCCTTGAAGACTCCGAGGGAAGACCGCAAGGATGGGGGGCTGGGTGACTAGTATTTGATGGGTAAACATCCCCCAATGTGAGTGGGGCGGTGGGGAGAGTGGGATTGAATGGTGGAGCAGCTCCCGACGTTGTTTTTGCCTTCCATGGCAGATGGCCTTTTGTGGCTCGTGCTTTGGTGATCGAGTCGTAGCTTGGTGCTGCTGTCTTTTGTGAGAGAGCCTTGTTTGAAGAGTTTACAGGGTTAATGAGCTGAATTCAGTGATGTTGGCGAATACAAGTGAATGAATGTACTTTGCAGGCTTTAGGCCAAGTCTCAGTCAGTATCCTCACAGAGGCTTCCTCGGGAGAGGGAACTTCGTCGACTGTCAGTGCAGTTCTGAGACGTGTGCAGTTCGTCTCGGCGATGAGTCAATGGTGACTGAGCCATTCTCACAAGTGCCGTTCCCATTCGGCGTCCTGGATACTTCCTTTTTGGGTAAAGCGCCCAATGCTGGGGCTTATAGGGCCAATTATTAAGCCGCTCCGCCGCTTATTATACAGTGTATCATATGAAAAACGCGCCGCAGCCCTGCCATAATGCACAGCCATTTCCCCCAGCACAGAGATGGATCATCTGTATCCATGATCGATAAGAAAAAGCGGCATAGCGGCTTAATAATTGGCCCTATAAGCGCAATACGCAGGAAGTATAAATACTGGAGTACCTCTCTAACCGTTTAGAAATATATCCGCTTCCCGCCTCATACTTGTTTACTCTACTCCTCTTATTACAATCTTCCCCTACTTTTCTTGACGGGTTTTTTTTTTGACTACGGACAACATCTCTGTGCGCATTTCGCTTTCCCAACCCAACACAGATCCCCGCCGCATTACCCCATCGTAGAGTGGGCCCTGGCGAGTAGGAATATCGCTGTCTCGGCCCATTTGGACAGGTATTGACAGAGTTATTTGATTTCGCGTTTTTTGACCATTTCATTGATTGACAACATTTCTGTGTGCATTCCAGTGTACCTCGCCATTAAGTTAAACATCGACGACTTCGAGATCTCGTTGATGTTGTCTATGTCAAGAGCATGATTCGCACAACATCATTCCCCGATCACGATGACAGGTGGCCCCCGAAGAAAAGAAGAAGAAAGAGGTAAGATGCCGCTGTTATTATGAGTCCACAGCCAATCTCACAGCATGTTAATGCATTGTCGCTTTCCAGGCCGCCCTGTCCACAGGATGCCAATGCTCCGTTTCCTGCACCTCCCCCACCGCCTGTCAAACCCCCACCCTTTGTCCGTCGAGTTCCTGCCAGCCTACTTCGGAATCTGTTTGCTGACGACGATCCGGGAGACCCAAGCTCCTCTTCCAGCGACGACGATGAGTCCTTCAGCTCGGAGCCTCCCAAATCTCCCTCTGACCGACCCGCGATCCGACAGAGAATGAGGAGGAGGAAGCTTTGAGATCCTCCCGCGTCTAGTGTGGTCAGCAACAAGGGCCATTTTGATGCGGCCTGGATTGGCACGGCTGCGCAGTTGTCGAGATTACGGTCATACGTCGCAGCAATGCATCAACATGCCCAACATGGGACATGGGCTATCAAGTTCTGGCTGATGCAGATTGCGCCAAACGCTGTCTTTCCAGTCGTCGACGACAAACATGTACAGATTGTTCTCACACTTCTCCAAAACCCTGCATACAACCCTCGCGCGCCAAGAAAGGTAGCAATCACGACAAGTCTCCGACCTATCATGCAGCAATTCACAACGGCTGCCAGATTTGCTCCCTCCACTCATGGGTCCTATATTCAGAATGGGATCAACTTCACCGCAACCAGCATTGTCACCAACATCAACACCAACATCAAAATGCATTTTTGCGATAAGGTGCGATCTTGCATCAACTGGCGGTTGGGTGTCAAGGAGCTGACTCGAATATTGGCCCGGCGACCATGGTCACGACCGAATGCGCGTGCGGCCATCCATCGGCTCTGGAGGGCGGCTGCAATCGTCAAAAAATACACGCTCTCGCCTGAAGCTGCGTGGCAATCCCAAGACACACTTGCCAACCTGCAGTCCAACTTGACATCCTTGGAATTCGAAGTCCTCGAGGAAGTCTGGGCACTGCTGCCTGACCGTGCTTTCAACTTGTGGACTGGGGCCGGAAACAGAGAGTCTGATGTTAATGTGGATGTGGACGTTGTCATTTATCCCAAGAGATACGTGCGTGCCTATCTGAATCTTGCCCGTCGATTTGAAACTTGGGAGTTCGCTCTTTTCAACGCGCTTCCATTGCAGCGTGGTCATATACTGGCATACACGACCATTGACACAAAGTTGCTCCGGGATGTAGTCCTCCTGAAGTCGCACCGCAAGCTCAGCCTTAAAGGTCAGCACCACCGGCTCTGGGGAGAGTGCTTCAATCTTTCGCATTCCGCCTTCCATCAATGGGGTCGCACCGTATATCAGGTTCGAGGACAAGCCGAATCTTCCGTGCCCATACGGGGCACGCACCAGTTTGATGGCACCATATCGACAGACGGCACAGGCATATCTGTCATGCTCAAATCACCTCTTGCATCTAAAGCCGGCAGAGGTGGCCCGAAAAAAAGGATGACTAAGGCGATGAGGAAAACCGAGCTGAGACGGATGTACATCGATCATCCCGCAAATCTTACTCGCCTTCAACAAGTTGATGCCGCTGCATCAAGGCGCCAGATCATCTTGATTGACCCCAACAAGCGCGATCTTCTGTTCATGAAGGAGTTGCATCAACCCGGCGTTCAGGGTGCCAACGCTTGCAGGACTATGCGGTACACATCATCCCAGCGAGCGAATGACACGAGGGAAAGAAAGACGCGTCGCCACCAGCTGTTTCTCGGATCAAGGCCTGCTCCATATCCATCAGGCTTTGTGGGGCCGCGGCAACGGATTGAGGACATCGAACGAGAAACCCCTTCGTACGCCACTATGAACGTGAACAGCTTTCAAGATTGGCTTACATGGCAAGCAGACGTTTATCCCCTTCTCTCAGAATTCTATGCTGGCGGTATGTGGCCAGATGTGATGTCAAGGGACTAAACATCAACGACTTCAAGATCTTGTCAATGTTGTCAATGTCTGTCGACTAATGACTGTCTCCACACCTCTAGCAACCCTCCGTAAAAGCGAAAACTGGTCACTCATGAAGGTCAATGCATTTCGGCTTCGTCAGCGGTCTGAAGACTTGCTGATTCAGCGCATGCGGGCATACTTTAGCCCCAAGCTCATGGTCGTGTTGGGCGATTGGCAAAGTGAGGCACGTGCCAGGCACAAGAAGTTTCACGCTCCGACAAAGGTTGCAGGTTTCCGAAAGCTTTTCAACAAGCACCACATACCTTGCTTCCTCATCGATGAGTTCAGAACTTCTTCCTTCTGCCCGCACTGTCACACTCGCCTTTCCAGGAACGTCCTGCCAAAGCGCCCCTCTGCACGGCCGTGGCGGGAGCACATTCTTGAAGAAGTCTATGGTTTGGTGAGTGTGTTAGCGCAAGTCTTTTGGTGTTCTCGGGTGCCTAAACTCTCTCTCTCTCTCAGCTCGGTTGTGCAGAATGCGCCGCTGCGGGATGGCCGCCAAGTCCTCGAACAGGATTGCCATACCTGTACTGGAACCGAGACATGGCAAGCGTCAGGAACTTTGATCTTATTGTCCGTTCCATGATTGACGGGAATGGCAGGCCAGCCCATCTGAGTAGATCTGAGTCTGAGTCTGAGTAAATAGTTATAGTTATTCCCCCCCCCCCCCCCCCCTTGTCCTGGCCAGTTGACGCTGGCCTGGCCGCACGGCACTTACGTCCTCGGACAAACGGTGCAGGGGCCTGAAAACCCTTGCATTCTTGTAAACACGAAGCCACTTTTGTGACAGTCAATCAGTAAACCAACCAAAAAGAAACAAAACACACATTAAACGTCTGCAACAAAATGGCCACGAGTAAACAACACTACTCCTACAGCCACATTCATAACCTCATCGCACACTCAGTGCCCGCGTTTGCCCATGCCCCCGACGTCCTCGTCGCAATCAGTGGTGGTGGCCTCATTCCCGCCCGAATTCTACGCACGTTGCTGAAGAAGCGCTTTGGAGTTACCGTCCCGATCCGTGTCGTCGGTCTGCAGGTATGGATAATGGTGGCAGGTCCTCCTTGGAGTTCTGGTTGTGTGAACTGGGTGACACATTTAAGGGAAAACCCGGGCACACGAGTGCGGAACAATGGCGACACGCGGCTTTCTCACTTTTATTGTTTTTGCGTTGAATTTGGAAAGCTCTATGATGATGACGCTGAAGAAATCTCGGCCGAGGGGGTGAAACGCACCCAATGGCCAAGCGCACATGAATGGGGGTTGAGCATCAAGAATGCTCTTATTGTAGACGAAGTCGACGACACAAGGTACGCGTGTAGAGACCTTCTTCAACCCAATAAACAAGCACATATAATCATACCAAAACACCTTCTCTACAACCCAGAACAACTCTCCAATACGCCTACGAGCATCTCCGCAAAGACCTGGCCCAGGACGTCACCATCAGCGTGTTTGTCGTGCATGATAAAAAGAAGAAGAAGCGCGGCGAACTGCCGTCTGATGTGCGCTATATTGCGGCAGCCCATGTGGACGATCTGTGGATTGCGTACCCGTGGGATGCGATAGATATAGATGATCATGAGAAACGAGCTGCGGAGCAAGGGCTAGCGTAGATGGGAATGTTTAGATTGTAGTGTAGCTTTGAACATTTCCGTTGGATAGAGTTATGTTTGTCTCCTTCCTGATGCTTGATACGCAACATAGGGTTGTACCAATTCAGATGCATCATGCGGACAACATAAAAGACAAGGGTAAGTAAGGGTTCTCCGGCGCCAATCTTCTTTCTTCCTCATCCTCCTTCCCATCATCGTCTGGCTTCAAAGTCGCTACAGATTCAAAAGCGCACCGCAAGAAAAGACCCCGAGACCGCGTGCCTCACTCGTCCTCCGTGCCATGGCTGCTCTTCTGGGTCTGGCCAAAAATGACAGTTTTTTTATGCCTTACGAGACCAGGCATTATCAGAGAACACCCCACCATCGAACACTCCATATAACTGCCTGAATACATTTGCACACGTACCTACCCCTCTTCATCCCAAACTTCCTAAATCTTGTCTGCAAAAAGCCCTGCAGCTACCCGGAATTCCGAGCTGAAGAAGCTGTAGGCAAGTTCAGCCGTCCCTACTAGCCGCTGCCTAATAATTGGAGATATCACCGTTGCCAGTGCTTTATTGGAAATGCAGAGGATTTGTCAAGATTCAACTAAACTGCTAGTACTGCCTTTGTAAAGGTTTACAAGGCTCTTCTGTGATGCAGATGAAAATGTAACGTTGTAGGATGCATGGAGGTCGACATATGAAATGTATATTTTTTGTTTTAAGTCTTAACGAGAAGGTTTTGCTTGCAGTGAAACTACAGTCCCCTGTCAGAAAGACGCGGACCCCCCCCCCTAGATTATTTTCCCAGTCACATGACTCGGAAACGCGATATCCGCATATCATCACAGTCACAAGGCTGATCTAGTCTATCTAATAACACGTCGGCCCTCCTTCAGCTGCGAGCACCGCTTGCATGCGTTGCGGCATGCTTTTAACAAGATTCTGCAAGATGCTGGGCTCAATTGCAGCCCAGATATCTTCTACTTCTAATTCTAGCTGCACCCGAGAGGTAGGTTTGGGTTTGAGACTATAAATAAGCTGTTTCAAGATAGCCCCGAAGTTTTCAATATTGGAATGTTGAGACTTGCGTACCCAACGTTTGGTCCTTACATTAGATCCTTACTTGGATTCTCCGACTAGAGCGCGTGACCGCCATACCGGTAACGCTAAGAGCTGAATTGGATCATGTGTGATCACGTGATTGGAGAAAAAGTAGATTAGAACGCTCGAAGCGAAACATTACCGATAAGACTTTAAGACATAAAAATACATTCACATACATTACATCTCCGTGCATCTGACAACACTACATCGTCATCTGCATCACAGAAGAGCTCTGTAAACCCCCTTTACAAAGTATACTGGAGGCCACATCGAATTCGGCCAATCCTCTGCAATTCCGATAAAGTACTGGAAGTGCCGATATCTCCAATAGGTTATGAGCCCTGAGACCGGTCGAATTCGACTCATTCTCCCTTTGTAAAACCTGTAAACTACAAGTCTTCCGTCAAATTCAAGTGCCAAGAAAGTACCGAGCACACCGTCAAGATGCCTACTGCAAGATCTCCCATTCAAGGAGTGCAGACCCGCCAACAAGCCCGTCAAGCCACACGAGAAGCCCAACGGGGTCCTGACGCTGAAGAAGACGTTAATATAGATGCCTCGATCTACCATGATTCCCACGACGCAGATGCCGATGTGGATGAGATGAATCATGGAGAAATTCACGCAGACTCGGCGATAGTACCGTCCGAAGTACCGACTGACATTGTCATGCAAATTCTGCAGAGGTTCAAGATGGAAATCGACAAAAAGCTGGACCATCGGATGGACAGGTTGGAGAGGGCTTTATTGACTAGTTCAAACCCTCTCGCTACATCAACTTCCCATCAACAACCCGAGAAGTACGAAAAGCCTCATATCGGTGGTCATCCTATGGCAGTTTCACCGATGAGAAGCCCAAAAGCGGGCCTTGAGTACCCTTTTCTACATCAACACATTACTCACGGCGAAGTTGAAGCCCCAGTTGCCCCTCACTTTCGTCCGTCTTCCCCAACGGAGAGCACAACAACTACGAGCAGCAGAAAGAGCAATGATCGGGACGCACAACGTACATCATTCGCATACTTCAAATCTGCGATCGATGCAGTATCTACATTCGACGGGACGGGAAATCTCTCAAAACTCGCCGACTTCGTCGATCAACTTACTCTAGTCTTTTGCCTAAAACCTGTATCTGAAGAAGAACAACTCTCATTCATCTTCACGAAGCTCTCTGGCGAAGCAAAACAATGGTATCGAAATCACCAGAAAGATGCCGAACAAGGAATGGTGGAGCCCATCACGGATTGGGAATCCTTCAAGCCTCCCTTCCTCTCGCGTTACCAACCAAGCGATCACGAGGAAACTTTGCTCACTCAACTTGAAAGACTCCGACAAGGAAGTCATTCCATCTTGCAGTACAATACCTCATTCACGGAGATCACAAGTCAAATCCCCTTGAAGGTGCCGTTCAAAATCTACAAGTGGTTTTACCTTCGTGGAATGAATGAACATCATGCAGAGCTCGTCAGAACTCAAAGCTTCAAGGATCTCCATGGCCTCATGGCAGCTGCCAAGCGTCTGGATAACGGAAGTAACAAGAGTAACCAAAATAACCGATTCGTCAAGAAGAGCGAAAACATTGCGCTCAAAGCCCAACCTTCAAAGAAAGACGGCTCAAGTCACAAGAAGACCGACGCGAAGAAGACCACAGACTCGAAGAAGAGACAGAACTTCCCCTGTTGGTTATGCAATTCGAATGAACATACCCCATTCAATTGTCCTCTCAAAGCCAAGGCAGTCGAAGCCTTAAAACCCGCTGCTAATGCCAACATTGCAGAAGCACATAACGCCACTACATTGGCTTACCTGGATTCGGGCTGCTCATAGCACATGACGAATGACATTTCCATTCTCGAATCCTACGAAGAGCACTCAACGCGCGTCAGATTTGGAAACAACGCCTTTCTCGATGCCAAAGCGAAAGGAAACGCTATCTTGAAGCTTCCAGATAGAGATGTACCTCTCACTGATGTTCTCTACGTTCCGAAACTCGCCAAAACTCTCATCTCGGTCTCCGCTCTCGCCAAAGATGGAAAGAGAGTAACCTTTGAAGATGAGAGCGCCGTCATTCAAGACTGCGATGGCGCTACGAATGACATTCCCCACAGTCCAACAGTGTAGCTGAAAGGTTCAACCTCACCCTGTTGAACACCATTCGTTCATTGGAACACTCATACGGCATCCCAAAACAACTCTGGACCGAGTTAGCAGCTACATCAGTCTACTTACGGAATCGCCATCCCCACAAGTCCAATAACAACATTTTGCCGTACAAACGGCTCAACAGCAAAAAGCCCTCACTTTCTCACCTTTGTGTGATTTGGGCCAATGGCTTCATGCATCTCGTCAAGAGAAAACAAGTCTCAAAGTTGGCACTGCGCACCACACATCTGAAACTCATTGGTTACAAATTTGATGGCACTTACCGCTGTTGGGATGACAACTGTCAAGAAATAGTCATTTCTTGCGATGTAACGTTCAACGAAACCGCAGCACTCGAACTAGCGAAAGACTACATCCCGCTCGAAGAACTCTACGAAGTCAAAGAGATTCTTGACTCACGTGATGGCCCGGAAGGCTCCGAATTCCTCTGCAAATGGCTAGGATTTGAAGACGAAGATAATACATGGGAACCGCTCAAAAATGTCAATCATTTGACGGTCTTCACCGACTACATCAACGAGAAGACGGCAATTGCTCTTTCGGCTGCAAGTACCGAAGAACCCCAAACCTACAAACAAGCGCTCTCATCAGACGACGCGCCGAAGTGGACCAAGGCCGTAAATGCCGAATTGAAGTCCCTTCATACCAATGAAACATGGGAAGTCATTAACCCCAAATCCTTACCGCACAATCAACGGCCCATCCGCACCAAATGGGTATTCAAGATCAAGCGAGACCTGAATGGTCAACCCCAACGATACAAGGCCCGGCTTGTAGTGAAAGGCTTCGAACAACGCTACGGTATCGACTACAATGAAACCTACGCTCCGGTTGCCAAGATTGCTACCCAACGCGTCCTCCTTGCTCTCGCCGCCAGCCTAGGCTTGAAATGCCATCAAATGGATGTAGTAACCGCATTCCTGAATGGGATTGTTACCGAGACCATCCTAATCTATGCCCCTGAAGGCTCTGGCTTTCCGCCTGGGACCATCCTTCGACTCCGAAAGGCCCTATACGGTCTGAAACAAGCCCTGCGCAAATGGTACTCCCTACTTCACAAGGAACTGACCTCCTTGGGATTCAAGCGCCTGGCAAATGACAATGCCGTTTACATCAGAACTCTACCTGAAAGTGACTCATCACAGTACATCTCCGTCTACGTTGACGATCTCCTCATTTTCGCAAAGACCGAATCGGAAATCTCATCAATCAAGACATCCCTGCACAACGAGTTCAACATGACAGACCTAGGCGAAGTCAACCACTACCTTGGAATGAGAGTTCGACGCGATTACTCAAGGCACGTCATCTACCTCAATCAAGAGTCATATGTAAATGACATTCTCGAGCGCTTTGGTATGCAAGATTGCAAGCCCGTCAACACTCCGATGGACCAGACCAAGCTCGAACCCTACAAAGTCGAAAATACAAAGACTTCACCTAACCCGCAAGAAGGAGAATATCGCGAAATCGTTGGTTCTCTCATGTACCTGATGATATGCATGCACCCTGACATTGCTGTTGCGGTCAGTATGCTTTCTCGCTTCGCAAGGAACCCTTCGCCACAACATCTGCAAGCTGCAAAGCACGTCCTGTGCTACCTACGGGGAACATCCAATTACAGCCTCTGCATTGGAGGAAACAACGTAACCCTTCACGGCTACAGCGATGCCGATTGGGGAAACAATATCATTGATCAACAGTCGATCACCGGCTACCCTTTCTACATTGGCAATGCGGGCCCTGTCACTTGGGCTTCGATGTGCCAACCCACCGTTGCTCTCTCATCTACCGAAGCTGAATACATGGCACTTTCTTTGGCCACTCGAGAAACAATCTGGCTTTGCTCACTTCTGCAAGAACTCCAAATCCGTGAATATCTCGAAGAAATTCTCGACCCACAACGATCTACAAAGACAATCAGTCATGCATCTTGTTGGCAATGAACCCCGTGCATCACGTCCATACCAAGCACATTGACATTCGACATCACTTCATCCATGATCACATCAATAACGACATTCATCTGGAGTACTTACCGACTGCTGAAATGGTCGCCAATTCCCTTACAAAGCCCTTACCGGCCCTGGCATTCCAATACCATCACAAAAGCATGTGCATCAAGCACTACAGTAACACCATCACACCAATGACAAAAGCGTCCATGATGGAGCTCCCGAATGAGTAAAATCCCTTCATCGCGGATCGATTGCTTGGAGAGGGGTTGTATTGGAATGTTGAGCCTTGCGCACTCAACGTTAGTCCTTACATTGGATCCTAACTTGGAATCTCCGCTAGAACGTGTGACCATCATACCGGTAACGCTGAGAGCTGAATTGGATCACGTGTAGTCACGTGATTGCAGAAAAAGTAGATTAGAACACTCGAAGCAACACATTACCGATAAGACTTAAGACACAAAAAATACTTTCACATACATTACATCCCCGTACATCTGACAACAGTACACCATCATCTGCATCACAGTAGAGCTCTGTAAACCTTTTTCAATGTATACTGGAGGCTGCATCAAATTTGCCAATCCTCTGCACTTCTGATAAAGTACTGGAAGTATTGGAATGCTGAGACTTGCGTACTCAATGTTTGGTCCTTACATTAGATCCTTACTTGGATTCTCCGACTAGAATGTGTGACCGCCATACTGGTAACGCTAAGAGCTGAATTGGATCACGTGTGATCACGTGATTGGAGAAAAAGTAGATTAGAACGCTCCAAGCAAAACATTACCGATAAGACTTTAAGACATAGAATACATTCACATACATTACATCTCCGTGCATCTGACTATTATACACCGTCATCTGCATCACAGAAGAGCTCTGTAAGCCCCCTTTATAAACTCTACTGGAGGCTGCATCGAATTTGGCCAATCCTCTGCATTTCCGATAAAGTACTGGAAACGTCGATATCTTCAATAGAACCCTTCGCAAGACACCGGCGAGAGACTGACCAAGACGGCGGATGCCGTACTCCTCATTGTTGACTACCTTTCATGCCGCGTGATACTCCTACCTACTAACACGCGCGCTACAGCTTAGGAGATGGCTCAACTCTTTCTGGAACAGGCATTTCTCCATATGGGGTTACCCCACACCATCGTGAGCAATCGGGACCTCAAGTGGCTTTCAGAATTCTGGCGGTACCTCATGCAGGCACTCGACGTCAAGCAGGAACTCTTGTTGGCACAACACCAACAGACTGACGGCAAGGCGGAGAACGCCATCAAGACGATCAAGGGAATCATGCGTCCCTTTCTGGGCTACGCCGGTTCCAACTGGAAGAGTTTACTCCCCACACTCGAGTACAACTACAAACAAACGCCACAGAGGTCAACGGGACTATCTCCTTTCGAGATTGACCTAGGCCGTGTTCTTCGGGTACCAAACCAATGGGTAGCACCTAACCCGGGAGAGATGATAAGGCAATCGGCGCGAACCGCCGTGGAGAGACGGATTAAGGAATTTGCCGATGTGAGCCGCATTGTGCAGCAACGGCTCCGGGACGCACAGGACCAGCAGGCAAAGTACTACGATCGCAAAAAAGCACACAGAAACATACTGAGAGGGTGACAAGGTCTTACTCCATTGAGAGGGTATTGCAATCACCAGCGTCACTACAAGGAACAAAAAGCTAGCTGAGCAATGGATTGGGCCATTCACAGTACGCAACAAGGGCCCACATCCTGACACCTACAAGCTCAAACTACTCAAGGAGTTCACCGGGTTGCACCCAGTCTTTCACGTCAGCATTCTGAGACGTTACCATGACCCGGGTGGTACACCGTACAGACAGGTCACCACTCCACCAGAGCCCGAGAAGGACGAGAACAGTCAGGAAACCTACCGAGGGGACAAGATCCTAAATGCAAGATGGCACAGGAAAACCGAGCAGGTCTTAGTCAAATGGACAGGTTACAACTATTGGAATGTTGAGACTTGCGTACCCAATGTTTGGTCCTTACATTAGATCCTTACTTGGATTCTCTGACTAGAGCGCGTGACCGCCATACCGGTAACGCTAAGAGCTGAATTGGATCACGTGTGATCACGTGATTGGAGAAAAGGTAGATTAGAACGCTCGAAGCGAAACATTACCGATAAGACTTTAAGACATAAAAATACATTCACATACATTACATCTCCGTGCATCTGACAACGCTACATCGTCATCTGCATCACAGAAGAGCTCTGAAAACCCCCTTTACGAAGTATACTGGAGGCCACATCGAATTCGGCCAATCCTCTGCAATTCCGATAAAGTACTGGAAGTGCCGATATCTCCATTAGGTTATGAGCCCTGAGACCTGTCGAATTCGAATCATTCTCCCTTCGTAAAACCTGTAAACTACAAGTCTTCCGTCAAAATTCAAGTGCCAAGAAAGTACTGAGCACACTGTCAAGATGCCTACTGCAAGATCTCCCATTCAAGGAGTGCAGACCCGCCAACAAGCCCGTCAAGCCACACGAGAAGCCCAACGGGGTCCTGACCCTGAAGTAGACGTTAATATAGATGCCTCGATCTACCATGATTCCCACGACGCAGATGCCAATGTGGATGAGATGAATCATGGAGAAATTCATGCAGACTCGGCGATAGTACCGTCCGAAGTACCGACTGACATTGTCATGCAAATTCTGCAGAGGTTCAAGATGGAAATCGACGAAAAGCTCGACCATCGGATGGACAGGTTGGAGAGGACTTTGATGACTAGTTCAAACCCTCTCGCTACATCAACTTCCCATCAATAACCCGAGAAGTACGAAAAGCCTCATATCGGTGGTCATCCTATGGCAGTTTCACCGATGAGAAGCCCAAAAGCGGGCCTTGAGTACCCTTTTCTACATCAACACATTACTCACGGCGAAGTTGAAGCCCCAGTTGCCCCTCACTTTCGTCCGTCTTCCCCAACGGAGAGCACAACAACTACGAGCAGCAGAAAGAGCAATGATCGGGACGCACAACGTACATCATTCGCATACTTCAAATCTGCGATCGATGCAGTATCTACATTCGACGGGACGGGAAATCTCTCAAAACTCGCCGACTTTGTCGATCAACTTACTCTAGTCTTCCGCCTAAAACCTGTATCTGAAGAAGAACAACTCTCATTCATCTTCACGAAGCTCTCTGGCGAAGCAAAACAATGGTATCGAGATCACCAGAAAGATGCCGAACAAGGGATGGTGGTAGCCCATCACGGATTGGGAATCCTTCAAGCCTCCCTTCCTCTCGCGTTACCAACCAAGCGATCACGAGAAAACTTTGCTCACTCAACTTGAAAGACTCCGACAAGGAAGTCATTCCATCTCGCAGTACAATACCTCATTCACGAAGATCACAAGTCAAATCCCCTTGAAGGTGCCGTTCGAAATCTACAAGTGGTTTTACCTTTGCGGAATGAATGAACATCATGCAGAGCTCGTCAGAACCCAAAGTTTCAAAGATCTCAAAGGCCTACAAGCGGCCGCCAAACGTTTGGACAATGGAAGTAACAAGAGTAACCAAAACAACCGTTTTGCCAAGAAGAGTGAAAACATCGCGCTCAAAGCCCAACCTTCAAAGAAAGACAGCTCAAGTCACAAGAAGACCGACGCAAAGAAGACCACAGACTCGAAGAAGAGACAGAACTTCCCCTGTTGGTTATGCAATTCAAATGAACATACCCCATTCAATTGTCCTCTCAAAGCCAAGGCAGTCGAAGCCTTAAAACCTGCTGCTAATGCCAACATTGCAGAAGCACATAACGCCACTACATTGGCTTACCTGGATTCGGGCTGCTCACAGCACATGACAAATGACATTTCCATTCTCGAATCCTACAAAGAGCACTCAACGCGCGTCAGATTTGGAAACAACGCCTTTCTCGATGCCGAAGCGAAAGGAAACGCTATCTTGAAGCTTCCAGATAGAGATGTACCTCTCACTGATGTTCTCTACGTTCCGAAACTCGCCAAAACTCTCATCTCGGTCTCCGCTCTCGCCAAAGATGGAAAGAGAGTAACCTTTGAAGATGAGAGCGCCGTCATTCAAGACTGCAATGGCACTACGAATGACATCACCATACCTCTCGTTCGAGGAATGTATCACATCTCGCCAACTCCGATGGCCTTCGCTACTCAAACTCGCTCAAGGACAAACACGTCCAATGTACCGACACACGCGTCGAAAAATACATCTACCAAATTGACAAAATGGACGAACGCGTCCAATGTACCAACACACGCGTCCGATACATCGATTCAAGCCACAAACCCAACCATTTCAGTGTCGGGGCTGACCGCCCCTAATCGGGGCTGGTCAGCCCCATCGGGGAACGTCAGCCCCATCCTCACTGAGGTTGCCCCCCCCCCCCCCGGAGCACCGCCCCCTCGGTGCTCTTGGAAAGGAGGGGGAAGCACGCCCCCCTGCAGAGGGGGCAGGCAGCTTTAGCACTGCCTCCGCTGCTGCTTCGGCGGCTTCTCCTGGGGCTGGATCTGGTCCCTCTTCTCCTGTCAACGAAGGAACCCTCTGGCATCACCGTTTGGGCCATCCTGGCACTCACATCATGAAGCAACTCAAGCTCCCAATGATCAATGAGGTCTGCAAAGGTTGCGAGTTTGGTAAGCACAAGCGCTCACCATTCAACGGTACGATGACACGGTCCAAGACGCCACTCGATCGCCTACATTTCGGCCTAAACGGTCCGCACATACCCGCGGTTGGCGATGAGAAATATGCCCTCGTTGTGATCGATGACTATTCCCGCTTCACATGGATCTTCTTCTTGAAGACGAAGAGCGAATCTACTGCAAAATTGATTGAATTCATCAATTTCATCGAAAAACAGACCAACGAAAGGGTCAGACGACTTCATTCCGATCAAGGGGGGGAGGTTGTCAATCACGATCTGAAAGAATTCATTTCGAAAAAGGGCATTCTGCACGAACTCACCGCTGCAGATTCCCCACAGTCCAACAGTGTAGCTGAAAGGTTCAACCTCACCCTGTTTGACACCATTCGTTCATTGGAACACTCATACGGCATCCCAAAACAACTCTGGACCGAGTTAGCGGCTACATCAGTCTACTTACGGAATTGCCTACCCCACAAGTCCAATAACAACATTTTGCCATACGAACGGCTCAACGGCGAAGAGCCCTCACTTTCTCACCTTCGTGTGATTTGGGCCGATGCCTTCGTGCATCTTGTCAAGAGAAAACAAGTCTCAAAGTTGGCACCACGCGCCACACGTCTCAAACTCATCGGTTACGAATTTGACGGCGCTCACCGCTGTTGGGATGACAACCGTCAAGAAATAGTCATTTCTCGCGATGTAACGTTCGACGAAACCTCAGCACTCGAACTAGCGAAAGACTACATCCCGCCCGAAGAACTCTACGAAGTCGAAGAGATTTTCGACTCACGTGATGGCCCGGAAGGCCCCGAATTCCTCTGCAAATGGCTAGGATTCGAAGACTAAGATAACACATGGGAACTGCTCGAAAATGTCAATCATTTGACAGTCTTCGCTGACTACATCAACGAGAAGACGGCGATCGCCCTTTCGGCTGCAAGTACCAAAGAACCCCAAACCTACAAACAAGCGCTCTCATCAGACGACGCGCTGAAGTGGACCGGGGCCATAAATGCCGAATTGAAGTCCCTTCATACCAATGAAACATGGGAAGTCATTAACCCCAAATCCTTACCGAACAATCAACGGCCCATCCGCACCAAATGGGTATTCAAGATCAAGCAAGACCTGAATGGTCAACCCCAACGATACAAGGCCCGGCTTGTAGTGAAAGGCTTCGAACAACGCTACGGTATCGACTACAACGAAACCTATGCTCTGGTTGCCAAGATTGCTACCCAACGCGTCCTCCTCGCTCTTGCCGCCAGCCTAGGCTTGAAATGCCATCAAATGGATGTAGTAACCGCATTCCTGAATGGGATTGTTACCAAGACCATCCTAATCTATGCCCCTGAAGGCTCTGGCTTTCCGCCCGGGACCATCCTTCGACTCCGAAAGGCCCTATACGGCCTGAAACAAGCCCCGCGTGAATGGTACTCCCTACTTCACAAGGAACTGACCTCCTTGGGATTCAAGCGCCTGGCAAATGACAATGCCGTTTACATCAGAACTCTACCTGAAAGTGACTCATCGCAGTACATCTCCGTCTACGTCGACGATCTCCTCATATTCGCAAAGACCGAATCGGAAATCTCATCAATCAAGACATCCCTGCACAACGAGTTCAACATGACAGACCTAGGCGAAGTCAACCACTACCTTGGAATGAGAGTTCGACGCGATTACTCAAGGCACGTCATCTACCTCAATCAAGAGTCATATGTAAATGACATTCTCGAGCGCTTTGGTATGCAAGATTGCAAGCCCGTCAACACTCCGATGGACCAGACCAAGCTCGAACCCTACAAAGTCGAAAATACAAAGACTTCACCTAACCCGCAAGAAGGAGAATATCGCGAAATCGTTGGTTCTCTCATGTACCTGATGATATGCACGCGTCCTGACATCGCTGTCGCGGTCAGTATGCTTTCTTGCTTCGCAAGCAACCCTTCGCCTCAACATCTGCAAGCGGCAAAGCGCGTTCTTCGCTACCTACGGGGAACATCAGATTACAGCCTCTGCATCGGCGGAAACAACGTTACCCTTCACGGCTACAGCGATGCCGATTGGGGAAACAATATCAATGATCGACGGTCAATCACTGGCTACCTTTTCTACATTGGAAATGCGGGCCCCGTTACTTGGGCTTCGAAGCGCCAACCCACCGTTGCTCTCTCATCTACCAAAGCTGAATATATGGCACTTTCTTTTACCACTCGAGAAACAATCTGGCTTTGCTCACTTCTGCAAGAACGCCAAATCCGTGAATATCTTGAAGAAAATTCTTGTCCCACAACAATCTACAAAGACAACCAGTCATGCATCTTGTTGGCAATGAACCCTATGCATCACGCCTATACCAAGCACAATGACATTTGACATCACTTCATCCATGATCACATCAATAACAACATTCATCTGGAATACTTACCCAACGCTGAAATGGTCGCCAATTCCCGTACAAAGCCCTTACCGGCCCTGGCATTCATATACCATCACAAAAGCATGTGCATCAAGCACTACGATAACACCATCACACCAATGACAAAAGCGTCCATGACGGAGCTCCCAAATGAGTAAAATCCCTTCATTGCGGATCACTTGCTCAGACAAGGGGGTGTATTGGAATGTTGAAAATTGTGTACTCAATGCTAGTCTTTACATTAAATGTTTACTTGGAATCTTTCCTTGGAATGTGTGACCAACATACCGGTAACCCAACAAGCTCAACTGCATTGCGTGCTCTCATGTGAGCAAAAATATAATAGGTACAGTCCCGTATCACAAAGATACAGAACCCCTTCCCTTCCCCCCAAATTGAGCATCTCATGTATAACCCGATCGTGCTGACATACACGCTTATGTAATGACTTGCCAGCGACAAGCTGGAACGGCCAAATGACAAGATCTCGAGATTTCTTGCGGCATTATACATGCATCATGGCACTTCTGGACCCACACAGCACGCTGCTATTGTAGCATTGCATTGGAGTGGTAGAAGCATAAACAAAACGCCACCCATGCAGAATGTGTTGAGATCAACAGCTACAAGGACTTTGAGACTTTGGAGAGAGAAGGGCACATATAAGATCAAAAAACCTTCCGAACAGAAGAAGTTGCACAAAGCACACTTTGTAGACATTGTTCAGCTGTTGCAAGAGATAGTTACTGAACTTGGACAATGGAAGACACTACAGGGGTTATTAAATGAGTTATGTGAACGTGCTGCCTTTAGATTCAGCAAAAGTACCTTCAGACGCAATGTAACTTCATTTCTTGGTGTTAGAAGCTACTGAGCTGTCTGTGGACCCATTATGACTCCGCACAAGCAGGACCGTCTGCTGTTTGCTTTAGCACATGCTCATTGGACAATTTAGGATTGGAGCTGTATCATGTGGACAGACAAGATTGCAATTTGAATTGGAGCACAGTACCGTCAACGTGTTTGACGCCAATCTGGTGAGTGCTATTCCAAAAAATGCATGAGTATCATCCCCTTTTTCTCACTTCACCCTTCCTTTCCAGTAGTTCTATATTTCTTTTCTACTAAGTCATTTTTTAGCCTTTTTCCTCCTTTTTTGCTCCCACAACCCGTCATCCTTTTGATGAATATAATCTTATTTAATATGAACAACGCAGTTCCTAGAGTCAACTCTTTCTTGCCTTGGAGTTCCCGCTATTTCACATAGCCTAATTCTCGCTATACTCCCCTTTCTTACGCCAATCTAATTCAATTTAGGACTTATGAAACTATGGGTGAGGAGGACTTTGACATTCTAACTGATATTCCTAAACCAATTGAATCAAGTATTACGCCATTTCAAACTCAATATGATTATGATATTATTGCAAGTAATGCCTTAGAAATGCATAAACAAGCTCTCAAAGATGTATCTATTAAAGAAGATATTGATCCTTGTATACGTGGGGAATATTTAAGAGTTCGTAATTAGGGATTAATGAGTAAATATGGTACAAATAAACGTCATAAAATTACAATGCATGGTAGAATTATTGGTAATAAAATGTTTGTTGTCAGACAAGGGCGCGTATTAGGTTTACATATTAAATTATATCTAGCTATTCTAATTGATCAAAAATATGCCAAAACTATTAACTATTTTCCGTTGATTCTATATCAACCTATGTCACAATATTATATTATTCTTAGAGCACTTGGCCGTATAATTAGAGATGAAATTTATCATCCAGCAGTAATAGAATTATATAAAGGAAATTATGATTTTACCTATTACCACCAATTTCATATAGGATATTTTGAGTTTGATTATGATGAATATGATTCTTCTAATTAGTTTCCTGGCCATGAAACCACTACTTCTTTACATGATATTTTATTTGGTAATGCCCATTTCTTTGGGTCAATTAAATTTATTGAATCTTTTCCTTATCAAATAGTACCTATAAGTGGGGTAATAGATCATGTTATTAAAATAATATCAGTAGGTAAAGCAATAGTAATTAATACTCCTACACCTATAGCCACACCTGCATTAACCGATATTGAAGCCAAAGATCTAACTATTAAATTTAATAATTTACAACGTCAACTTATGGAAATTAATGATGGCTATATAGAAACGCAAAAATATCCAGTATTATATTATTATATAGAGGCTAAACCATTGTTAAATAAATTATGTAAACCAACGATATTCTCAAGTAAATTAAATAAAAGAATGAGACTTCCTGAATTAATAAATATTGGAAGAGAACTTCATGAAATGGCACTTATAATTCAAAGAAATAAATGGGTAGCTAGATTAGAACAAGTTAAAAATGGTTTAATGTAGCATCAAAAAGAAATATCAGAGGCTTATTACTGGCTACAAGTATTTGGTGAAGAACAAGTTGGACATTCTGGGTGGATCAACCCCAGCTTTTCTGATGCTCTGGAGGCCTGTGCCTTGGGGAATGGCGCTCTGCTTGCGCACAAGTGTCACAAATGCTCAAGCTCCCACTGGTTTGAACGCCCTTGGCAAGCTTGGTGAGCCTTCCAATGTCTGCAACGTTCAAATGGCCGAGTCTCTGATGCCATAGGGACAAGTCCTGACTTGTTGTGTCCCTTCCAACATTGTGGGCAATCCCAGCATTTGCCTGTCCATGTGTTGTCTCGAATGTGTAGACAAATTGGTTCTCTTTGGCAAGGAAAGCCGTCCCATCCTTTGCAATGATCCGCGCAGCCTGTGGTCCCACTTCAAAACAAGCTCCAGCTTTGGCAAGGCAAGCCAGTGATAGGAGGTTCTTGGTCATCTTGGGGACGTGCCAGCAGTTCTGGATTTGCAGGGGCACTGTCTTCCCCTCTGTGTTGATCACCCATGTGTGAAGCGTTCCATGCCCCACAGCTTCCAATGTGTGATTGTCTGCCATCTCAATGGCGACAGGAGACATCTTCTCATAGTCCCCAAACAGCTCTCTGCGGCCAGTCATGTGCTGAGAGGCTCCTGAGTCCAAAATCCAAGTGTTGGATGTCAGGGATGGCATCTGAGTTCCAATGGTGGTGAAAGCAAAGCCTCCAGGCGTCTGTTGAGTCGAGTTGGCCTGGTTTAGGCCCTTCTTCTCGTCTGCTGCCCTCTTGTGGCATTCCTTCTTGATGTGGCCCTTCTTGTTGCAGTAGTGACAGACTGCCTCCTTCTTCCAATCAGGCTTTCCCCCAGCCTTGTTGGTCTTCTGAGCATTCCCTTTGGTGTCAGCTTGCGTGGAGAAGGCTTTTGCTGCCTTTCCAGAGTTCTTCTTTCCATCTGCACGCCTCATTTCCTCCTGCAACAGCCTGGATGTCACAAAAGCCAAGTCCAGCTTCTCACTGGTCGACTCCAGAGTCTTCACAAGGGTGTCAAAGGCTTCTGGAAGGGAAGAGAGCAAGGAGAACATATGGTCCTCCTCAGAAACGGGAGCTCCGATGGCTGCAAGTTCCTGGGTCATCCTCTTGATCTTGTTGATGTGGATGGTCATGGAATCAGTTGGTTCCATTGTCACAGTGAGGAACCGACATCTCAGGAAGTGTCTGTTGGCAACCCCCTTCTTCTCATGCACCTCCCTCAGGTTTTCCCATGCTTCAAGGGCAGACTCAGCCTCATGAACATGCATCAATTGCTCATCTTTCAAAGACATGATTCAGCAGAGCCAGAGCTCTCTCTCATCTCGACATATCCAGTTGTCTGATGCTGTGTTGGTGGCCTTGGCAGTTCCAGAGCCATCCTTGATGTCAATGGCATCCCAAAGTCCCTTCTCAGTCAACAGCATCTTAATCTTCAAGTTTCAAAGGTGAAAGTTCCCCCCAGTGAACTTCTCAATGGACACTCAAATGTCAGAGTTGCCAGCCATCTTGTGCAAAGAGTGTGGCAGAATGGGATAGTCCCAGTGTTTAACCGCAAGTGGTCAGAACCTGCTCCAGAAAATCCACTTCAGTCCAGTCCAGTCCAGACAATAGCTTGTTTGATGGTCAGACGCAGGTGTCCTACACCTGCTCTCTAGGCTCTCAGGTGCTCGCAGTACCAGTGATAGCCAGAGTGACGTGTTTCCCAGATAGGGATAGAGGTGGAGTCAGTAATGTTCAGACAGCTTTGTCAGGGCTCATAACCCGTTGAGACGTCTTGACATCTACAAACAGGAACTCAGCATGCCAGATATGTTGCTAGGCGGTTGTCAAGACTTGCAGAGGGTTTGAAGGTGCTTCCCCATGTAGGGATGCCTGTAGCGTTTGGCAGAGCGTACTAGACAAGTAGAGTGTGTTGGACTGTTATTGTATTGGTTAGAGATGCCCAGAGGGCATCCTTTTATAACAATTTGGATCATAGTACATGTGTAGTGACAATCTAACTGTGCCCTAGCTTGGCCAAGACGGCCCTGGCCTTGCTTAGTATTGTTCCCAATCACAGGGTGTCTTTTTGCCTTTTCTTGGCGCTCATATCAGCGCTCCAAACGTGTTCTAGGCCTTCCCAGGCCCTCTCCAGCTATTCTGGATCGTTCTAGACCATTCTAGCCACAAGTGGATGTCCTCCAACATGTCCTGTGTGCTCTAAGTCCTCCCAGAGACGCGCACAGGTAGATTCCAACAAGACCATGCAGCCCAGCGCACATCATTCAAATTCTTTAAATTAGCAATCATTGCAGTCATGACATTCAATGGAACAGGAAATGTCCCAAAACTTGTCGATTTTGTTGATCAGGTTGATGTGGTCTTTCACCTCAAATCTGTACCTGGAGAAGAACAACTTGCCTTCAAATTCAGCAAGCTCTCTGGCAATGCAAAGCAATGGCATCGAAACTACTGCAAGAAGGCTAAAGCAGGAAAATATCCTCCCAACACAGATTGGCAGACTTTCAAGGAACCTGTCCTCCAGCGCTATCCAGCAACTGATCACAAGGAAACCCTACCCAGCTTGAAAGCCTACGACAAGAAAGTCATACCATTGCACAGTACAATACCTTGTTCACAAAGATTACCAGTCAGCTTGTTACGGACATTCTGTTCCTGGTCTCCAAATCGTTCTACCTTTGAGGAATGACCTAACATCAAGCTGAGCTCGTCAGAACCCAAAGTTTCGATGACCTCAAAAACCTACAAGCGCCAGCCAAACGTTTGGACAATGAAAATAACAAAAGTAACCAGAACAACTGTTTTGCCAAGAAGCGCAAAAACATCGCGCTTGAAGCCCAACCTCTGAAGAAAGATGGCTCAAGTCACAAGAAGACCAACGTGAAGAAGACCCCAGACTCAAGGAAGAAGCAAAACTGCCCCTGTTCATTATGCAATTCGAATGAACATACTCCATTCAATTGTCCCCTCAAGCCCAAGGCTGTTGAAGCCTTGAAACCCGCTGCAAATGCTAACATTGCAGAAGCGCACAATGCCACCACCTTGGCATACCTGGATTCGGGCTGCTAACAGCAAATGACAAATGACATTCCCATTCTCAAATCCTACAAAGAGCATTAAACGCATGTCAGATTTGGAAATAACGCTTTTCTCGATGCCGAAGCCAATGGGAACGCTACCTTGAAGCTTCCAGATGGAGATGTACCTCTCACTGATGTTCTCTACGTTCCGAAACTCGCCAAAACTCTCATCTCGGTCTCCGCTCTCGCCAAAGATGGAAAGAGAGTCACCTTTGAAGATGAGAGTGCCGTCATTCAAGACTGCAATGGCACTACGAATGACATCACCATACCTCTCGTTCGAGGAATGTATCACATCTCGCCAACTCCGATGGCTTTCGCTACTCAAACTCGCTCAAGGACAAACGCGTCCAATGTACCGACACACGCGTCGAAAAATACATCTACCGAATCTACAAAATGGATGAACGCGTCCAATGTACCGACACACGCGTCCGATACATCGATTCAAGCCACAAACCCGACCATTTCAGTGTCGGGGCTGGTCAGCCCCATCGGGGAACGTCAGCCCCATCCTCACTGAGGATGCCCCCTTCCCCCCAGAGCACCGCCCCCTCGGTGCTCTTGGAAAGTAGGGGGGGGCACGCCCCCCTGCAGAGGGGGCAGGCAGTTTTAGCACTGCCTCCGCTGCTGCTTCGGCGGCTTCTTCTGGGGCTGGTTCTGGTCCCTTTTCTCCTGTCAACAAAGGAACCCTCTGGCATCATTGTTTGGGCCATCCTGGCGCCCATAGCATGAAGAAACTCAGGCTCCCAATGACCAAGGAAGTCTGCAAAGGTTGCAAGTTTGGTAAGCACAAGCGCTCACCATTCAATGGTACAATAACACAGTCCAAGACGCCACTCGGTTGCCTACATTTCGATCTAAACGGTCCGCACATACCTGCGGTTGGCAATGAGAAATATGCCCTCGTCGTGATCGATGACTATTCACACTTCAAATGGATCTTCTTCTTGAAGGCAAAGAGCGAATCCACTGTAAAGTTGATTGAACTCATCAACTTCATCAAAAATCAGAACAACAAATGGGTCATATGACTTCTTTCTGATCGGGAGGGGGGGGGGGGGATGGGGGGGGAGTTTCTCAATCACGATCTGAAAGAATTCATTTCCGAAAAAGGCATCCTGCACAAGCTCACTGCTGCAGATTCCCCACAGTTCAACAGTGTAGCAGAGAGGTTCAACCTCACCCTGTTCCACACCATTTGTTCATTGGAACACTTATACAGCATCCCGACACAACTCTGGACCGAGTTAGCAGCTACATCAGTCTACTTACAGAATCACATCCCCCACAAGTCCAATGACAACATCTCACCGTACAAACGGCTTAATGGCAAAGAGCCCTCACTTTTCTCACCTTTGCATGATTTGGGCCAATGCCCTTGTGCATCTCGTCAAGAGAAAACAAGTCTCAAAGTTGGCACTGCGCACCACACATCTGAAACTCATTGGTTACAAATTTGATGGCACTTACTGCTGTTGGGATGACAACAATCAAGAAATAGTCATTTCCCGCAATGTAACGTTCAATGAAACCTCAGCACTCGAAGTTGTGAAAGACTACACCTTGGCCAAAGAACTCTACGAAGTTGAAGAGATTTTTGACTCATGTGATGGCCTGGAAGGCCCTAAATTCCTCTGCAAACGGCTGGGATTCAAAGACAAAGATATAACATGGGAACCGATTGAAAATGTAAATCATTTGATAGTCTTTGCAGACTACATGAACCAGAAGATGGCAATTGCTCTTTCGGCTGCAAGTACCAAAAAGCCCCAAACCTACAAACAAGCGCTCTCATCAGATGACGTGCCAAAGTGGACCGAGGCCATAAATGCCAAGATGAAGTCCCTTCACACCAATGAAACATGGAAAGTTATTAACCCCAAATCCTTACCGGACAATCAATGGCCCATCTGCACCAAATGTGTAATAATACTAGGTCCAATGCCAGAGTGTAGTTTTCTATTTGGGAATTCCCTATGTCTAATTCTACTGTAAGATCCTAAGTCCTCCAATACACCCCTGTCGGAGTATTCCTACTTTTCTTCTGGACCGCGGAGCGGTCCCGGTCACGTGATGGCCGTCTGTGGCCATCCCTAAGGTCTAGTACCCTCTGGGGTGTTGGAATCTACCTGTGGGCGCCTCTGGGAGGACTTAGAGCACACAGGACATGTGGGAGGACATCCACTTGTGTCTAGAATGGTCTGGAATGGTCCAGAATGGTCTAGAACGATCCAGAATAGCTGGAGAGGGCCTGGGAAGGCCTAGAACACGTCTGGAGCGCTGATAGAAGTGCCAAGAAAAGGCAAAAAGACACCCTGTGATTGGGAACAATACTAGGCCAGGCCAGGGCCGTCTTGGCCAAGCTAGGGCACAGTTAGATTGTCACTACACATGTACTATGATCCAAATTGTTATAAAAGGACGCCCTCTGGGCATCCCCAACCAATATAATAACAGTCCAACACACTCTACTTGTCTAGTACACTCTGCCAAACACTACAGGCGACCTTCCCTACCTTGGGAAGCACCTTCAGACCCTCTGCAAGTCTTGACAACAACCTAGCAACCTATCTGGTATGCTGAGTTCCTGTTTGTAGATGTCAAGACGTCTCAACAGGTTATGAGCCCTGACACAGCTGTCTGAACATTACTGACTCCACCTCTATCCCTATCTGGGAAACACGTCACTCTGGCTATCACTGGTACTGCGAGCACCTGAGAGCCTAGAGAGCAGGTGTAGGACACCTGCGTCTGACCATCAAACGAGCTATTGTCTGGACTGGACTGGACTGAAGTGGATTTTCTGGAGCAGGTTCTGACCACTTGCGGTTAAACACTGGGACTATCCCATTCTGCCACACTCTTTGCACAAGATGGCTGGCAACTCTGACATTTGAGTGTCCATTGAGAAGTTCACTGGGGGGAACTTTCACCTTTGAAACTTGAAGATTAAGATGCTGTTGACTGAGAAGGGACTTTGGGATGCCATTGACATCAAGGATGGCTCTGGAACTGCCAAGGCCACCAACACAGCATCAGACAACTGGATATGTCGAGATGAGAGAGAGCTCTGGCTCTGCTGAATCATGTCTTTGAATGATGAGCAATTGATGCATGTTCATGAGGCTGAGTCTGCCCTTGAAGCATGGGAAAACCTGAGGGAGGTGCATGAGAAGAAGGGGGTTGCCAACAGACACTTCCTGAGATGTCGGTTCCTCACTGTGACAATGGACCCGACTGATTCCATGACCATCCACATCAATAAGATCAACAGGATGACCCAGGAACTTGCTGCCATTGGAGCTCCCGTTTCTGAGGAGGACCTTGTGTTCTCCTTGCTCTCTTCCCTTCCTGAAGTCTTTGACACCTTTGTAATGACTCTGGAGTCGACCAGTGAGAAGCTGGACTTGGCTTTTGTGACATCCAGGCTGTTGCAGGAGGAAATGAGGCGTGCAGATGGAAAGAAGAACTCTGGAAAGGCAGCAAAAGCCTTCTCCACGCAAGCTGACACCAAAGGGAATGCTCAGAAGACCAACAAGGCTGGGGGAAAGCCTGATTGGAAGAAGGAGGCAGTCTGTCACTACTGCAACAAGAAGGGCCACATCAAGAAGGAATGCCACAAGAGGGCAGCAGACGAGAAGAAGGGCCTAAACCAGGCCAACTCGACTCAACAGACGCCTGGAGGCTTTGCTTTCACCACCATTGGAACTCAGATGCCATCCCTGACATCCAACACTTGGATTTTGGACTCAGGAGCCTCTCAGCACATGACTGGCTGCAGAGAGCTGTTTGGGGACTATGAGAAGATGTCTCCTGTCGCCATTGAGATGGCAGACAATCACACATTGGAAGCTGTGGGGCATGGAACGCTTCACACATGGGTGATCAACACAGAGGGGAAGACAGTGCCCCTGCAAATCCAGAACTGCTGGCACGTCCCCAAGATGACCAAGAACCTCCTATCACTGGCTCGCCTTGCCAAAGCTGGAGCTTGTTTTGAAGTGGGACCACAGGCTGCTCGGATCATTGCAAAGGATGGGACGGCTTTCCTTGCCAAAGAGAACCAATTTGTCTACACATTCGAGACAACACATGGGCAGGCAAATGCTGGGATTGCCCACAATGTTGGAAGGGACACAACAAGTCAGGACTTGTCCCTATGGCATCAGAGACTCGGCCATTTGAATGTTGCAGACATTGGAAGGCTCACCAAGCTTGCCAAGGGCGTTCAAACCAGTGGGAGCTTGAGCATTTGTGACACTTGTGCACTCAGCAAAGCAAGCAGAGCGCCATTCCCCAAGGCACAGGCCTCCAGAGCATCAGAGAAGCTGGGATTGATCCACACAGATGTCTGGGGACCAGTTGAACCACCCACAATCACTGGATAACGCTATTTTGTCACATTCATAGATGACAAGACGAGATATTTCCATGTTTGCCTTATGAAGACCAAGGGAGAAGTTGCTAGGCACTATCAGGAGCTGGAAGCAGCACTCGTCCCCCTACATGGAAAGCAGATCAAAGCTGTCAGATCCGACCCAGGAGGCGAGAACATGAGCAACTTGCTAAGGGACCACTTCAAGGAGAAGGGCACACAGCATCAGAGGAGTTCAGTAAATACTCCACAGCAAAATGGTGTTGCTGAACGAGCCAACCGTACCCTTGTGGAGATGGGGAGATGTTTGTTGAAGCAGTCAGGCTTGGACAAGCGTTTCTGGGGAGAAGCAATCATGACAGCAGTCTATCTGAGGAACAGATCTCCCACTGTTGCATGCCCCAAGACGCCTTATGAGATGTTCCATGGTATCCCACCATCTCTGGGACATTTGAGGACGTTTGGATGCATTGCCTATGCCTACATTCAACCCAACAAGCGCCAGAAGCTGGATGATGCTGCCATCAAGTGCATCATGCTGGAATATAGCTCCCACAGCAAGGAATACCGGCTTATGGACATACAGAGTAAGAAGATCCTGTTCTCCAGAAGTGTCAAATTCGATGAGAAGAGCTTTCTTCCATCCCTCCAGTCTGCTCAGACACCCCAAGTGCCTGCTGAGAGCCTGGAAGTGGGAATTGGGCCTGAAACAAAGCTGCAGGATGTCAGTGAGAACTCTGAGGACACAGACATGTCAGAGGGAGAGGAGAAGGTGAGGGAACGGACCCCTGAGCCGTACTCTCACTATGAGAGTGCTGCAGAGCATTCTCCAACCCCAAAAGACTCAGCAAGCTGCCAGGAGAGTGGGGGAGGGCTTCAAGCAATGCTACAAACGTTGTTGCAGTTGCCTATGCTGCCTCCTTTGTCACAAACGAGCCCACAAGCTACAAGGAGAGCCAGACCATGCCAGATGCTTCACAATGGCGTCAGGCTGCTCAGGAAGAGATGGATGCTCTTGCCAAGAATGGGACATGGCAACTTGTGGATCTGCCAATGGGCAGAAAAGCTATTGGATGCAAGTGGGTCTTCAAACGAAAGCTGAAGGACACAGGAGAGCTTGACAGATACAAGGCATGACTTGTTGCCGAAGGATTCTCTCAGAGAGAGGGATTGGACTATTAGGAGACCTTTGCTCCCATTGCCAAGTTGGTCCCATGAGACTGCTGTCCTCCATCATTCCCACAGACGACTTGGAGGCACATCAGATGGATGTGAAGACAGGATTCTTGCAAGGCAATCTGGACTATGTGATCTACATGCGCCAACCGGAGGGCTGTGAGGATTCCAAGCATCCAGGACAGGTCTGCAAGCTTGGGAGACTCTCTACGGCCTCAAGCAATCAGCAAGGGATTTCAATCACAAGATTGACCACAAACTGAAATCTATGGGCTTTGTGCAGTCAACTGCAGAGCCTTGCATGTACTACAGGAGCCAGAACGGGACTACAGAGTACATTGTGATCTATGTGGATGACCTCATTGTGGCCTCATCAAGCAAGGAACAGCTGGGGGATGTCAAGAAGGAGCTGAAGCGAGCTTTTGAGATGACAGACCATGGGAGCTGAATGACTTCCTTGGGATCCGCATCAGACGGAGCAGAAGCACTCGGACCATCTGGTTGTCTCAGAAGAAGTATGTTGAAGACGTTGTTTCAAAATCCAACATGGGAGATGCCAAGGTTCATGCCATGCCTATGGAACATGGACAGCACCTCAGAAACAACATGGCACCTCAGAACGAGACGGACGAGCTTGAGAGGAGCTCTGTGCCATACAGAAATGCAGTGGGCAGTTTGATCTATGCCATGCTAGGAACACGCCCTGACATTGCTGCTGCAGTTGGAATTGTGTGCAAGTACCTTGCAAAGCCTGGAAAGGAGCACTGGAGTGCTGCCAAGCGGATCATCAGATACCTGAAGGGCACAAGCAAACTTGGAATCCTTCTGGGAGGCAAAGAGAATGCCTCTGAGCCTAGGAAGCTGGTTCGATACTCGGATTCCGACTATGCTGGATGTTTGGACACAAAGAGATCAACAACTGGATTCATGTTCATGTTCAACGGGCCTAGCACCTGGCAATCCAAGCGGCAGACCACTGTAGCTCTTTCAAGCACGGAAGCAGAGTACATGGCACTAGCCCAGTGCACCAAGGAAGCTGTTTGACTTTGTCTGCTTGCAGAGGAGCTCGGATTCAAGCGGGATGGACCCGCAATGCTCTTTGAGGACAACCAGGGTGCCATTGCTCTTGCTAAGAACCCGACACTGCATGCCAGCACCAAACACATTGAAGTGAGGTACCACTTTATCAGAGAAGCACTAGGACGCTTGGAGATTGCATTAGAGTATCTCTCAACTCAGGACATGATTGCAGACATCTTGACAAAACCACTGGCCAGGGATCCGTTCTTCAAACTGAGGGGCGCCTGTGGGATCACAAAACATGTTTCGTGAGTGGGAGTGTTGAAATCTACCTCTCTGGGAGGACTTAGAGCACACAGGACATGTGGGAGGACATCCACTTGTGTCTAGAATGGTCTAGAAGGATCCAGAATAGCTGGAGAGGGCCTGGGAAGGCCTAGAACACGTCTGGAGCGCTGATATAAGCGCCAAGAAAAGGCAAAAAGACACCCTGTGATTGGGAACAATACTAGGCCAGGCCCCCACCCAATTAAGGGAAGGTGTTTTACACGATTTAGGGGCTGATACTGGTGCTTTCCGTGCTGCTATTATGAATCTTGGAATTATCCACATTTTTAGTTTGCAAATATCACCACAGTGTTAGTTAGGGCCGTCTTGGCCAAGCTAGGGCACAGTTAGATTGTCACTACACATGTACTATGATCCAAATTGTTATAAAAGGACGCCCTCTGGGCATCCCCAACCAATACAATAACAGTCCAACACACTCTACTTGTCTAGAACACTCTGCCAAACGCTACAGGTGACCTTCCCTACATTGGGAAGCACCTTCAGACCCTCTGCAAGTCTTGACAAAGACCTAGCTACATATCTGGTATGCTGAGTTCCTGTTTGTAGATGTCAAGACGTCTCAACAGGTCTTTGCTTTCTTGGCTCCTTGTAGTTGCAGTGCTCTCTGTTGGAGAAGGCGGACAAAAGTGAGGGGCAACTCAGGCTTCAACTCTGCTGTGTTGTGGTGCAAAAGGGTTCATGGCCCACTTTTGGGCTTCTTATCGGTGAAGCGGGTAGAGTGTAAGCGCTGATGTGAGTATTTTAAACCTTTCAGATTGATGGGAGGGTGATGTAGCGAAAGGATTTGACTTAGTCAAGAGAGTCTTCTCCAACCTCTCCATCCAATGGTCAAACGTTTCGTCCATTTCCATCTTGAACCTCTGCAGAAGGTGCATGACAATGTTGGTCTGCGGTCCAGTCAGTTCTGTTGCCGGTTCTGCACAAATTTCTCCAGGATTCATCTCATCCACATTGGCATCTGCACTGTGGGAATCATGGTAGATTGAGGCATTGATGTTAATGTCTCCTTCAGCGTCAGGACCCTTTTTGGTATCTTGTATGGCTTGACAGGCTTGTTGGCGGGTCTGCACTCCTTGAATGGGAGATCTTGCAATGGGCATCTTGGCAGTGTGCTCGGTACTTTCTTGGCACTTGAATTCAATGGAAGACTGGTAGTTTTCAGGTTTTATGAAGGGAGAAAAAATCGAATTCGACCGGTGTTCTCAGGGCTCATAACCTATTGGAGATCTCAGCAAATCCAGTACTTTATCGGAAATGCAGAGGTATGGCAAATTCAATGCAGCCTCTGGTAAACTTTGTAAAGGGGTTACAGAGCTCTTCTGTGATGCAGATGACGGTGTATTGTTGTCAGATGCATGCAGATGTAATGTATGGGAGAGTATGATTATGTCTCAGGTCTTATTGGTAATGTTTTGCTTGTTGATCGTTATCATCTAGTTTTTCTCCAATCACATGATCACACGTGATCCAATTCAGCTCTGAGCATTACCGGTTTCACGGTCACGTGTTCTAGCCGCAGATTCCAAATTAGCATCTAATGTAGGGACTAACATTGAGTATGCAAGGGTCAACATTCCAATACACCCCCTCTCCGAGCAATCGATCCACAATGAAGGGATTTTACTCATTCAGGAGCTCCGTCATGGACGCTTTTGTCATTGGTGTGATGGTGTTATCGTAGTGTTTGATGCACATACTTTTGCAATGGTATTTGAATGCCGGGGCTGGTAAGGGCTTTGTAAGTGAGTCGACGACCATTTCAGCGGTAGGTAAGTGCTCCAGATGAATCTCCATGTCAATGTGATCACAGATGAAGTGATGTTGAATGTGGATGTGCTTGGTACTGGCGTGATGCATGGGATTCATTGCCAACAAGATGCAAGTTAGGATCTAATGTAAGGGCCAGCATTGAGTTTGCAAGACTCAACATTCCAATAGGTTATCCCTGCCCCACTAGATACAAACTGCAATACCATGGTGATGCAACCTTGTTTTGTTCCTGACATGAAGCTTTCAACTTCCCCGTTACTTAAACCTTACCAAGTCCATACAGCTGCCAAAGAAGATATGTGGACAATCAATAAAACCACAGAGCAACCAGCGCATGCTTTCAATGCAAATACTGATACATTCAAATGAATTGCTACCTTCAAGTTCAAAATTGCTCCTGTGGGCCTCACTTGTATTTTGGGTCTTCCCTTCTTTGAAGCCATTGGCAGTCATTATGTCACAACGTCTGTCTGTCCTCATTGTATACAATTCAAGATGAACGGGCAAGACTTCAAGATCATCACACTTTGAGACTATCATTTTGATGAAGAACCGGATTCTTTTGTTTGTCGTGTCTCTGTGTACCCATTCAAACATATCAACCCTAAACAAGATTGTCATTGTCAGCAACCATATCAAGGCATCTCTTCCATTATGACCAAAGGGTTTAATAAGGAACTCATCCGAAACAAATTCCTCAAGGCCTTTGTGATCCATGTCCGCTCATGTTCTTCTGTTAATAATAACACCACTTCTACATTGTGGCCAACTTTCCTTGATGAAGTTATGTCGAAATTCCGAGATACCTTATTCACTGAACCCGCACATCTACCACCAGATTGGGGCAACAGTAACTTCCATATCAATCTCTTACCAAATGCACAACCGGTGTTTCAACAATTACGCCCTTTATCTCAAGATCATTTGAAGGAATTGCGCACTAAATTGGACCACCTGCTGAAGAAAGGATGGATCCAACACTCCAAATCACCTTGGGGTGCTTCCGTTGTTTTTGCCGCTAAAAAATTGAGGTCTTCGAGTCTGTTGTGATTATTGAGGTGTTAATTCAGTGAACAAATGCAATTGAATGCTCTTACCAAATTTACAAGAAATGCGCGATCGCATTCTAGGCAAATGAGTCCTCTTGGTCATAGATCAAAGACACATATCATTGCCTCAGGATTGGACCTGAAGACCATGAAAAGATGGCTATTCAGACTCGTTTTGGTCTTTCCAAATACATGATCATGGCCTTTGGACTATGTACTGTGTGAGATGGCCATAAAGGCACATATACATACACATCTTCTTCAGCTAGTAAAAAGCCATGTTCTACATCAAGGCAGACGCGCCTCATAAGCAATAACCGTAATCGCTTATAAGCAACCCCCAAAACTACCCCACAGTTTCATGACTGCCAAGAGATCATCTCCACGGTACTATAGTTAGAAACCCATTTTTCTATATAAGGGAAGTGAAAAGATCCTCCTCTTTCCCCAACCAGAACAATCCACACGTGCGTTTGCCTTGCCCCTTAAGAAATCAAAAACTTCTGCACCTTACCTCCTTTTTTCTTCTCTTCACATTTGTAAATTGGAACTTTCTATTGACGCTTTCAATATATTGGAATGTTGACCCTTGCATACTCAATGTTAGTCCCTACATTAGATGCTAATTTGGAATCTGCGGCTAGAACACGTGACCGTGAAACCGGTAATGCTCAGAGCTGAATTGGATCACATGTGATCATGTGATTGGAGAAAAACTAGATGATAACGATCAACAAGCAAAACATTACCAATAAGACCTGAGACATAATCATACTCTCCCATACATTACATCTGCATGCATCTGACAACAATACTCCGTCATCTGCATCACAAGGAGCTCTGTAACCCCTTTACAAAGTTTACCGGAGGCTCCATTGAATTTGCCATACCTCTGCATTTCCGATAAAGTACTGGATCTGCTGAGATCTCCAATACGTTATGAGCCCTGAGAACACCGGTCGAATTCGATTTATTCTCCCCTCATAAAACCCTGAAACTACCAGTATTCCATTGAATTCAAGTGCCAAGAAAGTACCGAGCACACTGTCAAGATGCCTACTGCAAGATCTCCCATTCAAGGAGTGCAGACCCACCAGCAAGCCAGTCAAGCCATACAAGAAGCCAAACAGGGTCCTGACGCTGAAGGAGACGTTAACATCAATGCCTCAATCTACCATGATTCCCACGATGCGGATGCCAGTGTGGATGAGATGAATCCTGGAGAAATTCATGCAGTACCAGCGCCAGAACTGACCGGACCCAAGACTGACATTGTTATGCACCTTCTGCAGAGAGGTTCAAGTTGGAAATTGACAAAAAGTTTGACCATTGCATGGAGAGATTGGAGAAGACTCTCTTGACTAAGTCAAATCCTCTCGCTACATCACCTTCCCATCAATACAAAAAGTTCAAAAATGGAAATACTCACATTGGCGGCTACACTCTACCTGCTTCACCCATGAGAAGCTCAAAAGCGGGCCCTGAGTACCCTTCCCTACGTCAACACATTACTCATGGCAAAGTTGAAGCCCCAGTTGGCCCTCACCTTTGTTTGTCTTTCCCAACGGAAAGCACTACGGGAGCAAGGACCATGAAGCCCAGCGCACATCATTCCAATTCTTTGAATCAGCGACCAATGCAGTCATCACATTCGATGGAACAGGAAATGTCTCAAAACTTGTCAATTTTGTTGATCAGGTTGATGTGGTCTTTCACCTCAAATTTGTACCTGGAGAAGAACAACTCGCACTCATCTTCAGCAAGCTCTCTGGCGATACGAAACAATGGTATCAAAACTACTGCAAAGAGGCTGAAAAGGGGAATGCTGACCCCATCACAAATTGGCAAACTTTCAAGCGACCATTCCTCTGGCACTATCAACAGACTGATCACAAGGAAGTCCTACTCACTCAACTAGAAAGGTTGCGACAAGGAAGCCATACCATCTCACAGTACAATACCTCGTTCACAAAGATTACCAGTCAACTCGTCTCGGACATCCCGTTTCTAGTCTACAAATGGTTCTACCTTCGAGGCATGAACGAACATCAAGCGGAGCTCGTCAGAACCCAAAGTTTCAAAGATCTCAAAGGCCTACAAGCGGCCGCCAAACGTTTGGACAATGGAAGTAACAAGAGTAACCAAAACAACCGTTTCGCCAAGAAGAGTGAAAACATTGCGCTCGAAGCCCAATCTTCAAAGAAAGACGGCTCAAGTCACAAGAAGACCGATGCGAAGAAGACCACAGACTCGAAGAAGAGACAGAACTTCCCCTGTTGGTTATGCAATTCGAATGAACATACCCCATTCAATTGTCCCCTCAAGCCCAAGGCTGTTGAAGCCTTGAAACCCGCTGCAAATGCTAACATTGCAGAAGCGCACAATGCCACCACATTGGCATACCTGGATTCGGGCTGCTAACAGCAAATGACAAATGACATTCCCATTCTCAAATCCTACAAAGAGCATTAAATGCATCTCAGATTTGGAAATAACGCTTTTCTCGATGCCGAAGCCAATGGGAACGCTATCTTGAAGCTTTCAGATGGAGATGTATCTCTCACTGATGTTCTTTACGTCCCGAAACTTGCCAAAACTCTCACCTTGGTCTCCGCACTCGCCAAAGATGGAAAGAGAGTTACGTTTGAAGATGAGAGCGTTGTCATTCCAGACTCCAACAGTACTGCGAATGACATCACCATACCTCTCGTTCAAGGAATTTATTACATCTCACCAACTCCAATGCCTTTTGTCACCCAAACTTGCTCAAGGACAAATGCGTCAAGCTCACCAACACAAGCGTCGGAAAATACATCTATCAAATCAACAAAATGGAGAAAAGCGTGCAATGTAACAACAAAGGCGTCCGTTACATCGATTCAAGCCACAGCCAAAGCCACGTCCTTACCAATGTAACAACAAAGGCATCTGATACATCGATTCAAGTCACAGCCACAGCCACATCCTTACCACACCCAACCATTTCAGTGTCGGGGCTGACCACCACTAATTAAGGCTGGTCAGCCCCATCAGGGAACGTCAGCACCAGCCAATGGTTGTGTAGCGTGCGGGCCCGCCTCCTGCTCTGGAGGCCGTACCCCCAGCCGCTTCTGTTGCGGCATTGGCCGCTTTGTCGGCCTCTTCTGGGGCTTGTTCTGGTCCCTCTTCCCTTGTCAATGAAGGAACCCTCTGGCATCACCGTTTGGGCCATCCTGGGGCCCATAGCATGAGAAAACTCAGGCTCCCAATGACCAAGGAAGTCTGCAAAGGTTGCGAGTTTGGTAAGCACAAGCGCTCACCATTCAATGGTACAATAACACAGTCCAAGACGCCACTCGATTGCCTACATTTCGATCTAAACGGTCCGCACACCTGCGGTTGGCAATGAGAAATATGCCCTTGTCGTGATCGATGACTATTCACACTTCAAATGGATCTTCTTCTTGAAGGCAAAGAGCGAATCCACTGTAAAGTTGATTGAACTCATCAACTTCATCAAAAATCAGAACAACAAATGGGTCAGATGACTTCTTTCTGATCGGGAGGGGGGGGGGGATGGGGGGGAGTTTCTCAATCACGATCTGAAAGAATTCATTTCCGAAAAAGGCATCCTGCACAAGCTCACTGCTGCAGATTCCCCACAGTTCAACAGTGTAGCAGAGAGGTTCAACCTCACCCTGTTCCACACCATTTGTTCATTGGAACACTTATACAGCATCCCGACACAACTCTGGACCGAGTTAGCAGCTACATCAGTCTACTTACAGAATCACATCCCCCACAAGTCCAATGACAACATCTCACCGTACAAACGGCTTAATGGCAAAGAGCCCTCACTTTTCTCACCTTTGCGTGATTTGGGCCAATGCCCTTGTGCATCTCGTCAAGAGAAAACAAGTCTCAAAGTTGGCACTGCGCACCACACATCTGAAACTCATTGGTTACAAATTTGATGGCACTTACTGCTGTTGGGATGACAACAATCAAGAAATAGTCATTTCCCGCAATGTAACGTTCAATGAAACCTCAGCACTCGAAGTTGTGAAAGACTACACCTTGGCCAAAGAACTCTACGAAGTTGAAGAGATTTTTGACTCATGTGATGGCCTGGAGGGCCCTAAATTCCTCTGCAAACGGCTGGGATTCAAAGACAAAGATATAACATGGGAACCGATTGAAAATGTAAATCATTTGATAGTCTTTGCAGACTACATGAACCAGAAGATGGCAATTGCTCTTTCGGCTGCAAGTACCAAAAAGCCCCAAACCTACAAACAAGCGCTCTCATCAGATGACGTGCCAAAGTGGACCGAGGCCATAAATGCTGAGATGAAGTCCCTTCACACCAATGAAACATGGAAAGTTATTAACCCCAAATCCTTACCGCACAATCAATGGCCCATCTGCACCAAATGTGTAATAATACTAGGTCCGTTGCCAGAGTGTAGTCTTCTCAGGAATTCCCTATGTCTAATTCTACTGTAAGATTCTACTCTAAGTCCTTTTTACACCCTTGTCGGAGTATTCCTACTTTTCTTCTGGACCGCGGAGCGGCCCCAGTCACGTGATGGCCATCCGTGGCCATGTCTAAAGTCTAGTACCCTTCAGGGTGCTGACGCTAGCATCCATCTCGTGCGGGGCTCTTCCCGACGCGTGTCTAGGCTTAGGTTGGCGAGCCACGGCTCATTACACCCCCCTTAGATTAGCGACTATCTTGTAGGCTCGAATCTCTTCAGCGGCGCAAAGCTTGCCTAAGCCGGATGGCTGCAGGGTAACAATGGTTGACATGGTCGTGGGAATATAGGGCCGGTGAAGCAACCCTGGTGCAAGTCGCTATTGGAGAATCGGCACTTCCAGTACTTCATTGGAATTGCAGAGGATTGGCCAAATTCGATGAGGCCTCCAGTATACTTTGTAAAGGGGGTTTTACAGAGCTCTTCTGTTATGCAGATGACGGTGTAGTGTTGTCAGATGCACGGAGATGTAATGTATGGGAGAGTATGATTATGTCTCAAGTCTTATTGGTAATGTTTTGCTTGTTGATCGTTATAATCTACTTTTTCTCCAATCACGTGACTACACGTGCTTCAATTCAGCTCTTAGCGTTACCGGTATGATGGTCATGCGTTCTAGCCGGAGATTCCAAGTTAGGATCTAATGTAGGGACTAACGTTGAGTACGCAAGGCTCAACATTCCAATACACCCCCTGTCCGAGCAATCGATCTGCAATGAGGGGATTTTACTCTTTTGGGAGCTCCGTCATGGACGCTTTTGTCCTTGGTGTGATGGTGTTATTGTAGTGCTTGATGCACATACTTTCGCAATGGCATTTGAATGCCGGGGCCGGTAAGGGCTCTGTAAGGGAATTGACGACCATTTCAGCGGTGGGTAAGTACTCCAGATGAATGTTGTTATTGATGTGATCATGGATGAAGTGATGTCAAATGTCAATGTGCTTGGTATAGGCGTGATGCATAGGGTTCATTGCCAACAAGATGCATGATTGGTTGTCTTTGTAGATTGTTGTGGGACAAGAATTTTCTTCAAGATATTCACGGATTTGGAGTTCTTGCAGAAGTGAGCAAAGCCAGATTGTCTCTTGAGTGGCGAAGGACAGTGCCATGTATTCAGCTTCGGTAGATGAGAGAGCAACGGTGGGTTGGCGCTGCGAGGCCCAAGTAACGGGGCCCGCATTTCCAATTTAGAAAAGGTAGCCAGTGATTGACCGTCAATCAATGATATTGTTTCCCCAATTGGCATCGCTGTAGCCGTGAAGGGTAACGTTATTTCCGCCGATGCAGAGGCTGTAATCTGATGTTCCCCGTAGGTAGCGAGAACACACTTTGCAGCTTGCAGATGTTGAGGCGAAGGGTTGCTTGCGAAGCAAGAAAGCATACCGACCGCGACAGCGATGTCAGGACACGTGCATATCATCAGGTACATGAGAGAACCAACGATTTCGTGATATTCTCCTTCTTGCGGGTTTGGTGAAGTCTTTGTATTTTCGACTTCGTAGGGTTCGAGCTTGGTCTGGTCCATCGGAGTGTTGACGGGCTTGCAATCTTGCATACCAAAGCGCTCGAGAATGTCATTTACATATGACTCTTGATTGAGGTAGATGACGTGCCTTGAGTAATCGCGTCGAACTCTCATTCCAAGGTAGTGGTTGACTTCGCCTAGGTCTGTCATGTTGAACTCGTTGTGCAGGGATGTCTTGATTGATGAGATTTCCGATTCGGTCTTTGCGAATATGAGGAGATCGTCGACGTAGACGGAGATGTACTGCGATGAGTCACTTTCAGGTAGAGTTCTGATGTAAACGGCATTGTCATTTGCCAGGCGCTTGAATCCCAAGGAGGTCAGTTCCTTGTGAAGTAGGGAGTACCATTCACGCGGGGCTTGTTTCAGGCCGTATAG
Source organism: Powellomyces hirtus (assembly GCA_025526995.1). Taxonomy (NCBI): domain Eukaryota; kingdom Fungi; phylum Chytridiomycota; class Chytridiomycetes; order Spizellomycetales; family Powellomycetaceae; genus Powellomyces; species Powellomyces hirtus. Next base: position 159,281 of record JAHLKG010000023.1, on the reverse strand, counting down.
GGCCTTTCGGAGTCGAAGGATGGTCCCGGGCGGAAAGCCAGAGCCTTCAGGGGCATAGATTAGGATGGTCTTGGTAACAATCCCATTCAGGAATGCGGTTACTACATCCATTTGATGGCATTTCAAGCCTAGGCTGGCGGCGAGAGCGAGGAGGACGCGTTGGGTAGCAATCTTGGCAACCGGAGCGTAGGTTTCATTGTAGTCGATACCGTAGCGTTGTTCGAAGCCTTTCACTACAAGCCGGGCCTTGTATCGTTGGGGTTGACCATTCAGGTCTCGCTTGATCTTGAATACCCATTTGGTGCGGATGGGCCGTTGATTGTGCGGTAAGGATTTGGGGTTAATGACTTCCCATGTTTCATTGGTATGAAGGGACTTCAATTCGGCATTTACGGCCTTGGTCCACTTCGGCGCGTCGTCTGATGAGAGCGCTTGTTTGTAGGTTTGGGGTTCTTCGGTACTTGCAGCCGAAAGAGCAATTGCCGTCTTCTCGTTGATGTAGTCGGTGAAGACCGTCAAATGATTGACATTTTTGAGCGGTTCCCATGTATTATCTTCGTCTTCAAATCCTAGCCATTTGCAGAGGAATTCGGAGCCTTCCGGGCCATCACGTGAGTCAAGAATCTCTTTGACTTCGTAGAGTTCTTCGAGCGGGATGTAGTCTTTCGCTAGTTCGAGTGCTGCGGTTTCGTTGAACGTTACATCGCAAGAAATGACTATTTCTTGACAGTTGTCATCCCAACAGCGGTAAGTGCCATCAAATTTGTAACCAATGAGTTTCAGATGTGTGGTGCGCAGTGCCAACTTTGAGACTTGTTTTCTCTTGACGAGATGCATGAAGCCATTGGCCCAAATCACACAAAGGTGAGAAAGTGAGGGCTTTTTGCTGTTGAGCCGTTTGTACGGCAAAATGTTGTTATTGGACTTGTGGGGATGGCGATTCCGTAAGTAGACTGATGTAGCTGCTAACTCGGTCCAGAGTTGTTTTGGGATGCCGTATGAGTGTTCCAATGAACGAATGGTGTTCAACAGGGTGAGGTTGAACCTTTCAGCTACACTGTTGGACTGTGGGGAATCTGCAGCGGTGAGTTCGTACAGGATGCCCCTTTTTGAAATGAATTCTTTCAGATCGTGATTGACAAACTCCCCCCCTCGATCAGAATGAAGTCGTCTGACCCTTTCGTTGGTCTGTTTTCCAATGAAATTGATGAATTCAATCAATTTTGCAGTAGATTTGCTCTTTGTCTTCAGGAAGAAGATCCATGTGAAGCGTGAATAGTCATCAATCACAACGAGGGCATATTTCTCATCGCCAACCGCGGGTATGTGCGGACCGTTTAGGTCGAAGTGTAGGCGATCGAGTGGCATCTTGGACCGTGTCATTGTACCATTGAATGGTGAGCGCTTGTGCTTACCGAACTCGCAACCTTTGCAGACTTCCTTGGTCCTTGGGAGCCTGAGTTTCTTCATGCTATGGGCGCCAGGATGGCCCAAACGATGATGCCAGAGGGTTCCTTCATTGTCAAGGGAAGAGGGACCAGAACAAGCCCCAAAAGAGGCCGACACAGCGGCCAATGCCGCAACAGAAGCGGCTGGGGGTACGGCCTCCAGAGCAGGAGGCGGGCCCGCACGCTACACAACCATTGGCTGGTGCTGACGTTCCCTGATGGGGCTGACCAGCCTCAATTAGGGGTGGTCAGCCCCGACACTGAAATGGTCGGGTTTGTGGCTTGGATCAATGTATCGGACGCGTGTGTCGGTACATTGGACGCGTTCGTCCATTTTGTCAATTCTGTAGATGTATTTTTCGACGCGTGTGTCAGTACATTGAACGCGTTTGTCCTTGAGCGTGTTTGAGTAGCGAAAGCCATCGGAGTTGGTGAGATGTGATACATTCCTCGAACGAGAGGTATGGTGATGTCATTCGTAGTGCCATTGCAGTCTTGAATGATAGCGCTCTCATCTTCAAAGGTGACTCTCTTTCCATCTTTGGCAAGAGCGGAGACCGAGATGAGAGTTTTGGCAAGTTTCGGAACGTAGAGAACATCAGTGAGAGGTACATCTCCATCTGGAAGCCTCAAGATATTGGAATGTTGAGACTTGCGTACTCAACGTTTGGTCCTTACATTAGATCCTTCCTTGGATTCTCCGACTAGAGCGCGTGACTGCCATACCGGTAATGCTAAGAGCTGAATTGGATCACGTGTGATCACGTGATTGGAGAAAAGGTAGATTAGAACGCTCGAAGCGAAACATTACCAATAAGACTTTAAGACATAAAAATACATTCACATACATTACATCTCCGTGCATCTGACAACGCTACATCGTCATCTGCATCACAGAAGAGCTCTGAAAACCCCCTTTACGAAGTATACTGGAGGCCACATCGAATTCGGCCAATCCTCTGCAATTCCGATAAAGTACTGGAAGTGCCGATATCTCCATTAGGTTATGAGCCCTGAGACCTGTCGAATTCGAATCATTCTCCCTTCGTAAAACCTGTAAACTACAAGTCTTCCGTCAAAATTCAAGTGCCAAGAAAGTACTGAGCACACTGTCAAGATGCCTACTGCAAGATCTCCCATTCAAGGAGTGCAGACCCGCCAACAAGCCCGTCAAGCCACACGAGAAGCCCAACGGGGTCCTGACCCTGAAGTAGACGTTAATATAGATGCCTCGATCTACCATGATTCCCACGACGCAGATGCCAATGTGGATGAGATGAATCATGGAGAAATTCATGCAGACTCGGCGATAGTACCGTCCGAAGTACCGACTGACATTGTCATGCAAATTCTGCAGAGGTTCAAGATGGAAATCGACGAAAAGCTCGACCATCGGATGGACAGGTTGGAGAGGACTTTGATGACTAGTTCAAACCCTCTCGCTACATCAACTTCCCATCAATAACCCGAGAAGTACGAAAAGCCTCATATCGGTGGTCATTCTACGGCCGTTTCACCGATGAGAAGCCCAAAAGCGGGCCTTGAGTACCCTTTTCTACATCAACACATTACTCACTGCGAAGTTGAAGCCCCGGTTGCCCCTCACTTTCGTCCCTCTTCCGCAACGGAGAGCACAACAACTACGAGCACCAGAAAGAGCGATGATCGGGACGCACAACGTACATCATTCGCATACTTCAAATCTGCGATCGATGCAGTATCTACATTTGACGGGACGGGAAATCTCTCAAAACTCGCCGACTTCGTCGATCAACTTACTCTAGTCTTTCACCTAAAACCTGTATCTGAAGAAGAACAACTCTCATTCATCTTCACGAAGCTCTCTGGCGAAGCAAAACAATGGTATCGTAATCACCAGAAAGATGCCGAACAAGGGATGGTGGAGCCCATCACGGATTGGGAATCCTTCAAGCCTCCCTTCCTCTCGCGTTACCAACCAAGCGATCACGAAGAAACTTTGCTCACTCAACTTGAAAGACTCCGACAAGGAAGTCATTCCATCTCGCAGTACAATACCTCATTCACAAAGATCACAAGTCAAATCCCCTTGAAGGTGCCGTTCGAAATCTACAAGTGGTTTTACCTTTGCGGAATGAATGAACATCATGCAGAGCTCGTCAGAACTCAAAGTTTCAAGGATCTCCATGGCCTCATGGCAGCTGCCAAGCGTCTGGATAACGGAAGTAACAAGAGTAACCAAAACAACAATCGTTTCGCCAAGAAGAGCAAAAACATCGCGCTCGAAGCCCAACCTTCAAAGAAAGACGGCTCAAGTCACAAGAAGACCGACGCAAAGAAGACCAGATTTGAAGAATGTGAATGATGTGCGCTGCGCTTCACGGTCATTGCTCTTTCTGCTGCTCGTAGTTGTTGTGCTCTCCGTTGGGGAAGACAGACAAAAGTGAAGGGCAACTGGGGCTTCAACTTCGCCGTGAGTAACGTGTTGATGTAGAAAAGGGTACTCAAGGCCCGCTTTTGGGCTTCTCATCGGTGAAACTGCCATAGGATGACCACCGATATGAGGCTCTTTGTACTTTTTGGGTTGTTGATGGAAAGTTGATGTAGCGAGAGGGTTTGAACTAGTCAATAAAGTCCCCTCCAACCTGTCCATCCGATGGTCGAGCTTTTTGTCGATTTCCATCTTGAACCTCTGCAGAATTTCCATGAAAATGTCAGTCGGTGCTCCGGATGGTACTGTCGCCGGGTCTGCATGAATTTCTCCAGGATGCATCTCATCCACATCGGCATCTGCTTCGTGGGAATCATGGTAGATCCAGGCATCAATATTAATGTCTCCTTCAGCGTTTGGACCCCGTTCGGCTTCCCGTGTGGCTTGACGGGCTTGTTGGCAGGTCTGCACTCCGTGAATGGGAGATCTTGCAGTGGACATCTTGAGGGTGTGCGCGGTACTTTCTTGGCACTTGATTTGACGGAAGACTAGTAGTTTTCAAGGTTCACAAAGGGAGAATGATTCGAATTCGACTGGTCTCAGAGCTCATAACCTAATGGAGATATTGGCACTTCCAGTACTTTATTGGAATTGCAGAGGATTGGCCGAAGTCAATGCAGCCTCCAGTAAACTTTGTAAAGGGGGTTTATGGAGCTCTTCTGTGATGCAGGTGACGGTGTATTGTTGTCAGATGCACGGAGATGTAATGTATGTGAATGTATTTTGTGTCGTAAGTCTTTTTTGGTAATGTTTTGTTCAAGTGTTCTAATCTACTTTTTCTGCAATCAATCACGTGACTACACGTGATCCAATTCAGCTCTTAGCGTTACCGGTATGACAGTCACGCGCTCTGGCTGGAGATTCCAAGTTAGGAGCTAATGTAAGGACTAACGTTGAGTACGCAAGGCTCAACATTCCAATAAATATGTCTCAAAAGCATTTTTATACTTATCCTATACTACGATAGCAATGCCACGCTGTTTTCTCATCACAATGCTTCACCCCAAAAAACCCAGAGTCCAAACTGACGTTGAGTGTCAAGCTGAAGAGGATGCAGCAGCTCCTGTAGATTGTTAAATTACTATACTGCTTATGACACACCACTTAATTTGTTTGTATCAGGTTGCAGCATGCACAGTGCAGCTTCGCCAGCTGCAGCACCACTACCCACACCTCTACCGAGACAATGAAGGAGCACCTTGACGCAGTGAATTGGAATATGAACTTGGCAAAGGTAGGTGTAAATATCATTTTCTGCTGACCTGGTTTACACTAACTGCAGCAACTTGTAACTCAGACCAAGTTTGATGAAGCCACGGCATATGCAGAGAAATGGGTCCGTGCCTTTGCTTGGAGGGAAGGGGAGGGAAGGAGGAGGGGAGAAGAGCAGACGGGGCAAGGGGGGACGGGGCAAGGAGAAAGTAGAGGAGAAGGAAATGGGTGAAAGTTCCGAGCAAAGCGACCGTAAACTCAGTGGCTACCTTAACTGGTAGACAAGTTTTTTTATTCATGCATGAACGCTAGCTGCTATCCTCAGTTTGCAGCTTTTTGGCCAAGTGAAACAAGGACTTTTGAGCAATGGGGCTTTCACACACAAAGAGCTGTACCAGTCTTTCCACCCTGCTAAGACGCTGCTTGTTCTCCTTTAATTGTAGCTCACGTTGCTGTATTTCCAGCTGTTGCTTTACACAAGTTCCAACTCTTCATCCTTCAGTAAGTCTTCATCTTGTCGGCGCTTTGCTTGTTTGATACCAATTGGACGGACCTTGGCCTCTTCTCCTGCTGCCTTTTGTGGCGTTTGCTTGCTGTCTGCCATACATCTAAATAGAGTTAAGGTTAAAGCATTTCTTTACCACGCAGTGCGCATTGCGCAGGTACGCACAACGTTACCATGCAGTACGCAGGTACGCATCACGCATATGTTGCCACGCAGTACTTTCCCACGCAATTAATAGCTTACCTGGGGCAGTTCTGCAGGCGTGCAGCAGGACAAACGTTTGCTTTTCCGCTCCGCAGTAGAAGTCTTCTCCTAGAAGGACGATTTGGTCTCTAGTGGTGCCACTGGGCAATGAAGCTGTGGCTGAGTGTATATGTCCTGCAAATTTGGCAACCATGCAAGACACAACCCCCCAGCGGTTTTTCAGCGAGCTTCTGGTCTGCGCTTCGTCTGGTGGATTGTCGTTGAACACTTTATGAATCCAACTACAAAATGCATCCGCTTTCTGCGCGTTGCCTGTGTGGGGTCCTCAGATATCTGAATCCAGACCACGCATAGACGCTCGTCCTCTGTGCGGGAGAACCCTTTTCCTCTTCCGCCATGCCACAAGGATGATTCTGAGGGAGGTGTGGCCTGCGCTTGCGGTGCAAGTGTTTGGCATAGACTTAGCAGTGTGGCCTGTGGCGGAGCTGGCAAAGCCAAAGGGAGATGTATAGGTGGGACAAGTAGGCTGCTTTCTCCAGATTCTGTGTAAGTAGCTCCAGTATACGCGGCCAGATTCTGTTTTAACAAAGCTTGTGCAGCAACAGAATGCGGGTTTTGAGCAATCAACTGTGCAATTTGTGCTATAATATTGGGGTCTGACATGACAAAGGCAACTTTATGGGGCCGACTGTTGGAAGGCTTCATTTTAAAAGCTGGGAGCCGACCGGTTTCAAATATGAACTGTGGTGCAGGAAAGTAGCGACGCTTAGTACAAAATAGCGCCCCCGCGCCACACCTATAACAGTGCCTTGGGAACCACGGGCTTCAAATTCTGACTGTGCCACAATTCAATGCCCGCCGTTAAAGATGCTCTAAGGAATTCATATGTGCGGGGGTTCTCGAGTATACTATAAATGGTGGTTGACCGTCGCCCATGAAACACAAGGGGGTTGAGCGGACCGAGGGATTGGGAACGGCTGGGTGCCACGCGGAATTGCCAGCAAAAGGCACGCTTCCTTCCGCCCACTTCGTCGTTTCGGGAGGTTAGGGCTGTACGGTATTTGACCGGCTTTTGCGATGGCCGGCACTGCTTCTTCGTCCCATTCCAATAGCACTTTGCCTCAGTCCTCCACTTGTCAACTCGTCATGACAGAACCGTTCAAACCACGAGAGGCTGCTCGCCCAAGCAGGCGAGCGACATTCTCTCACAAAGTCAAGAATGAGTCAAACTACTACCACTCGGTTCACAACCGTGAGTAACGAAGTAACTTATCCCTATCGCATATTGTGCATCGAATAATCTAGCGTACCTTGGTCTGCAGTCGTCAGGGTCTCGGGAAGCGTTATACCTAGTATTTTGATAACGACGACCTTCGTTACTCTATGGGGCGTGTTCTGGACTGTCCTGTATATGCAGTTCCCAAACTCGTGGTTAAAGAGGTTCATCCCAGACTCCAACATCCTTGTGACCATCATTAGTGTAGTTATGGGTTTGCTGCTGGTTTTCCGCAACAATACTGCGTACGATCGGTACTGGGAGGGTCGTCGATTGCTCGGCACATTGGAGACGCAGGTCCGAAACATGTCTCGCTTCATCTGGATCGGAGTCAATGTACGCAATGCGCATGACGGTTTGGAGAAGAGAGGTGCAATGAACCTCCTCATTGCCTTTATGTACTCGACGAAACGTTATCTTCGCAACGAACTCGGCGTTTATTACGAGGACGTCTACCCGTACATCAGCCACCTGCCTGACTTCGCGCCAGATGCTGGCCAGCCCGATGTCAAGAACCTGCCACTCGAAATCACCCATCATCTTTCGGTGAGTTTCAGTCTCGTTGGCTTTCTCTGGATATCTAATTCCTCATATGCGTCACAAAAACCATCAGGGCTTTATCATGAAGGCCAGACAAACGGAACAGATTGATGTGTCGCAACTGGGATGCATGAACAACGCTCTCAACACGATGGTTGACTGCTTTACCGGATTTGAACGAATTCGAGGGACCCCGTTGCCTTTCGCATATGGAATCCATCTGAAGCAGACTTTGATGCTCTATCTCCTCTCGCTTCCGTTCCAGCTACTAAAAAAGAGCGAATGGTCCACCAGTAAGCTGTGGTTCCTTACGTTAAGCTAAACAGCACCGTTACTTACTGCCCTTCGCATAGTCCCCGTGCAATTTCTCGCAGCTTTCACTCTTCTCGGCTTGGAGGCTATTGGTGGCGAAATTGAAAACCCATTCGGCTTTGGTAAGGAATCATGCATGGTGACCTCCTCAAAAGGCGTGTCCGTGTCCCCTAACCGGCTACTGCCATAGATGCCAATGACCTTCCCATTGACAACATATGCGCGATGATTCACCAGGAGATCACGGGCATCATGGATCGTCCCGATAAGCTCGACGCAGAGAAATGGCTTAGGTATGACATTTCTATACCAAATTCTTTGTGATTGCGCCCATTGCGAACATTTAGTAACCATCCGCCAATCTGCTTTTCCTTCAGCCCCTGGGAAGATCTCACCTCGACACAAGCCGAATTGAGCGAGGCAGCAATGGCCTCGGCACGGAAGAGTATGGGAGACAAAGAAAAGTCCGGTTGAAGATTTACTTCTTTCTCTGCCATAGCGACAAAACTATCCGTTGTATATTTGTTCATATTATAGATTGTGCTTGTAACTTTCATCGTCCGTCCGCCACATGAACGCGTCGCGCTTAGTCGACGAGTTCATCGCAGCGTTTTTTGATCGCGATAGCTTTCTATCAAAGTTTCTGTTGATTGCGAGGACACACACTTCACGAATTCATACCTGTCCACGCATCAAGGACCCATCAAATAGTGGCAGCGAAGTGTGAATTCACTCTGCGGACAAGTGCTTATCTGCTCCACTCTTTCCAAATCATTCCACGAAATGTCCTCGTCCGCAGCCTTACCCCGCATCGTCGTCCTGATATCCGGTAGTGGGTCCAACCTGCAAGCTCTGCTGGATGCTGTCCAGAACAACACCCTCCGTGCCCAAATAGCGCTTGTTGTATCGAATCGCAAGGGCGCCTACGGTCTCACACGAGCTGCAAACGCCGGCGTGCCGACTCTCGTCGTGTCTCTGAAACAGTTCAAGGACGCGGGAAAGTCGAGAGTCGACTTTGATCTGGAAGTGGCGAGACAGATCCGCGAGGAGTTGCGGCGGACGGCGCCAGCCTCGGGCGGAGGGGAAACGGATGCGGGTGCACCGGACTTGGTGGTCTTGGCCGGCTGGATGCATATCCTGTCATCCGAGTTCATCCAGCAGTTCCCCGCGGGGCGGATGATAAACTTGCACCCTGCACTCCCTGGTGCGTTTGACGGGGCTCATGCGATTGACAGAGCGTTCCAAGCGTTCCAGAACGGAACGATCAAGGAGACCGGGGTTATGATCCACAAGGTTATACCCGAGGTCGACCGAGGGGAGGTGGTGCTGCAGGAAGCTGTGCCTATCAAGAGCGATGATACCTTGGCGACGTTGGAGGACCGAATACATGCTGTGGAACATCGGTTAATTGTAGAGGGCGCTCGTGCCATGTTGGCTCGGTAGTTCCAACGTCAGCACTTGCAGGCCGCGATCGGACGCCAAGCTCAGTCTTCACCATAATTCAAGGACATGCACGCGACAGGAAAGCGGTTTATTTGATGAGGGCCCATGTGTATATATAGCAAATTGTGTGAAAACATGAATGTAGGTAGAATGAACATCTAGGAGCGTGTAATATCTCTGATGGAAGGGTTTGCATTCGAAGGAGCAATGGGAATAATGACGTTAGTTAGTATGGTCGAAACATGGATATTCCTAGCTCCTCGGGCTGCTGCAGTCATACCTTCCAAACATCCTACTACGAAAAATGACAATGTCAATGTCTGAGCGTTCCCTGTCATAAACAAGATGTCCTCTGTGACCCACCTCTTTGTCCAGTCCAGTGCGAGAAGGACTCTGGTACGGAGGGACACCTGCTTGGCCAGATAGGCCCCTCGCCAGAGAAGGAAGGCCCCTAAAGAACCCAAAATAAAGTTAGAGGGGGGCGATTGAGGACAGAGCACCGGTGGTGGGCCTACCGAAACCGCCTCCAGTTCTGCCACCACCGAGGTCAATAACAGCAGAGTCTGCAGTACAAGCATTTAGTATTCAGCGCCGAAGATATCAGCCGAAACTTCATGATGACAATTGCGAACGCACCTCCACCGACATAGGAGAACGATCCCAAATGTTTGTAGTTGAACGGTTTGAGTGTGTTTTCTACTGCCATGAAACCTTCTGCTGAGGGGGTCCAGGCGAGCTTGTTCAACTTTTTGGCCATGTATTCGCCCTGTTGACGTGCGACTTGTGCCGTCGCGGGCAGCGATGTGAGCTTCTTGTTGGTCTCGTCAACCAACGCCTGATGAGGATGATACGTTCAGATATTTGATTCCCACAAACGTCAAGTCATAGTCTTCTGACTTACTGCAATCTCTGTCATGTCTAGCCGTCGGTTTTTGTCTAGATCATACTTTTCGAACAAGTTCTGCAGCTTTTCCAAGTGCATGGCGGTTTGTGGGAATCGATCCACAATGCTAGCGATGACCTAAACCGATATGAGTACACACATTCCGCGCCACTCGTACAGTAATTAAATTACCGATTGGAAGGTATCATAGTCCAACGAGTCTTTTCCAGTCTCCACAAAACTGAAAGATGACGATGGGTTCAGCTTTGTCTTGTGTCGCATCTCAGGAGTCGGGGATACCTCTGTTTCACAATCTCCATCATGTTCGGGTTTTCAATGGTTGCGCAATCGCCGAGCCTAAAATGGTTGTGAGCGAGTGAGCGTGCACAGGTGGTGTTTCGCTGAGACATGCGACGTGCGACCGATCATACTTACGCGTATACCCCCTCTACCCCCTTCATTCGCAATCGAGAATCCACTTCGATAGCGCGCTTGTTCTTTTGCATGTCAATTTTGTCGACTAGGCGCTTGGTGAAATCGCGGAGCCCAATGCCAGTGCTGTTGCAACCATCAATTTAGCTCTAGTGCAAAACGAAGAGAAGGACTGCAACGTGAACACACCTCCAAAGACAGATACCGAACGGGATCCTAAAACACGATCGTAAGCATTCGTGCTGAGCAATTTTCCAAGCTAATGTGGGTTCCGTACTCGAATGTGTCCATTTCTCCAGCTTTGGCATTCTTGTTACGGTACGTTAAAACCCCTGGGTCCACCTTCGTTACACGGGCGTTTGTGACAACGTTGATGTTATGCTTCTTGAATCGCTCTTCCGCATACAGGGAGATGGCTATCGGAGGACCACTTAGAACGGAAACGCCTGATGCGCAAGACCAACGATGGAAGGTGTTTGTACCTTCCGAGAACGTGTTGAGGATGTGATCCGCGCTCTGCACAATGGTGACGCTCACATCAGAGCTGGTCAGGTCTGGGAAGTACTTCATGAGATCCTATGGGAAGCAATTTTTGTCAGTGGGAACAGCGCGGCATGCAAATTACCACAAGAACCCCAACCTCATGCAGAAAATCGTACAGTTCTGCTGCATATTCTACCCCAGTAGGGCCTCCGCCAGCAATGACGAAACTTAAGAGGCGCTATAGACGGCTTGGCATCAGTATGGCCGCGGTGGAATGCCATTGATAAATCGTTTCACCTTGCGCTCCGCTTCGGATGTGGTGGGCAATGCGGCCGTTTCGAAGTTGGTCATGAGCTTATGCCGCAGATATCGAGCATCTTGGATGTCCTTTAGAAAGCGAGCATTTTCTCTAACACCAGGTACTCCGAACGTGTTGTTCATGGCTGCAGTATCCGGGAATAAGCCGCCTGCACATGACAGCCAGCATCATTGGTGGCTTCACTAACCTCCGACACCAATGACTGTTATGTAAACGACTTGGTCAGTAAGTTCCGTTTGGGGACCTGACCATCCTTCCACGTACCGAGTTTATCATAGGGGACCAAGAAATGGCGGCCGTCAACACCAATGACCTCAACCATTTTCAAGTCAAAATGCACATCTATACCATAGCGTGAGAACCGCAGAAAGCAAGAGGATGCGCCAAACATGCCGACCTTGTGCTGCTGCTTCGCAATAGTGCGCGCGTGATCGGAAACAAATCTTTCTTATGCTCTCAATCAGACTTCGGCATTCCGTGGTGCCTGTGGTTGCCTCTGGTAGCAACGGCGTAAACAGAAAGTCTGTTATGTCACTGTTAGTGTTAGCAAAACAGGGAGTCAAATCCGATTATTCGTACAATTTGTTGGTGAGAGAACGACTGTGTAGTAGCCATTGGCGTCCAGGTCCTGGGTGTGCTGAGAGGTTACAAGATTGCTCCAAACGTCTTTGAATCAAACTTTAGGGTCGCAGGATTTCTCCTCTTGCAATCCCGGCGCGTGTAAATTGTACCTTCAAAATACTTGTCGCTCCCCAACCACTTCCAAGTATGACCAGCCGCGGTTTGTTGATGTCTGCCATATCACTGCCGAAACACGTTGCCACTGGAAGCTCTTCCCCGTTGATCGTCATTGTCTTTGGATAAGCCGGGTCAGCCCCAGGTACTCCAGGTGTCGCTTTATTAACGGGAACATAGGACGGTTCCCCTTTCGCTTCTTCGGCCGCGAGATAGAACGCTTCGCCAGCCCACAGAGTTGCGCCCACTCCGAAGAAGACTGCGCCTACGACAAGCACACGCGCTGAGGATAAACGAGACTTCGTACATGGTGCGGCAACAGGCGATATGGTGGAGCTCAACCGCGACACTTGGCACCGACCCCGACCGACTCCTCGCGCGAGCGGGGAGGAGGACGTCCAAGACTTGGCAAAAATCGGTCTTATTCTGAACATAGTTTGCAACGATGGAAGTTCAGTGGATGCTAAACAGTCCCCTGGCGTGAAAGGAAAAAAACCGCAGCGGCTCCGGGAACAGAAATGGAAGGTCGGGATGGAAGACCGCCAGTACAAATAACCTTGACCTTCACACGACCGATGATGACCTCACGAAACAACATGACGCCGATATGTAGCATGGTGGCTGTGCAAGCAAACACGCTTTGTCTACTTTGGATTTCGCCCGTTGTTTTCGCTGCTCGCGTCTGAGAAATTGCAACGCATCGTGCAAGGGTTTTGAAGCAATGGCAGAGTCAAGTCGCACTCTGGAGGACAAGTTCGAATTGATATGTAGTCGCTGGAGAGAAAGTCAAGCGCTGATTGTTCAGCTGACTGACATTGTCGAGTCTTTAAAGGTGTTCGTCCACACATCCCCCACACTCATGACAGCTGAGAGCAGCTGTTGCTCGCATCTGAGTGTATGATTCCTCTTGTGCTGATGTGTCTCGCTGTTAACACATAGAGCCAGTCACGAAATCCCAAAACAACAGCGGGTCCAGAAGGCGCACCAGGCCCATCAGCGGCTCTATCACCTAGTGGGGGTAAGGTGTTGCATGAACTATTCGCACTGCACGCTGCACCCTCGATGTAAAATGATACTGAAACTGGGCGATGCATTCCGCAGACATTCCTGTTGACACCGTGTCCCTTGAATCGTCCGAACCTCTGCAATCTTCTTCCCCCCAACCACAGCAGCATCAGCAACAACAACAGTCGCAACCACGGACATCAGCGCCTGGTCGAGAGCAATACGACACGCGCTACGTTGAGCTGCAGAAGGAGAACCAGCTGTTGAACCAGCTTATCAAGCAGTACGAGTCGACCCTTGAGGTTGTCATGGGCAAATTCAGAACCCAAGCGGTGAGTTAGGTCAGACTCTGTTGCTTGTTGCCGCCAGTAAGATGATGGCAAATCGTCGGGGAAACCCGTCTGTTTTCGTTTGGTTTGTTATTCTAACATGTTTATGTTCTAGCAAATGATACAGAAGGAGAAACATGATCTGCAGTTAAAGCTAGAGCACGCGTTGAGGGAAGAGCGGGTGAGTCAGTCCAGCTTCTGTGGAATTTACCGACTTAACAAACTGATTTCAAAACTAGGCCACAATCTTGCAACTCCGCGGAGAAAACACGGCCCTTCAAACGCATCTCGGCACATGCCTTAACGTTATGCGAGACGCGGTTGCCGTCGATGACACTAATCTCGACATGCTTTTGACTGGCCTCGTCAAGGAGAACGAGGGACTTAGAAACATGCTCGGTCTTGGGGGCATCACAGACAGTAACAGTCAATCGCCGCAACTGCCTGGGTCTGATACGAGGATGGTTCAGGCTATCTAGAACGGGATTGCCCTGTATCGTTGCCTTGCCCCCAGACAATAACCCGTTTCATTTCAATGCACGAAACGCCTTTCTCTGGTAGAACGCTGTCGTGTGTTTGGGGCGAGTAATTCTAATGGCTATGTAGAACCAAAGCGCAGCATCTACGCTATCAGACAGTCGCCATATTTATTTTCTTCTAATCAAGACTATGTATTGTGCCTTCAAACGCGTTGCTCGTAAAAGGAATGGTGGACGGACAGCCACAACAACCCGCATTCCCTGTGTAAGATTGCCTATAAAGCATCGAAGTTGATGGCATGGAGGGCTTTCCGCCGTTCGCGCTCGTCTTCTCTCTGTGAGAACACATAGCAATACAAAACATCAGTGAGAACACGATGACATTGTTTTAGATCTCTAACTCCAGAAGTGGCTTGGAAGCAATGTGTTCTTTATCCTTACCTTTTCTGTCCAATGCAATCCGGCGACCACAGATGAAAGGATGACTAGCGAGGTGAATAGGACCAGCATAACTGATCGAGACGCTGATGATGGGTTGACGTAGAGTTCGAGGATCCAACTGCCAGAAACGTTTGAGGTCAGAGGTATTCCATCACGCGTGATTCGAGCAAAAGCATGCTGCATACTTTGTGGGATCGGCGTTCGCGTCCTGCTCATATGGAATGACGATCAGCTGGGAGTTGGGTATGACGCCTTGAAAGACCGCAACATTGGACGGCTATCAAATCGAGCAGGTCGCATTGTTAGTTTCGATTGGGGGAGTGAGCACGGCAAATCTGAGAGTTTACGTTGGCTTTCCGCCGAGTAACGCCCACAAACAAATCCTCAATGTAATTGTTCGTTCGACCCAAACCAAACAACGCATACGGGGTTTGTAAAGAATAGTATGTGGACTGGGACAGCTGTGCAGCTGATTGTTTTGTCAAGCGTTTTAGTATTCCCGATCCACCCGTATGCATCTTGAAACTTGACCATACCTTGTGTGGCACGCCTCCGTCCTTCTGTGTTTAGGACCGTGTATTTGAAACTAGCGCCCGGATAGTTCACTCCATACGGCTGTTTGGACAGAAACATGGATTCTTTGAGGATCTGTAAGAAAACTTTGCAAAATATGAAGTGCCCTACCTTAGGAGAGGGAAACTTGTCTCCGGAGGGACACCAGGCGGGACACACACCGTTTGATACTGTAAGTCCAGACAATTCCTATGAGTTCGCAACGCAGTGGAAGGATATGTAGTCGAAACGGCTACGTACCGAGCGCCTTGAGGAAAAATGCGTCGTTGTAGTAGTTATTGAGGATGGCGCGCGTGCGGAAAACGCCATTGACACGGACTCCAACGAGAACATCAAGCGTACCCTGTCGACCAAAATTCCGCGTGAGAAATAGAAACTCACAGCAAATCAGCTTCTTCGCCATCCTACATCCTCATCCAAATCCAGAAAAGTCGCGACCACATTTTGTTCTCCGGTTTTGATCAACACATCCGCCCCTTCTTTCACCATCTGGAACGCACGCTTGTCCGCATCGGTGGCCGCTTTGGAGCATAGGCTTGTGGTACAGGGTATTGACCGCAATAATCGAACGCCGGAGGTTGTTGTGACAAGAAGGTCCGGGTATCCATCGTTGTTGAAGTCTCCAATACGGATAGGAACTGGCGGCTCGCCTTTAAGCACCTTTTCTACCATCACGAGTCGCTCTTTCGTTTGTGTGATGGACGATAGCAAAAGATCTACATGGCCCTGGGCAACCCGGGAATTGAGACAAGTCCGGAAATACAGCATCTGTAGTGCAAACTTACTGCACTTTTGTCATCGAAGTCGAAGCTGTACGCATTGTCGGCGGTGCACAGCTCATGCGGATTTCGGCAATTCTTCGTTTCATCGCCGGAGCACAGAGGAATCTGCTGGTTATATATGACGTGAATGTGACAGTCCTTATCGTCACAGGTTGGAAAGATCAGGTCCATCGCACCGTCGCCGTCTGCGTCAAGTTGGAGAATATAAGGCTTCATTCGTTCGATCAGATTGCAGCATTATGAACATACCGATATCAGCAAATGTGACCTGTCCGGCCCCTAGCGGCAGAGCATGTTCTTTCGAATATTTGAAGCCCTCAGTGGGTGTATTGAGCCATATTTGGAATGTGGCATGGCCAGTGCTCTTTGGTTGACAGGACAAAAATATGTCTTGAGCAAACGTTAGTCCTATCACTGCAATAAATCTGACGGTTCCAGCTCTCACCCGCAAAACAATCGCCGTCGAGATCCAGAAATGCATTGGAATGCGGATGCGCCAGGGTACACACAGCGGTTGTGTTTTGAGACATGGTGACCTCCGATCTGCACTGTGAATCAGCACAACTCTGATGGACGTCCCACGCGAAAGTTACATACGCTTGAGCACTGGAAGTTGGAGACCATAGCGACAGTGTTCCATCTTCTCCTGTCGGATAGCCAAGGAGCTCCGGCTTCATTGTTCCACTGTAATCCACCACGAAAGGCTGTACCGAAGTTGCAGCTTCCAGCTCATGGAAATGCGTCCCATCTACACAATCGATCGGCATCAGGTCGATGTCCACGGCCATTGAATCATCCCAATCGAATCTCATCGTTGAAACGTACTCAGAGAGTCCCTGCCATTTCCATAAAATATCCGCATGGAAATCTCGCCTTTCGGCCCACTCTTCTGCCCCATCAACAGGAGATCCAGCTTCCCGTCATAGTTGTAATCGCCGGGTACAATGTTCGATATGAAGACCGGACTCGAGCTCGTTGGATCAAATGCGATTTCTGTTTCAGGTAGTTTTTGAAACCGGAAACTTCCTGCACGAGAGATGGCCAAACATTTATTCTACAGGATCTTAGTTTCGGGCAATGGGCGCGGCAGACAAGCGAAGTCCGTACCGTGATTCCAAGCATGCACTGAAACTGACGTCTGGGCCGTGTTGAGGACGAATATGTCGGTGCTGCAGTGGCAGTGAGAAAGAGCTGCACATCGACCTTCGATACGTGAATCAAAACGTACAACTTATCCCCATTGAAGTCGCCGAATGCAGCAACGATTCCGTCAACGTCACCGAGGCCTACGTCCACTTCGAAAAGACCGGGCGTGGAAAACTTTGGTGCCTTTCCGTAGACTGTTTGTGTGAGACATAGCAGTACTTGCCAACCCCATAGTGACAAGAACTTCATTGCTATTATATTCTGCCAGTATTGACTTGTGGCGGCCACAATGTGGAAGAGGACTTCAATGACCTGCTGCGCCTTCTTGGCACGCGGCACGCGTCAGCTTGCTCGAAACGGAGAGGATTCTCAAGCATAAAATCATGCTCTATTCTATCATAGGAAGATGTGCCAGATGGACCTTGACAGTCATGCCAGAGCCATCCGCGCTTGTGTGCTGGACCAAGGCTGGAGCTCTAACGACCGTCGAATGATTCCGCTCTCGGTCATTTCATGCAAGTACCCTATCCGGCGTACGACGGGGATTCCGACCTCAGACTGCGTGCTTTCTCAAGAAGATCTCAAATAACTTTGAAAGTACATGATCGTAAGATTTCCTCGTGGTGTGTGAAAAACCGTTGTGGCTTGCTCAAAGTGATGATCTCAATTGAGCTTGTATGCCCCCACGGTTGGTCAAATTCATACAACTCTTCGGCGTGTCCGTCCCAAAACGTCTCAATCCCACGCGGCCTTCCGAACTTCGGAGGTCAGCCTGCCCAAATGGCATGCCAGTGGGGAGCCCACGCGTCGCGCTTAACCAACACACACCGAACCACCGTCGACTTGGCATCATTCGCCTTAGTGACTTTGCTTGTCCCATCGGAGCGAGCCACCCGCAAATGGCCCCATTTCTGATACTGCGGGTTGCGCACAGCCTCATACATATTGGGAACGTGCAAGCTCTGTCTATTAGCTAAAGATGTGCGACTCCCTATTATAAGAGGCTCTTCATCAATTGCAGATCCTCCTCAAAGATTTATCTCCCACTTTTACCTCAACATGCTTCAGCATCCTCAGCAAGAGCAGCACCAGCAGCACCAGCAGCTTGCGCCGCAGCAACAACACCTGCAATATACACAGCACCCGCACCAGCAGCCCATGTACGGCTATCCCGCTGCCGGTCAAGGCTATCTCGGTTATCCTCCGCCAGCCCCAGGTCTCCCTGCACCGCCTGGAGTTCCTGCGCCACCCACATATCCAGCCCAATCGCTGCACTATCATACCCCTTTCGGACCATCTCAGGTCGGGCCCAGCATCGGCAACATTGAAGGAATTAAATACGAGGTTATGTATCGCGACGTGAACTCCATCGTAAAGCTCACGCTGAACGCGGGGGTGACCGTCAAGGCAAAGACCGGATCCATGGTGGCCCATTCTACTCATATAAAGCTCGAAGGGAAACTCAAGATGAGCAACATGTTCAAGTCTGGCAGCGTTGCGCAGTTGAGTTTGTCTGCGGAGAATTCCGCCGGTACCGTGCTCCTCGCACCTCCTATGGTAAGGGATCTGCATGTCCTTCTTCCGTCTATGTGCAGCAAACAGACCTCTTCATCAGTCAATGCTGATCTCTATGTGTTCTTTCGTCAGTTCTCCGATCTTATGGTTCTCGAATTGGATGGCCGGAAAGAATACATTGCAGGAGACGCAGGCGACATCCTCTTGACTTCGGCGGGGATCACGATGTCTACTAAAGCCAACTCCCTCGCCGGCGCCATGTTCTCCGGTGAGGGCATTGCTGTTACAAGGCTCAGCGGCAAGGGCTTGGTCGTACTCTCTTCTCTGGGTAGCATCCATCCTCTCGACCTGGCTTCGGGTGAGGAGTATATCGTTGACAATGGTCATCTCGTTGTTTGGGAAACCACCGTCAAGATGACCACGCAGGCGGCCGGTAAGAGTCTCTTTGGAGGACTCGGCAGTGGAGAAGGAATGGTTTGCAAATTTACCGGACCGGGAAGGATTTACCTGCAGACCAGAAATCCCGGAGACATCGGCGCCTGGATAGCGAGCCATGTCTCGAGCCACGCATAATACCAAGTCCCATATAAAATACATTTTTGCATAAACCATGTGTGTTCTGAAAAGCTTTTGACATTGAATGATGTCTCGCCACGTCGGATAACACGTTCATCCCACTCCGACCAAGCCACCCAGACAGCCACCCGTCATTCTATCGTGGCGCAAGCCAGGGCCAAGCCACACACGTTACCATGGTTTGGCCCTCACCTCTTTTCTATAAAAAGCGGCTCTCGTGCCTAAACTTCTCAACTTCTCAGCTTCTCTAGCTCCCAAAACGTCGAACAACAGAAGCGCACACACGCAATCAAAGCTCTCATGCCGTCCAAAATCCTTCAGAGGTTTTCCTACGCACGACAGCCTTTGGTTCGCAACATGCATGCTGTCGGCCGGCGAAACACACATACCACGCCCATTACCCAGCACACTCTCTTTCCATGAGAACATGAAAATAGTGCTTTTTTCTACACGGTGCGAAGAGTGAGAATAGATCCTTAAACAACTGGCAGGATTTAGGACCTGGTGGGAGCTTCGGCTTACTGCTGGGTCTCGTTTCTGTGTTGTTGTGCCGCGGTCAAACATTTCAAATATGAAAAAAAAACTTGTCATGAAAAACGAAAGTCAGAATCATGTTGCAATCTGCCCGGCCCTATCTGGCGTTGAGGTAATTGCGATCATAATGGAAGTCCCGGAAACCGGCATGTTACCGCTGTGTGGTGCCATTGATGTGACGGTGCTGGCAGTGCGACCACTCGCCCTGTTCGTTCTGCCTGTCGCCCAATACGCCCTTTCTACCCAAAAGATACGTAATGTAAAACTCGGACGATGACGACTGTCTATTCTAGATGACTGGTTACATATTGATGACGGAAACTACATGCAGTGGGACGGTGCACAAATAAATACAAAATATACGAGCGGACTCCTGCTCACCGAATCATGTTCCACATGATTTAAAGATTGCTGAGGCAGACGACCGGGAAAGCGCCTTCCTTTCCAGTTGATGTGTTCACGCCCCAACCCCAGCCTGCAGAAGAGAACAAGCAGAGATTCATGTGGTTAACGCAATATCAACAGTATTGATCGAGAACAGAAAACACGCACCATCATCAAAGACTTGCTGCACATGTACCACGTCGCCAGTCTGAAGGGATATCTCATCATGTTCCGTACTGTTATAACTCTCATTGACGACTGCTCGATGGAAACCATTCGTGCCGCCAAGTTGAGAGTCGCGCAGAGCAGCTTGGTGCGAGTCGCTGCGAATCGAGTGTCGGGATGGGATGCGGGATATGCCATTGTTATTGGCGGTTCGACGTTGTTGGTCGCCTGCTCCAAAGCTTTGTCGTGGCGGTTTGGCAGAGTGCGCCGCGAGGGTAGAGATGGAAGCGCGGCCGGCGGCCGCCTGTGGCGGGGCTTTGGGAGTAGTTGACGATGATACATCGATGTCTGAATGTTGTTGCGAGTTCGGGTAGTATGGCTGTTGTTGTTGCTGTTGCTGTTGCTTGGGATTCCAGCCTTGTTGATCGCGAGCGTTCGAATGCGGTGCGGCATCATTCCACAACTGACTGTTGCGAGCGGCCGACTCAGCCCGCTGAGCATGAACCGATCTGACGCGCGGAAGCTCGACATTGGTCGGTGATCCATCCTTGTGGTGGAAGTACTGGATCAGCGAGAAAACGAGCGCAATCACTGCAAAAAAGAATCCACCGATGAGACCCGCGATGAGCGGCAGACGGTCGTATGCGGGTCCATCGAGACCCGTTCCACCTTCGAGAAGTGCCGGTTCGCGGATGCAGCAGGGCAGGTTGGGGTCTTGTCTGCACAAAGCCTGAGCCTGTGCTCTGGCTGCGGCAGAGATTCCGGTGCCGCAGTTCTTGAGCTCCGAGGGGACGGCAGCGAGGCATCCGGTGGCTTCATCAAGAGCGTTGCAGGTCGCATCTCCCCTGAGCTTCCACTCTGCCTGCGCCGCAACAGCCCCGGGGTCCTTGGTACACATCCCTTCGGTGTTGAAACCGCCTTTAATCACACTATCCATGAACGAAGTGCACGTTGACTTGCAGAGTTTCGGCACGGTCGGTTTCGGTTCCGAACATATCTTCTCGGGCATGAAGGCCAACTGACATGCATAGCTGTTGGCATATCTGTAACTCGAAACACCCTGCTCTTTCGCCATGTCCGTCAGAACACTGCACTGGAGGTTGACCGGAATGGCACCCACTGTCGAGGTCACCCAATTGTCGAACGTGACGACGTCATCGGTCACATTCCCCGCGCCAGGTAGATCTCCAGTCTCAATCTTGACGGTTTGGCCGGAAGCTTTGGCGTATTCCGCGCATACTGTTGTGGCGGAAACGTCGACGCACTTTGCCTGTGTGGATGGGAGGAGAAGGAGCAAAGCCGCGGCGGCTGCGCTAGCCACAATCTTCAATGTCGTCATTCTGGGGCGGGGCCTTTTCGTGGAGGCGAGCGGTTGAAATGTGCCAATAGACGGCGTGTGCAGACAAGTTGAGTACCAGTGGTCCCTACACTTAGACAATTGGGAGTTGGAGGTACTGGAGTTGGAGGTACTGCTTTGGAGATGTAGGGGATATGGGGATATGAGAGCAATGTACGAAATGGACCCAACGAAATGGTCATAAAGCACACTCTGTTGGTGGGACACTTTTGCGGTCAAAGGGAAAGATGGCTAACTCTATTCTAGAAAGCCACGCTGACTGCGCAGACAGGCTTGATCTAGCATCCTTCATCCACCGCGTCGGATTGTATGAGGTAAGCAAGCGGAGAGCGCGCTTCTAGTAGAAAGACGGAGTTTTGAGGAAGGTTTGACGGGTGCCGCCTGTTTCAGCCACATTTCATTGCGATCAAAGAACATTTGTGCCAAAAGGTTCAGCATTTGGACCCTTGCCAAGACTTTTGATGACGCGCATGCGACCGTACGATATGAAGCAATAATCCGGTAAACCAAGGGGGCATTGCATTTTGTCCATTCTCGTGAAAGCCAAAATCAGAATTTAAGAGTCAAACATTGAGTTTCGGAGTTAACACAATTGGGAATTGTCGCAGCAATTCCCCTCCTGCGCAGGTAGTTGAGTCGCCAACAAACCAGCTAATTATAATGATGCTGATCGTACGACATTTGATACGCGACTATAATAGAAATGGATATCTGTCTGGCACATAGACACGAAATACGCGCTCGCGGCATTGCAAGTTATCTCGCGTCCCAGCTCAGGCAACCAAATGGCAGGGACCTTTGAGGCAAAGAAGCCCACGTATCTCCACACACCTTCCTATGATTGAAATCATTCCCATTCAAACAAATTTACAGGTGGTATAACATCAGAGATGTGCGCAAAATCCACGAACAGACTCAGTATACAAAAAAGACAACTCAAAACAAAGCAGCGCACGCCTCGAAAGACCGATCACTTGCTGGTATCCAACACAATTCTCCCCTCAACCTCCCCCTTCTCCATCTTCTCCAGCACTTCCTTCAACTTGCTCATCGGCTCAAGCGTCAAATGCACCTTCACTGATCCTTGCGCCGCGAAGCCCAGTGCCTCAATCGCATCCGTTCGCGTGCCTACAATTGAGCCCCGAACGGTGAGGCGCCGCATGACCGTGTCAAAGATATCGACGGGGATATTGGATCCCTTCTTGGGGAGCCCCAGAGTGACGAGCGTGCCCCAGCTGCGCAGGTAGCCGAGGGCTTGTTGGTAGGGTTCTGGGATCGCGACGGCAAGGAGAGCACCATGGGCGCCGCCGGTGGTGGCAAAAATAATCTCTTGTATGAGGTCTTTGGTTTCTTTAAAGTCGTAGAAGATGTCGACGCCGAGTGAGGAGCAGAAATCCTTCTTGGTGCCAGAGTCGATTCCGATGACACGCATGCCCTGTAACAAAACGACGTTTGGAGTCAATCCTTGTACGTGGGCCCGTCAGGAATCCAGCAGAAGAAAGCTTACCATTGCTTTAGCAAACTGCACGGCCAAATGACCCAGACCACCGCCAGCACCCGAGATGACGACCCACTGGCCAGGCTTCACCTCTGTTTCTTTCAACCCCTAGAGAGATCCGTTCACTCAATTATGACATAGGAGAATGACGCACTAGCAGCTCAATAGCTCACCTTGTACACAGTCACTCCAGCGCACATCATGGAGGCAGCCTGATCATAGCCCACTTCCTCCGGAATGGGGACGACGTGCGTAGCCTTGGCCACTGTTTGCAGAACGAGTCACTCATTAGGAACACATAGTCAGTAACTACGGTAAACTGTCCGAACTAACCTGCATACTCCTGGAAAGTTCCGTCACATGAGAAACCCGTTCGCTCCTGATTCGGACAAACAGTCTCCCGTCCCGAGAGGCAGAACTCGCATTGACCACATGTGTCTTGAACCCATTTAATTCCCACGCGATCACCCGCCTTCAGATTCCTGCACGCAATGTCATCATCACCCTTCAGTCACAGCTCCAGAACATACGCAACAAAGCACATTCAGCACTCACTTGACATTACTACCCGTCTTCACTACATATCCCGCGCCCTCATGTCCTGCAATCAGCGGCATCTTGCTCTTGACTTCCCAATCGCCGCTCAAAGCGTGCAGGTCGGTGTGACACACCCCGGTGCGGACAACGTGCACTAGCACCTCATCGTCTCCAGGCTCCTTGACGGGTTCCGAGTCACGCAGTTCAACACCTTTTCCGTGCTCCGTGGCGACGGCTGCTCGTTGCGTTTTGGGCGCTTGGTGTGAGCCGGATTTCTCGCGGGAGGGGAGGACGACGGATTGAAGCTTTTTGTCCTGTTTTTCGTGGGGCATGATTGGTAGGTAGGAAATGCGTTTAAGAACGAAGAAAAGAAAAGACTCGATGGAAATATTACAAGATTTGAACGTTCAGCGGCTTTCACAATATAAGAAAGTGTGCGGAAATCTATTATCTATTTGCAATGATGGGTGGGTCATTGCATGCGTGGAGTGACTCATCCATTTGGTCACACTGCGATGGGGGCTGAGTCCCTGTTGTTGTGCAAGGGTACAGTTCGGGAATCAGGACTTGGTGGTTGCTATTCAGATCTGGATCTTCTGCTGCCTATGGCTTCCATTGAAGCTTGTATCATGAAGTCCGAGCCTTTATTCACATATAGCCCTTGTTAATGAAGTCTCTTACCCTGTGGCCTGCAATTCAAAACATTAAGTCTTGGGGGTCAAGGGCTTCATTTATAGGGGTGGTACGGTCGGCACACACCACAAATTTTATGCAAAGGAAGTCGAAGAAAAGGCTTCTAGACATTTTCCCTTGGACTGCCGCCGACTCTTTTATAGCAGAAAATGAGGTGGACTTTGCAGATCCCAATATGGTGTGTAACTAGACAGTACTTGATTTTGGACCTTGCCCAACTCAACTCGAAAACGGAGAACAATACTGGAGGCCAATATCAAGACAACTGCCTCCGCGTGACGGTCGGAGCGGCTTATGAGATTGCACTTGGATATTCAGCCCGTAGTTCACGTCACAAGTGTCATTTATAAGATACAAGTATGGCCTGCAGGAGCGCAGCCTTGTCATTTTAAACATATATCGCTCAGAGTTTTGTCACAATGGCTATGGCATGTGACGCCTATCATCAATCCGAGAGTCATGAAGAGCGCGTCGAAAGGCGTTTGACGCTTCCCCGTTCGGCATCGTGATTATCGGTCCTCAAAATTGCCTCGAAAGGAAGATGGCTCGCACAAGCGGAAAGCAAAGAGAAAAGGTAAGAGAAAAAGAGTCCGTTCATTCATCATTAAACTACGGCGTCCCCTGACAGGGGTACAAGTATGGAGACGCAAAAGCTCCTTGATTTCATCCGCGGAGTCAACACATATCGAAGCAGACTGCTTCGCAAAGCGATGCAGAACGATTCTCACGGTTCATCGCACGCTTTTTAACGTCATCTTGAACGAATGCTTCTATTCTCGCACTCACCAGGAGCAGAGAGGCGCAGACGCCATACCCCGGGCCTCCCATCAACCGGCACGTAGCCTGGTGTCACAACCCCCGCCAGAGAAACTCTGGTGCCCTTGTCCACAACTGAAGGTCCATGCACCACGACAGTCCCAATTCCCCCTAGGTATGGAGACGCAAAAGCTCCTTGATTTCATCCGCGTGTGTTGACTTGAGCAACACACATCGAAGCAGACTGCTTCGCACGGTTCATCGTACGCTTTTTAACGTCATCTTAAACGAATGCTTCTACTCTCGCACTCCCCAGGACTGCTGAGAGGCGCAGACGCCATACCCCGGGCCTCCCATCACCCGGCGCGCGCACGTCGCCTTGTGTCACAACCCGCCGGATCACTCCGATATTGACTTGGGGTGCCGATGGTGCAGGTTCACAAAGATGAGCCTTACTTACCGCACGACAGAGTGGCCGGCGCATACCGTATGGTGAGGTAAGGAGTTTCAAGGACCGGTAGATGGATGCTACGGAGATGGAAGATGGTCGAGAGGGTGCCGATGGTGCAGGTTTTCATCCAAAGAGAAGCTTTACTACGATCAGAAAGAGTGGGTGCGCTTTCCTGAGTTATGTACCGTATGGTGACTGCTGTGAGGGGAGAGTGAATGTTAGCAGCGGCGATCTGCTCCCACTTTTGTAAGGATGGTTAAATCACGCGCCTGCACTACAAGAGTGAAAGGGTGGCATTACCACCCCTGCACCGTTACGTAAGGGGGGCATCAAGCAGCGTCAACTGCCTCGGAAAAAGAAACTAAACTAAGGGCAGAGAAAAGGGGATCGCTCAGGATAGCAAGTTCGTAGCGTTTCCGCCTCGCGCCAAACATGTGGCCCTACTCAGGAGCTCGCATCTCCTCCCTCCTCCATAGCCACGGCTTGCTTGATATTTGAGGTTTTTAGAACCCGCTGAGAAGGGAAAGAAAGCTTGTGTCAAACAGTGATTGGTGCAACAGGCAAGCTGCATGGAACTCACCAAACACGTGTGCATCTGGAAGAAGTTTTTTCTGCTCCGTGCGGGGTGGACTGTGCAACCAAACAAAACAGAAAAAACTTTGGAGCCCAAGGCCAATTGCAGCTTGGGTTGTGCTCAGATGTAGTAGGTGTGTTTTGGGGTGGAAGGTTTTGTTGAATGTTGGGTGTCTGTCTGTCGAGGGGGAGTTACTCAAAACCCGCTTGGAGGGTGAGTGCGGGGATGCAAGTCTTCTCTTCTTTTATATCTGCATGATTGATGGCAGCGCAGACGTGTTCCAGGCCTTTCCAGATGTTCCAGGCGGCAGTGTGTCATTGCACAGCCCTGCCAAGCGCCCAGCGCATGGCCCATGTGTGATGGCGTGACGCGCGTACGTGAGGCGGCTTCACCACACGTGACGGATCGGCTCTTAAAGAAGGTTAGTGTGCTTTGCGTATCGATAGATTAATTAAAGGATGTAAGCAAAGGAAATGCTCGGTCTCAACGACACAACAATTCAGGGACAGAGAAATCCTGCATGCAGTAATGCATAACGTTTTCCATGTGCAAACACTAGCTGAGAACCTACCGCTCAAGATAACCTGTCTGCACTCCTATGGTATGTCATATGGGCGTAAGATGCAGAGTGATCTGAGTGCTGGTGTACAACGCGAATTCCTAAGGTTTTCGTGAACCCGCAGAGAACAAGATATACATAGGAGCTGAGAATGGATCGTTGCTATTGTACACTGTCGAGGAGGAAGCAGAGTTTTCCATAAGCCTTACTGAGTCTCGAACTACTCCTTCGCGGAAAAACATCGAGCAGCTGTGCGTCGTCCCCGAAGCGGGATGTCTGGCAGTCATTGCTGGTATGGGGACGGTTGACGTTGCGAGCTCCGTGTCTACCATTCATTGACTGCGAGCGAATCACCGTCAGATGGAGTCATATCCCTGCATGATATGCACTCGCTGTCTCTGCGAGAACATCTTAGTGACGTGAAAGGCGTAACGCTTCTTGCGAGTTCTAGACGAGCAGAGAGGACACATGTGGGATCAAAAGATTCATCCAATGGAGCACCGGAATCCACTGAGTTGATACCAGTCCTGTGTGCAGCGACAAAGAGGAAAGTTGTAGTTTTTGCGTACAGGGGCGCGAATCTTGTAGTATTGAAGGTAGACTGTCAACTCACATCCTGCTCGCGGGCAGCTGAGAAACACGATTTTAACAATCGCCGTGCCTAGGAAATTGCTTTGCCTGATCGTCCAAGGTCACTGGTTTGGGCATACGCATCACACACCCTCTATATCGGTTACAATCGCACGATATCAGTCTTGAATGTGCTCACAGGCGCTTTGAAGGAGCTGCATTCATTCAGAACATCGATCACCGCTTCTTTTGGGAATTTCGCCCCAATGAAGCAGGCAAATTCATTATCAATGGACATCCTTCCTGACAATCGCATTTTGGCAACGAAAGATGACATTAGTATAGTCATCGACGACCAGGGAGATCCTGTTCAAGATTTGCAAGTGCAATGGAATTCATCTCCTAGTCACGTTGTATCATGGCTACCATTCGTAGTTGGCCTTTGTCCCGGTCAGCTTGAAGTCCGGACGTTACGAACAAACGAGGTTGTGCAGCAACTACCATTGGCACACGCAAGCACAATGGATTTCGGCCACTCAAATCTCGTTGCCAGTTCCTCTTCTATCTGGCGACTCATACAGCTCGACATAGAAGATCAAATCGAACAACTGGTATCCAGCAATAACTTTGCTCACGCACAAGCACTGGTGGAAGATCTGGATTTTCCCATTGAGGCGGACAAGATTGCCAACGTGATCCGAATACGGGGAATGTTCGCGCACTACCTCTTTCGCTCCGAACACAGATATCAGGAAGCGTTGTCCATTTTGCGGGAGCTTCAGGCGTCCCCATTGGACATCATCAACCTGTACCCAGATCTCGCACCGCCGGACCCTGACGGCAATGCAGAAACTGTCCCACCTTCCGACAAAAAGGCGGTATATTTACTGTTGACGTATCTAACGGAGCAGCGAGCCCTTTTGTCAAAGCTTCGACTTCAACAGGAACATTATGATGGATCTCATGCACAGACAAACGACAATCCGCAAGTGTATCCCATCCTTGCCGATACGTTGTACTTGTCGGAGGTCGTTGACACGACCCTTCTAAAGGTCTATCTCATGGTGAACGAAGCTCTTGTGGGACCTCTCCTGAGGGTCTCCAACTATTGCAATGTCGAAGAAAGCGAGCCGCTGCTGCTGAAACGAGAAAAGTATGATGAGCTTGTTGGGTTATATCGCGCAAGAGGGTTACATCGCAAGGCGTTGGAGTTTCTCAAAGAGAAGGCTATTTCCCCAGTGTCGACTGCTGCAGAAATTGAGAAGATGGTGACATATCTGCATGCGTTGAATTTGAACGAGAATTTGGACTTGATTCTCGACTATGCCACCTGGATTCTGCAAAAAGACCATGTTGAAGGAATGAGAATCTTTACGGAATACTACGATCACGTCAGTATTGGGTCTCGGAAACGCATCGTCCGGTTTTTGGAAACCATATCAGGCGATTTCGCCATACGATATCTCGAATATCTCATAGATGAATTGGCGGAAGACGATCCAGACTTGAATGACTCTTTGATATTTTGCTACGTTGCGAACTTGAAGAGGGAACTGGCTTCAAGAACTGGACTGAAAGGCCCAATGTTGCCCAAACGAGATTTCCAAAACGCTGGCGGCGATACATTTTGGGATCTTCGAAGAAAACTCGCTAATTTTTTGGAGAACTCTCAAGCGTATCGCGCGGAAAAAGTCCTAGCAAGCTTCCCAACAGACGCTTTGTACGAAGAGCGTGCCATCGTCTTGAGTCGCTTGAAAAGGCATGAAGAAGCTTTGCGCATATATATTGAGAAAGTGAGGAATTACCGCCTGGCCAACATGTAAGGAAGACGGTCGTAACCTTTGCCTCACAATCCCACATTGGATTGATTGCTTCTACTTACTATTCGCTAGCTATTGCGAGAAACATCATGATCCGGACGACACCGAGTCTTCAGATGTCTTTATCATTTTGCTGCAATTGTACCTCGATTTGGTGGCCTCAGGGGAACATTCGATGTCGGAAGTTCATTCGTTCATGGCCGTATACGGAGCAAGCATTGATGCTGCCAAGGTAGAGCCTACACGTCAGTTGTGCGGAGGCATCCTCTGGATTCTGACGGGTTGCATAACTTTCCAGGCGCTAGAGATGTTACCAGAGACCATTCCACTTACAAACTTGCTGGGATATTTCGAGCGGTGTTTGCACGATAGGCACCGGACTCGGAATATGAATGAAGTCATCAAAAATCTGCTCAAAGCAGAATGCATACAGGTATATCAATTCCTGGATATCTTTAGGAACATGTGACTGAATCATTTGTAACACAGTTTAAGGAACGCCTAATACATGTGTCTTCCAAGCGCATTCCTATAACGGACGAGCGGATGTGCTCCATATGTCTCAAACGAATCGCCAACAGCGTCTTCACACATTTTCCGAACGGTGTTGTTGTTCATGCATATTGCGCTTCCAGAAAGTAAGACATATGAAGGCACATTGTCTGATCCAAACGGTTGTGGAAAACAGCTTTTATCGTTTTCCGCACTCGTCCCCGTCTTCATCCTTCGCTTTCGCCCGGGTTTCGGCACAACAAATTACTTCTTCAATGATATCGTGGTAATGACGAAGAGGAAACATTGTATCACGCGGTCTAACGACAATATATCACATTGTTGTGGCCCTCAATCTGTTGGCGACTGCCCACGCGCAATCAGAATGATATTCTTCAGCTTCGTTGCCTCGTCGTCACCGCTTTTGTTTTTCTTGCGCAAATTAGGTGACAGCTTCAAACTGATAACTTGACCCTTATCATCGCCGACGAGCAGAACCGGCTCAAAAGGATTGAACGAGATGTGAGTCAGCTTGGCTTTTCGGACAACTTGCTGCTCACTTATCGGCTCGTATTTGTTTTCCGCAAGATCGAACACGCAAACCTGGACAAGAGCAATATCACACGAATAACGAAACATCAGCCAAAGTCACGGGTTGCGATGGAGGTTCTGCAACGCAATGTCTCGCGCTTCTCCAGAACATGTCGCTGCTTCAATACACTCTGCTCACCTTTCCGTCAGCTGTGGCTGCCGCGAAAACCGTCGATGAATACGGTGCCCATGCGATGTCCCCGACCGAACTGTTAAGGTCAAAGCTCATGATTGGCTTGTCCTCGTCATGGTCCCACAGTTTAACCGTCCAATCCGCACTCGCTGAGATGAACACATTGTGGTGGAAATGGTTATAACGGACTGCGTACACCGACATTTGATGACCCTAATGGAGACATGAGAACCCTTTAGTTGTCACTTTTGCAAATCTTCCATAGTACTCTGTTACCTCGAAAGAAAGCAGATATTGATTGTTGTACTCTTTGGAGCACTTGAAGATCTTGCCTTCTTCCGTTCCGACTACGAACAGGTGATCCAACTGCTTGTGGAAGTCAAAGCAGCTGCCGCCTGCCAGGCTGAACAATTGCCCATCATCAATTGACCCTTCGAGTTCCTGCGGAGACTGCATTTCCAAACGGAGTTTGATGACGTCCTATTGGGAGAGAACATACATGAATTATTCAGTCAGCGGTGCTGCCCAACAAATGCCTTTGCTGGTGGACCTACAGTGTGGTTCAATTCGGTTTTCAACAACGTCCACTGTGTGACCCGGCCGTCTGTCGATATCGAGAAAAAATTGGCATTGCCATCCAGATCATCTTTTTGCCAGGAGACCTACAAATGTTTGGCAATAAGGTTTAGATTTCAACATGTGCAGATTCATGTGCAGCGGCGGTTTTTTCTGCATCATGCTGGTTGATATTCACACACCTGCCAGACTGGATCGGTATGCTTCCCGGCCTTCGGGGCGGATTTGAACAATGGTCCATCGCTCTTTTCTTGCATACTGTACACGGCAACCGAACCATCATAAAGCCCAACAGCAATCATCGAATGATGCTGCAACAAACAAAAGAAAGGCATCACTCTTCAACACCACTTTCTAAATTTCAGACCAGTTTCAAATAAATACCTGCGGATGGAAGTCCAGGGACATGACTCCTGAATCTGTCACGTACAAAAACTCCGGATAACTCGGGTTTTTTAGGGTAAATCCAGCAACCATTCCCGGGCCTTGATTCGAGAAATCGTAGGAACCATAGCCCACCGTAAAAAAATCCGAGAAGCGAGAGTTCCAGGATAGAGCTGTAACCTGCTTTCGCTTTTCTTTTTCACAAAGGAACTTCCAGAGGGGCAGAAGGGATCCTGAACAAATCGAGTGAGTAGAGATGTAGTTGGAAAGACGACTGGGGGCAACCAGCAAGTAATAAACCGGCCGAGGGCTTGCAGACACACCTTTGCTAGGTGTGAGATCATCACTTGCGTCCTCATAGTATTTGTAGTCCTGCGCGATCTCGTCGAATGTGTTTTGATTAGCCATGCGCTCGATAATGATGAGAGCGCGACGAAGATCTGTGTTCTTGTAGTAAACATCTTCCGTGTGCGTTTCCGTTGGCAGAATATTCTTGTCTTCATCTTTCAGTCCCTTTGCTCCCGCACCGCCTGCCGGTGCCTACCAATGATGATTCCAGATTCCGGGTTTAGCTGCAGTCCCACGCAGTGTGGTACTGGAATGCTAGCAACGCACCTTTGCTTTGGCTTTTTCTTTCTGCAGCTGGTCCTCTACATACGCATCATAGATCGACCATTGATTCACGGTATCGCTGAGTGTTCGCTGCGGAGGGGGTTCTGTGTTGGTCCATCTTTCCTACAAGGCATTCAAAATGTTTGAGTTCACGGATAACACGCGTCCGGCGACAAGAAGACGTACCCGGAAAGGATTGTTGATTGTCTGGGAAGCGCGCTCGCTGAAATTGAACTGATTCCGCAGGGGACCTTTTGGTTTCTTTTGCTCTTCCTCCTTCGCCTTCTCTTCCAATCCTTCTCCTCCATCTTTTCCAACTTCCGCGGCTGGCGTTGGTGTCCCGGCTTCTTCTGTCGCCGTGCCCGCTTCACCCGAGGGCGGTTCCGCCACCGCGACAGAGTCTTTTACTGGTGCTGGGGCGCTGGATTCATCAACATTTTTGTACGACATGTACCTGCATGTCAGAAATGAGGCAAAGCAAGTTTTTCTTAGCTTCATAGGCTCTTCAAGCGAAATTGCTGATTCCTTGTCAACACAAACACAACCATAATTTACCCATCAAATTCGAAGTGGACTACCAGATGATCAACATTTGGGCTCGCTTTGAAGACACGCTCGCGATGGTTGAAACGGGCAATGTTTTGCGGGGCATGTGGATTGTTGGCGTTGAGAATTCTCGTCAGCTCCTCATTCAGCTCCGTCTCTGTCAGTTGCAGTTGGCCTGCGGGTTTCAGGAGCACTTTTGGCTATATGCAAAGGGATGCCCAAGTCAGATGTGCAAGATAAGCATCTTAGCAATGCATCGAGTTTGTATCGCACCGGAAGCCAATCTTCTCCACCACCACCATTGTTGTCATCGCCGTTGGCAGATCGGAGAGAGTGCGTTGACACCGTTCGTCCAAGCGTCGGAGCATCGGGCGCGATCTGCGGCGAAAGAGAATGTACCATGGTCAATAGCAGTCTTACTCACAATTGCGCTCCCAAAGCCAGATATAACCTTGGTTCTCCGCACTGATTTCATGTTGTTGATGGTTGATATCCAATTGCGTACGCTCTCTGCAACTCAACTGGAGGTTTCTTGCCGAGAACCAAACTTGGCAGACGCGAGCATTCGGTGATTACTCAATCAGACGCGTAGACGCGGCTTGTCCGATCGTCCAGGAGTAGCTGAGAACAAAGGTACGACGTTGAGAGTATCCACTACGACATGCCAAGGAAGGTCAGTCGGCTTATAAATGCGCTGAATTGCGGAGAGCATTGGGAGAAGAGCAGTTGTACTTTTGCCAGACCGGGCATGCGAGAGGCAAAATTTTGCTCCAATCGATTGTACAAAGTAGCATATCCCACACCGCAACGTCATATTGTGATTCAAGTGACTGCACATGCTTAGAAATGCGTTCGAATCAATGAGCGATATGTACGCACGTTGGAACAATTTCAGGAGAAACCAGCGTATGTTTATAAGTATCAGGAAAAAATAGGATGTGGCCCACGCAGTGGGAGACACGGCTCTTGGACAAGTGCAATAAAGCATATGTTGGCTGCAGCACCCCAGCTGTTGCCAATGAGCGATTTGCCAAAACTGCAGCGTAGACCAGAGCCTTTCGGCAGCTGCAAGGTACCAAAGGGCGGAGCCAGGTGCCTGAAACCAAGCAACTGAAGACACCTACGCTTCATTTCTCTATACAGTGATATCGGCACTGTTTAATTAGAAAGTCGTACAGCTGCGATCAGCTTTGGGTCTTCCTCTTCTATCCGGAGTGGTGGATCTTGCAGGCGGCAGATCGCATGCATAAGAGGCCGTTTTTGTATCGGAAGGCGCAATGTCTGTCCAGACGAACGGGGCCTGGAGTTAACTTGGTGCGATGAGTAAGATGCAAACAAAGAGAAGAGATAAAGGGGGACTGACCTTTCTTGAGAGGCCGAGGTGCAGATCTTGGGAGCTTGGTGGGGCGTTCGATCGCTTTGTCGGTGTATACCTCCGCATTCTTCTCGTCAGATGCGATATGAGTAGAGACTGAGGGATGACATTAGTCCTCAGCACCGTCTCACAACCGGACTATGAGAGAGAACGAGCATCACCTTCCTCCACGGAAGGCGCAGCTGCTGGCCGGGACTTTCGTTTCTTAGTAGTTGAGGATGCCGGACTTGAAGTTCTCTGCTGTTGCCTGATGGGCGCTATCCCTGCAGCAGGACTGTGTATGCAGATGCTCACGTGCTGCTCGAAAGCCACCTGTAGCACAGAACGCCGACACTTGTGGCATGAAACAACCACTACTGGTCCAATGACCGAAACTCCGATGGGTGGGAGTACGCCCGACTCTGTTTCCGATATTTCCTCCCCCGATTCTGACGGGTCTGCGGTCCGCGGAAAAGTTGGACTGTTAAACGCAGATAAAAGATTAGGAAGCATAGCAATCATACCTTCATGGACTGCGAGACTGTCCCAGAGGCCAGACCAATTCAAATTGGGGTCCCCAAGAAGTGACATCAGCAGCACCTATCGGATTTCGGCACTCACTTCACGATACTCGAGGCCGTATGGGTCTGAATTGCTCCTGAATGGGTTCCAGATCTCAATTTTGAAGAATCTACTTGGTGATGTTTCTTCGTTCTTTGGTTTGGTCTGGACGCAAGTGGGTTCGATTCCAGGCACTCTATATTACAGAAAGACAAAGCTTTGTCCTCAAATCAGCCTGGTCGACCTGCTCCTTCGCGAGCATCAACTTGATAGACTGTTCCAGATGGAGCTGCAGTCAAAGTAAGAAATGGGATGAATGCAGAAAACAAAAATTTGGAAGCCGCAATGGGCAAGAGCCATTACCAGGCGAGTAGCCCTGCGAGCGGACAGAGGCCTGACGGCTTGCGCATGTGGCTTAGAGACGCGCGTCCTCGCCCGGTGTCATCACTTGGTCATTCCAACTCCGCCATTTTTCCCTACGCGTACAGTCAAGCAAGAAAACCTATACGCACTTCCGAGATTCAAAGATTTTGTATTCGGTCTTTATCCATAGACCATGTATGGGGCACATGCTGCATTTTGGAACAGCATCATTTTTCTATGCCGATGAGGCTCTTGACATCACAGCCTAGTTGCAGTCAACAGAAGTAGGATTATAGCTCTAGCAGAGCAAAGGAAATCGTCCATTCCGCATCCAAGGACAATTCCTCCTCATTAGCTGAAATTCCGCACCATCACCTTGCATCACATGCTGTGAGGCATGGTTTGAACTTGGAATCTCGCAGGGTCAGACAGACCAGTGCACATCCCTTGACGCTCTTGCGTGGCCATTTCAATCCCATTTTGGATTGCGCCGATCGAAGAGTGCCGCTTTCATGTCAAGCAATGTTCCTGCTTCTTCACTCACCTTTGTAGCAGTACTCCTTGAGACGAATTGCTGTCGCGTACAGGACAGATTAGGCCGTAAACTGCAGTGCTCCTCATCATTACTCGGAAAGCGCAAGTCCTTCAACAGATTTCAACATAACCAATGCGCATGTTCCCATGGGTATCGGCCTGCATACAAGATCCACGCCTTGCAAACGCCTCGAAGAATCCTGCATAAGGAGGAGCGACTAGTATGGTGGAATGCGAACAGTCACGACCACACCGTCCTTGCTATCAATTCTCTGACCCTGGACGCGGGTCGCCCTCCCATAGACCAATCATTCATTCTATCAATCCCAACGACCCACCTGCTCCATCCCCCCTGAGGGCGTGTGAGACAGGATATCTGCGAGACGTTTCTCCTCTCAAGCGATGACCGCTTTGGCGCATAGACGCTGAAAAGGAGAAAATGCCAAAATGGTACCCAAGCCCACGCAACCTACGTTGCTCTGCAATCAGAGACTTCCTGGCCACCGCAAAAAACACAACAGCAACGCAATGCTGCTTGGCGTGCAAGACGCACGCTGGACAAACTCTATGTAGACACCTGTGACGGGATATGTATGACGACCGCTGATGGGAGGGGTATGCACCGCCGACAGCTTTCCCAGAGTACATGCGCTGTTCGCCTGTTGTTTCCCCCTCAGCCATGTCCCCGCTGGCACAAACGTTTAGAGTTGCTCAGACCGCAAGCACGTCATCTCAGAGACGGCCTCGTCGTGTTACACATTAATAATGCACGCGTGCGCAGCGATATGTCTCGTTCATAGTACGCATGTGTCCTCTTCACGCTTGCTCGTTTTTCTTGAGGAGCGGCTTTTTCATCCTCCGGGGTTGCTCCATTTCAGCGTTTGTGACCCACCAGTGGCTGCATAAGAGGACCTGACATGCGTCCGGTGTATGCACGATTGTAATTTGCACGGAAGGGGCACATTCCGCTGACCATGGTAATGTATGGTAAAGTCTAACGGAGCAATCGGTGCACAATTCCGCGGCTAGGGCAGAGCAATCCAAAAACCGGCTGGCTTTGTCTCGGGCATAGCAGGGCGTCTGAGGAACTGACTGGGCGAAGCTGGTCCATTATCTGCAGCACTATATGCGAAATGGGAGAAAAAAGAAATGAGGCATGCGGAGCGATCAAGGATCCTTGCAATATAAAAAGGGCAGCCAGCCGGCACAATCTCAATCCTGCATCACAGCCCCTCATTCCTTTTCTCCCTTTGTCCTGAGCTGGTCTCATCTCTCCTGACACCAAAAATGAAGGCTGTTCTTGCAACTCTTGTCGGCAGCTTGCTGCTCACCTCCGCTGCCTCCGCGGCCCCCATTGACCTCTCGCGGCGATGACGATCCCGCTGTTGGTAAGTTATTACCAGCCAATTCAAACCAAACCCCTCCAACTCCCTCTCCCCAGCTCCCCACTTTCAATCTCTCAGCATTCAGCGCCGATCTGGTTCCTCAACTAACCCGGCGTATCTGGTCTCGGCATCTTTGTTTGTTCATCTTCTTCCAGAGTGCGGCGCCGATGTGGTTAAGGACACGGTGACATATGCGCTTGCTTGCAGCGACGCGAAGAAAGATCAGCAGTTCTCGGGAATTGGACGCGTAGAATGCTTCCCCGACGCGCTGGTTGGCACCTGCGTTGTCTTCATTCACAAGACTTCCAATTCATTCCCTTCGAAGTCCCCAACGTATCCAACCCTCCTGGAGTCTACCACATGGAGGTCGTTGAAAGCTCTCTCGACGCAAACAAGCCCGATCCTCTCACTGTCAAATGTGACGAAGCTTGCGGAGAAACAATCATCCCAAGGCCAGAAAGTCATTCAAGCTCGCGTTCGGGACTTCGAAGCCGGGCAACACTATTTTGTATAGAGCTTGTCGCCGCCTTGACAACAAGTTCAACGACAAAGTCGACGCAGAATATGCGAGGCTGCAGATTGCCCCTGCACCCCGCCCGGACCCCACGTCCAGCGGCACCCCATCAATCACAGACACCGCGACCGAGCCCACCGGAATCGCAACTGAGGTCGAGCCTACCGGAACTGCTCAGCCTACCGAAACCGCCACCGATACCCCAATTGCGACTGCTGAGCCCGAGACCTCGATCATCACGATCCCCACCGCAGTTCCAGTCCCTCCCAGGAAGCCCCACCACTAGACTGGACGGTCTGCCAGGTTCATGTTTCATCTCGTACATAGAGGTTCACATTTTTATTCATCGTAAAATGTCACATGCGTTCGATGTTTAGACATTCAGTCTCGAAGCCTCAAAGATAGAGAGATAGGTTGAGTATTCTTTCCAATACACCATATTTCGCTGTGCGAACAAAAAAAACCCTCAAATGCCTGCGCTTCTTCTGATTGACGAGCACCAGTTGGCGCACTGGTACGCTCTTGTAGCAAACCCGTTTTATGTTTCAGAATGCATGATAATGAGAAGCTTATCGGAGAGCTTGTGGCTTATAAATGGCGCCCATGTTCGTCGCGGCTTGTGAGTTACCCAGCTGGTTCACTATACGAAGCCCTGAGAGGGCCATTTCAGCGATCTCTTGCAGTAGACTGTCGTATATGCACATCGACTTGCCGTTGTGCTTGTTGCAATAAAGGGTCGAATGGAGATGGCTGCGCCGAGGAGTGTGGCTTGGGACACCGCGTACTCCGCCACAAGCTATCGACGCAACAAGTCTCATGGTGTTGAGCATCGCAGCATGATGTGGAAATATCACAGCGATTTCTGCTCGACTAAAACCTCCCCCAATAGCTGAATTGGAATCTCGTCTGAGAACACCACACTGATTCCGAAAGTATCCGAAAGGTGATGGTCCAGCCGCCACCATCACTTGGCGCAGTTTGGCGAACGAAGCTGACGGCGTCAGACGATGTGGTGAAGTCCCCGCTGCCCGCGGTGTCAACTGTTCTTACGGCAATATTGAGTCGCACTCTGCGCAGCATTCCAAAGTTTCGTGGCTGAGCTTCATGATCGCATTTGCCAGTCCCTCAATGGCTTCGGATTTCAATTCCATGGAATCAGCATTTGATGAGCTCAGACACAATCCACGCTTATATGCCGAAGGTCCCATTTCAGTTTGGACCAACTTCTTGTAACGAATTGTCAATTCGGCTTCGAGTTGACCACGGCACGTGCATCGTCAGCAGCTTCAGTACAGCGGCTAAGCTTGCAATACGCAGCGGCTCAATTGACTAGCATACGATGATCATCGGGCTCACCTTCCAAGGGATTGGGGATTGTCGTAATTCGAGCGCCTTGTGGCAGAGTCCTAAGATGAACATTTGATTTGCCTCCTGCCGCGTTTCCCAGCGTAGGGTGGATTTCATCTTGGACAACAGTCGCTTTTGCACAGATTTCCCTGTCATCTCGAAGCTGGTTCGAGCGCATGGAAAATCGGAAGACTTTTGAAAAAGGGCAGAACCGCAGCATCTGTTGTCTTCGCTTGCTCATATCCATTGCGCACCCTTCTTAGACTTTTGGACGTAGACGTTTCAGAAGCCAATGAGACGTCTCGAGTAACTGCCACGCATTGCTCTCTTTGCGGCCTTCGGTGATGCGAGTGAGAGAAACATGTGATAATCAGCTATTGCGGCATCCATGCGGGGCTGCGAAGTGCCCTTACTATCATGGGTGCCGCATATATCACGCCAGTAGAAGAAAACTGGCGCCAATCCAGTTACAATGAGTGACGCCATGAGCCAATCATCGAACGCAAGGTCCCATCTGGACAAATTCCGCAGAGGATTCCTCGTAAAGCCAAACATCCGTAGGCGTCAACAGGTTCTTGAACGAGCCCAGCGGTGGCCTCACTCTCAGCTTCAAGAAACCGTGCAACAGCTCTGTGTCACGAACGAGTAGTGGGTTGCTATTCATGACGGGTTCACGCATCGCAACCTCCATAGCTTATCTTTGTCGGACGTCAACCACATTCGCTGAAACGGTCACCATCCCGAATGGCAAGGCGTAACGACGTAGCAAAGGACTCAATCGCCTCAATACGATCTCCCCCGAATCCTTGCCTTTGCTTTGTTCCTTGCATCGCCCGCACTGTTGTTCTTGTTGTTCTCTTCAGCACTGCTATCCACATCCCCCTACGACTGACTGCCTGCCTGCCTAGTGTGCTGATTGATGCTCAGCATTCAATGTATCCTGGCCTACAAAATTCAAAATTCCCGCGCTTCCAGCATTTGCTCCGCAACCTCCGAGCCGCCCAATAGCAAGTTTTTGGAAGAGAACTGGTGATAACATCGATGCAAATATCCATGCCTGGGCCTGTCGCTCAATCCAACGTGGCCATTTGAGATTCGCGGTTTCTCTCCCGAAAAGGCGCGCGGCTAAGCCCACCAAATATAGCGCAAGGTCGACCTGCTTCACATCGCCTCAGGTTGGGTTTCCCACAAACATTCCCACAAACAATGAGGCAATGGAAAATGGACAAACAACACACAACAAAAACACAGCTCTCGCTGCAACGTCATCCCCGCCTGTCCCGCCCGCTGCTGCACAGGCGCGAGTCCAGTCTTACATGGACTTTGCAAACTTCATGACAAACTCTCCGGATCGCTTCGATACTTGGCCAGAGTTTGACGGTTTGTACATCGCCGTTCTCACTTGCTTTCTCACGCAAGTTTCATGCTGAATTCCCATATTTAAACAGATTCGGATCTGCGGGACCGAGAAAGAGGTAGTGATGGGATTGCAGATCTTGCGAATAAGACCGGTCTAGCGTCGGAGGGATCGTCGTGGGACGAAACAGGAAATGTGACCGAGTCAGATACATCTCCGGTCTCGTCAGATCCTGCGGAGGCAAATATATCAGATGCGGCTATGGTTCGCCGATCATCCTCCATTCATCGCCGATCTCAAGACCGCCGCATGCGACAAGGACGCTTGTTGCTTGTTTCCATGCTGGAGAACTTTTGTGCTTTGTATGACGAGTCTCCCGAGCGCAACCGACGACTGTTTTATGTCATCTGCAAGCAGCTGCACAATATGGGAATCATTGACGCCGACGACTTTCTGGACGAACTGTCTAGCGTCCGTGGAAGTTATAAACGCGCATTCCGCGATCTCGTCGTCCGCGCAATGGACGCCATCCGAGACCAGGATCATCACACCAGCACCTTGCAGTTTGATTCTTCCACTTTCGACGACGTTAGCGGCGTGCCACCTATTGTGAGAGGCGGATCGTCGTCTCTGACTGGCACCCGTTCACCGAAATTAGGTGGCGGAGGCGTTTCGCCCCTGATTCCTCACCGAGCGTCCCCATCGCTAGAGGGATCATCGTCTGCGCGGAATGGACGAACAAGACGCACGTTTGCGTCGGTGTGGGACACCAGGTCGTCGCGGTATGCGGAGGATTTTGTGGAACTGGATATTCTCGGTAAAGGGGCGTTTGGTCGCGTGTATCGAGTGAGGAACAGGCTAGATGGCATTGAATACGCCATCAAGAAAGTGCGTTTAAGAATGGGCACGAGCAAGCTGGAGCGCATTCTCCGTGAGGTCAAGTTCCAAGCCAGGTTGCAGCACACAAATGTTGTCAGGTACTTTTCCGCATGGGTGGAAGACATCCCAGACGACGACAGTCATCATGGGCCCAGTCGGAAACCGCGTGCAGTGGAAGACTCGGATGGTCTCCGTAGTGAAGAGTTTGCGACGGTTACCAAAACAACCGACGACCTGGCATGTAGTCCTCCACAGCCAAGTCCTCCTCAACATGACCCATGGGTGCATGGAGGACGCATCACCGAGGTGCACACGGACGTTTCGGAGGACGAAGATTTTGGTCCCGCCGGAGACCAACGGGATGACAGCGTCGACATTGTCTTTGCAGAAGAACAGGAGAACTCCAGTCGAAATAGCATTAGCGAGATGAAGGATTCCACTTCTGTTCAAAAACCACCTCCCGAATCGGGTCCACCTAAAATCGATGGCATGATGTCTGACAGTGACGCAGACGAGTCATCTTGTGCTGCGGGAATGACAACGATCACGAGCCCGACCACGCCAAGCCGGAGTTTCTTCAAAGGTCCGTCAAGCGCCGACGGTTCAGAGGAAAGCCGGGCCACCAATTCCGAATATGCATCATGGGATGCATTGTCACGGACAGGTTCTTTGCAAAAGTTCGAACCGTCATCTTCACATGACATAAGACTGTCCGATGTTCACTTGCCCAATAAACCTCAGCCACCATTGACGACGAGTCAATTCACGCAACCGCCAGCTGCGGCCAAAACGGCATCGCCCCAGCCACAATCGCTTCCCTACACCCTGCATTTGACTCTTTTGATTCAAATGGAGCTCTGCAGCCATACTTTGCGGGACTTTCTGCGAAGACGCAACCAACACTGCTGTGCTACCCATGAACAAATTGAATCAGATGGCAGTACCCCGCAGGTCGACGTACCTCAAGCGCATGCCATCTTTCGTGACCTCGCCGAGGGCCTACTTTATGTCCACAGCATGGGCTGCATCCACCGCGACATCAAACCGAAAAACATCTATTGGAAATGCAGCAGTGTCAACTATGACCATCGAACTCCGGCTCCCATATTTTCGGAAATTAATGGCGTATGGAAGATTGGGGATTTCGGGCTTGTTACAGCCGCGGATGTGAGAGAAGGTAGGAACGATGCTCGTCCTAGTAGCAGCTTCCGCAGTCGCAGATCCAGCCGTGACGCCGGAGAAGGTGAACATTTCAAAGGAGGAGGTGACTCGGTGGAGCCATCTGAAGCGGATTCCTCTGTGCGCCCTGAGAGCGACCTGGCGTCCAGGAAGGATGAAGACAATACTCATGCCTGGTCGCTGGCGGCTACAACTTCAACTGTCGCCTCGACTGAGAGTATCAACCACGATTCACGCTCTGCGACAACCTACTCGGACCGCACCATTGGAGTTGGGACCGTAACAGTGTGTACTCAAACGCGTCCTTGTTTCAACCATCAATATTGCATGGCTGACCTATCATTTACCACTTTTCTAGTACGCATCCCCAGAACAGCTGCAGCCTCACCCCTCCACTCCCTACACATCCGCCTCCGACGTTTACTCTCTCGGCATCATCCTGTTCGAGCTCCTGCACCCTTTCAAAACCGCCATGGAACGCGCCCGAGCCTTGCAAGATTTGCGCGCGGGACGAATAGGCCAAGACGAACCCGCCTTCTCCGCAACTTATCCGCGCGAAACCACCATGATCCGCAACATGCTGCGCAAAGACCCAAAGAGCCGCCCGACCGCCCAGGACCTCTGCGGCTGGATTGCTACCGTCATGAGAGGCGAGGACACCCCCTGCGCCACCACCCAACCGCAGCCTCAGCCGTCATCATCATCATCGCCGGGTGAAACCGACCCCCCGCTGCTGCTGTTGCGTGAGACTCGCCCCTTGGCGACCACCCCACCGTCAGCACCACCCACCGTCAACCCAATGTTGATGGCGCCTCCTCTGCCCCCCGCGGATGAACATGACCCCCTCGTTGAGCAGAATAAAGCCCTGAAGGAACGCGTGGAGGAGCTGGAACGGAAGCTGAGAGGCTTGGGCGTTAGCGTTTGAGAAGAAAACTCTGTTTTTTTTTGTTTTTTTTTTTTTTTTTTTTTTTTTTTGGGGAGAGATTTGCGGAAAAGAAGACAATGGGAGAGTACATTGCGCAAGTGCGCTAGGCGCCTGTTGTTATTCTCGCGCGCGCCGGTCCCACGACTTTTTTGGTCCGATGGACACTGTGGACTGGTTTTAGAAATTAGCATTACGTATATACCCGGTTTCGTTGGATTGTAGAAACACGTGCCGTTGGGTACGTCAGAAGGCAAAGTTGGGATGGGAAACAATGGGTATCCGCCCTTCTTGCTGTTGAACAAAGCAATTCCCAAATGGTTGACGAATGCAATTTACGCCCTCGCATCCCTCTCGACCTTTCGTCTCAATCTCTATGGGTTTCAGACATGGAATCACTAGAGCATTGGCTCTGCTCCACAACAGTCCAATGCAATCACAGGGCTACGGGCTCGAAGGCGTTCCATCATCAACGGACGGATGACAAAATGCGGCATTTGAGAGACGAGACGATGTGACATTTGGTAAAGAAACGAAGATGAGGGGCTTAATGTATTCAAACCATTCATAAACACGAGCCGACAGCAATACGTCATATGAACCACTCAAAGAAGACGAAAGTCAACGTATCTAGGCGGACGCGGCGACGCGTTGCACAGTGGGAATCTCCAGACCCAAATCTGCTTCGACGACAAGCTGCTCAACAGAGTTGCCCATGCCAACACCAGCGCGGCCGCCAATGGCTTCCCAGTCCTGCTCCATCTTGAGACCTCGCTGTTTCCAGATGCCTTCGAGGGCGTCGACGAGGACATCCATCAATTCAGGTCCGTGGCCGGGAGTGGGGGTGATACGGAGGCGTTCCTCGCCAACAGAAACGGTAGGGTAGTTGATGGATTGTACATAGATCTTGTGCTTGTACAAAAGTTCATCCGAAATGGATTTGGCCGTTTCAGCGTCTCCAACAAGAACGGGAACAATGTGGGAAGGGTTGGGGACGACCGGGATACCCAAATCGCCAAGACGTGCTTTCAGAGCTCGAGTGTTCAGCTGCTGCCCAATGCGCTCGCTTTGAGACTGCTTCAGGTATCGGATCGAGGTAAGGGCGCCAGCAACGACGACGGGAGGGAGGGAGGTCGTGAAGATGAAACCCGGGGCGTAACTACGAATCAAGTCAACCAGAGGAGCGGAGCCAGCTATCATTGGGAAAGACATTTCGACTTTAGAATCAGGACAATGAAAGATAATCATCTCAACAGTGAAGATGACTTACCGATATAACCACCGACGACACCGTAGGCCTTGCCCAGAGTTCCGGTGATGATGTCAATGTCGTCCATGACATTGATGTACTCTGCCACACCACCACCAGTAGAGCCATACATGCCTACAGCGTGCACCTCGTCCAAGAAAGTAAGAGCGTTGTACTTTTTGGCGAGGGCGACGATTTCCTTGATGGGTCCGATGGATCCGCACATGGAGTACACGGACTCGAATGCTATGATCTTTGGTACGTTGATGTCCACAGACTGCAACTGAGCCTCTAGATGCGCAACGTCATTGTGGCGGAAAATCTTCTTTTGCGCCCCCGAGTGCTTGATACCCTGAATCATCGAGGCGTGATTGGAAGAATCGGAAAAGATGACGCATCCAGGCATTTTTCCTGCCAAAGTTGATAGAGTGGCATCGTTCGCAACAAAGCATGATGAAAAGACCAGAGCAGCTGGCTTCTTGTGCAGATCCGCAAGTTCGTGTTCCAGACTCAAGTGCAGTTGAGCATTTCCGGCAATGTTTCGAGTACCACCGGCACCAGCGCCGTACTTGTCGAGCGTAGCCCTGAAACAAAACGAAATGTCGGTGAGCATTCTGT
Source organism: Powellomyces hirtus (assembly GCA_025526995.1). Taxonomy (NCBI): domain Eukaryota; kingdom Fungi; phylum Chytridiomycota; class Chytridiomycetes; order Spizellomycetales; family Powellomycetaceae; genus Powellomyces; species Powellomyces hirtus. The sequence goes on along the minus strand of JAHLKG010000023.1, from coordinate 114,679 downwards.
CATGTCCATCTCAGAACTTTTTTCCAGCTAGACACCTACTTCATAGTCTCCGTCACAGCCTCGTGCTTGCTCATGCCTAGATAATCGTTCGAGCACCAAACCGTGACGTGCTCGCCAGTTCCGGTGTGAGCGGTGGGGAACTTTTGAGCCAATCGGTTGATGTTATTGAAGTAACGGTAACTCTTGTCCTTGTGCTTCTTGTCCAGCTCGGTCTGGTAAAAGGACTCATAATCAAAGGCCTTGCGGGCGCCCTGGGCCGGCTGAACAGCAGGGACAGCAGCGGGCTTCTCGTGACGCACTTGGTGATGCTGGTGGTGGACGTGACCCTGGGGCTGGGGCTGCTTGTTGTGCTGGACGGGACAGCGGGAAGCAGCGGCCGCAGCGGGCTTGGCAGCCTTGGCGGGAATGAACGGGTGGGCCTCACGGGGACGGACGGCAGAGATGCCATCGACGACGGCAGCGTACGGGCAGACGGCAGAGGAGTGCATGGACTTTGCGCCTCCAGCCTTGACGGCCTGGACAGCGATTGCCTTGGACATGATGGGGCATTTCTTGGCCGAGACAAAGAGGGCGGTGGTCTGTTTGCCAGAGCGCGACTGGACAGCGACGGTGGAGAGTTTCCTCAGGGCCGGGACGGGAGTGCGGGCCAAGAAGGGACAAGACCTGGTCATGTTGCTGAGGAGGGCTTCCATTGCGAACGGGTGTGAGTGGCCTGGGAATTGACAGGAATGGGAGAGGAAACAAAGAGGCAGCAGGTAGGAATGAGCTGCGTGGGAAGAAAGTCAAAAGCAGCGAATGGGAGATGGTGGTGGGGGATAAACGCAAGGCGGGGGTAGTAATAATATGATTGTGAGTGTGGGGTCGCTTGTTATTCAGCCGACACAAAACACGGGCCTAATTGTAACTATTAGATGGGCCGTCGTTCGTTGCCAAGGAGACACACATCACACTCGCACGACAACCAACAAGGTCAGATGACTAGATAGAATTGATTGATGGCATTGATGATGGCATTTGCCCTCATCTGAGAAGGCACAGTCATGCTCTTTCCTTCCACAACAAATGCACGATGTGATTACGTCGTGAAACACACGCCCCCTGCGCCGTCGCATCACATTCCCCCATTGCCCATGTTAAACCAAACAACATTCCCCCATTCCGCACGTTAAACCAAACAACATGGCCGTTTGTCCAAATCTCACCCTCCAGCGAATCAGCTGCCAAAGACGCTATTGCACAGTCTGTCTGTCTCCGCTCCACTGTTACCATAGATCCCCCCCCCCATGTGATAGATAAGTGTCTTCTTAGACATGTGCATAACACAGTGAACGGGCTTGGAGCTGCCACAGTATCTACTAGCTGCCAAAGAGTATCCCCAACACACAGTTCATGTCATACCTTGCTTGGGACTGCCAGCCCACACGAACGGCGAGACAACCCGCGCACCAGTACGAGACAGTCACGGGCTACTCATCGCAGAACACACAAGAGCATGCCTTTGTATCTTTCCTGGTACTCCTTGGGATGCACAGATCACGAACAGTGCCCCTTCGTTGCTGTCAACCAAACCACTTACTTGACTGCTTACGTGATTTTGATGAGTCACGATTGCCTGAATTTGGGCCATTTGGACGTTTGCCATTACTCTCCTGGAGTTGGGGAGAAATGCCATTGCGAGAAGCTTGCACGTCCCTTTGTTTGCTGCATATGACAGCGTTATGAACAGTTGAACGTCCATGTTTTCTTTTGAGACTCCCGGGGCAGGGAACTTTACCCTTGACTCGAATATCCAAGACGTAAACTGTGAATGTCGGCGGTCCAAATGATAAAAATTCCAACCTGTCTCTCGTTACTAGAGTTTATTGTGTCTCCCATACATTATATCGTTGTATGACGATCTTGACCATGCGGTGGAAAGCTTGCTACAGAGGCTCCCTGCAGAGCAGGTGCTGTCGCAAGTCGTTGTTGTCCATGCGTCATATGATGATTTGCTGATCTTGGAATGTCGTGGCCAGGTGCACTTGGTCGGCAGCTACTATAGAGTTGACTTGCAACATCTGCAGAGACAGCTAGAAGAGAGCGGAGGGTACCTACCATGGGTGCGTATAAAGTCTGAGGAACGCAGCTCTGCAAGCATCGCGTCCTTTATGAGTCTCATTCTGGATTTTCCATCATATGGACTAGGCGAATACCCCGACTGAATTTCATCAAGCGCATCCCGATCAACGGATATGGTACGTAGAAGCGGAGAATCTATAGCTTTGCTCCGGCTCTTCCAAATGACCGAGTATTCGTTTAGCTTTGTCGTATCCGAGCTGCGCAAATTGCAGAGGACAGGAGATTCAGATGCGATGGAGAACTCGGCCAACGTAATGATCAGTGATTTTGATCAATACCGGTCGCAAACATTCGAGGATCCCAGTACCCAGATGGAAGTCGCTCGGATAATATGCATCCTGTGGCATCGCGACAAGCGTTTGGTACCATTACCGGTAAGTTGCGAGTGCTCGAAACAGGCAAGTCTGATGCTCAACTTGAAATTACAATTATCGATAGGCTACAATAAGCACACTCTTGTGCCTTCCATCACCGCCTGGCTCGCCGTCAGTTTTCATCATCGCCTTTGTGGCAAATGTCCCATCCATGTTTATGCATGTAAATAGCAGCAAAAGTTGTGTCAGTTCTGGTTTGTAGGCGACTGACTTTGTGCTCGGCTCAAGGTCCTAGAGCTCATACTGGACTGTCTCCGTGCCGACAACCGATCGACCATCCTAGATGTTGCAAGGTACGTCGAGAAAAGTTGGTCGCACCGGAAGGAGATACAGGGTCTTTGCTTTTGAGTCTACGTTTGAGACTTACCACCTCTTTGTTCCGACCTTAAGTGAGACCATATTGGAGCTTTGCAAAGCCGCACCGCATCACGCGTTCAATGTCCGGGCAGCGCTCACCGAGCGCGAGCTGCTTCCGCACGTCAGTCTCAGACTTACTCTAGACTACTGCCAAGACGAGGTTTGTTTTGTCTTGGATGTGTCCATCCTCGGTGCACGGTTCATCAACGGTCTTTGCGTGCGTTACATCAGATGACATACCTCAACTCGACATTTACTGGTTCACAACGGCCGTATATGCACCGGAAAAACTATCTGCTTTTACCACTTCTTGCCCGCGTCAAGCAGAATGTCTTCATCTCTCTGGTACAACTCTTTTTTTTTATGGTTCGAGTCAAATACTTCAAGATACTCAATTCTTCTTCCTCCTTCTATCTCTAGAGCAGTCTCCAAATGTTGTCAGAAAGTGAGATCTGCATCCGACTTCGCATTCTGTGTGGGTTGACGGGGATTCTTGGAGTCACGTACTCGGAAGAAGAGATTCAGTTGTACCTGCAGTTGTTTAAGGCGGACTGTAGCGACAGGTGAGATACACCTCCTCCTTCAATGAAAGGAAAGCGAAGACGTTCACATACTCATGTTTGTCACTCACGCAGGCAAACTCAGTTGTACCTCTGCCTTTTGATTCTTTGCGGCGATCAGTGTGTACGACGCTCTTCGGTATGTTTGCACACTTTATGAGCTCATCCAAGTGATCCTCGAGTCAGTAACAGGTCATGCGCACTCTAGGCGGCTTTGACCGAAACCCTCCGCCAAGTATTCAACTCCCGGCATTCGGAAGTCTCTTTGATGGTCCTTGTGTTTTTTCACACGGCCCAGCTCATTGAGGTCGAGAAGGTGACGAGGAAGACGCTGGGCATGCCGGTGGTTGTGCGTACGTACATGAGCAGAATTAGCGATCTGCACCACGTGGGTTTTGATTCTCAGAGGTGGTTGTTGTTTGTAGCGAGAGAAAGTTTACATCATCTTCGAACGATCCTTACACAAAAACTGTTCTCCGAGTCTGAGCTGGCAAAACGGGCGCTTGTGCTTCGAACGAGTCTTCAGGTACAACATATCTCGCCTGAGCAATGGTTTGTTTCTTCTCCCTGACAAAAGCTTCTCCCAACACGATAAGTCTGCTTCCGAATTTTTCTCCATCAGCGTCGTGTACCACCTCCTGCACGCCGAGATCTTTGACAAGAATCACATCGACGTGCGTGACTGGGTCCACCACCAAATCCAAACCGCGACGTTGCCGCTTCACCCTCTCCTTCCTGGTATATTGGAGATGTATGTCAAAAGGTACGAAAACACTCGCAGGTTCTTGACCTACGTTCGCTTTTGACAAGCGTGCTTCTTGTTGAAAGTGTAGGGAAAGCAAGTACCACGAGCAGAATTTCGGACCGTGATGTGGTGTCGCTTTTCCGCGACATGTCGACAATCGCCCCAAGCCACGTGCTCGCTTTCTACTACATCCTCCTTTACCACGGCATGATCGCTGAACAAAAAGTAGTCAAAGCATCAATGCTTCCGCCAGCAACAACACCCAGCAGCGCCGATCCCAACGGTGGTGCTGTAAACGGGCTCTGGCCCGCTCCATCGCCTCTGAACGAGTACGGCATCCCCGCCTTGCCCACCAAGCGCATCCTCCTCCACGCGGAAACGGACGGAGATCACCAGTCGTATCGCCTCCTGTACCCCAAAATCGCTGGTTTGGTCGCGGAGCAGGAGCCTCAGATATTGGATATCGCGGGGCTGGTCGGGCAGGAGGAGGAAGAGCCGTTGCGACAGATGCATTTTCAGGCGAGGAAGTTGGCGGCTTTGAGGTTCCTGGAACTGTTCCCGGATCGTCTGCAAGGCGACGAAAAGAGGGCCGTGGATGTGGATATTGCGACAACTCTCACGCCCGCCATGCTACAACCCATCTGGGACAGAGCGGCGGCAGACCCTGTGTCGGCCGTCAAAGCGCTCAAGATATTGCAGACCTTTGCGCCTGAGTCTCTTGCCCCTTTCCTGTCACCGACAATCAAGACTCTCTTCCCTGTCATTCTCAGTACTCAGCAACACAGCACCACGTCCGAGCACCCGCTCGCGACCCACTTTTATAACACATGGACCAAATTCTACACCTATTTCCCACAAACTACCTGTTCCGAGACAGTGGCCGCCGTCCGGCGTCGTCGCCAGCCCACCCGCAATGGTAACGCCAACGCCAACAAGTCCAACCTTGTGTTGGCAGCAGCAGAGTCACGAGCTCACAGCAACGGCCCTGCCGCCGGCGCCAACAACGACGACGACCTCATCACCGATCCTCTCCTAATCTTCCACTGCGACACCCGCCTCTGGACATCCGACGTTGGCGTCTCCATCGCCCTCCAAATCCTCACCTTCTACATGACCGCTTCGCGGCACCTCTTCACCACCGCGTTCCGAACCGCTCCGAAAAACCCACCTTCGCTGCTCACGGACGCCCACGTCGACACGCTCCTCAAAGGCCAGGATGCCACCATTGTCCAAATGCTCCTGGAAACTTGTATCAACTCACCATCAGATCGCGTGCGACGACCCGTTATGCAGTTTGTGCATCAGCTCTTCATTCAGGACGCAACGTATATACGGCTGGTCCATTTGCAGACGTATGATGAGCGCTTGATTCCAGCTATGGTGGACTTGTTGCCTTCTATGCGTGAGTTGAAAACATGTTGGCGTCTTACCCTAGTGCATTTGCAAACACTCTGTCGTTCAATATTTCATGCGTCTGATATTTCGTGATTCCACCCCCCCCCCCCCTCCCCCCGCCCAGACGTGTGCTTTGATTATGTACCCGAGCTGATCACCGCCCCGGGTATTGACCGCCAAGTGTTTGGGTTGCGCCTTATGGCGCACCTGGGTGAGAAATACCCGATCGAGAAGAGGTGAACTCGGAAATACCCAACAAATGTGTCCTCATCCCACCCCCACCTTTTGTATTTTCCTCACCATCCATTTCTATCTCTGCACTCCCCCACAGCCTCACTCTCGCCACCACCATCGTCCTCCCCCGCATCGAAGCCCTCTGTATGTCGCCCATCAGATACGCGCGCGTCGTCAGGTCACACATCCCATCTGCGTCTTCATCACCGCCGCTCGATTCACGCAAACGGAAAGACGCCCCCACAACCACCACTCGCCCGCACCAAAAGAAACTGCGAGACACCACACATCAGGACCCCGCCACCCTCCAAACCACCACCACCGCCTCGCCGTCAACAGCAGCACCGCCCACCCTCCCGACACCCAGTCTTCCACCGCCCCCCCTGCTCGCCCCACCCCGCGAACCCCACGTACTGGACATCATCCCGCTCCTGCTGAACCTCGCGCGCGCGTTCCCGACGTTGGTAGAGAGTGTGACGAAAGTGCTGGACGACCTCACTTTGCCCGTTCCCGTCGCGGACCTCCCGGGCGCTCCGGTACCAAAAGGCACGGCCGTGTATCTGGAGCGCCTGCAGGAGACGGTGGCCGTCACGTATGGGAAGGTTGTAGATGAGGTTGTGAATGCTAGCCCAGAGGCTTTGGATAAGAGTATCATGTAGTGGGGTTTATCCTTGACGGGTGTCACGACGAAGCAGTGGATTCGGCACCAGGAATTGGGACCATCCGGCATTTATGATAAATGCATAGTCGCTATGTACCCGCTTCCGATATTATCTCCCTGAGCTAGTCGACAAAAGAATCAAAACTCTAATCTCCAGAAAATGATATAAAGAAAAAGAAGCTACACCATCATGCTGTATAGCCTATATGATTTGTGGAAACAGCATAAAAACATGTTATGGTTTCGGGATCAACTGGGAGCTTAAGCCGAGAGCTTGGTCTTGAGAGTCTTGGACAGCTTGTCACCGTCCTCGGCAAACTTGCGGATACCTTCAGAGAGCTTCTCAGTGGCCATGGCGTCCTCGTTGAGCTCCCATCGGAAAGCCTTTTCGTCGTAGGAAACCTTCTTGAGGTCGAGTGCCTGAGCCTTGGTTGCATCGAGCTTACGCTCCCACTTGGCGTCAGAGGCCTGAAGTTCGGCGAGGAGAGCAGGGGAGATGGTGAGGAAGTCGCAACCGCACAGCTCCTGGATCTCGGAAGTGTTTCGGAACGAGGCGCCCATAACGATCGTCTTGTAGTTGAACTTCTTGTAGTAGTTGTAGATCTGCTGGACCGAGACGACACCGGGGTCCTCGGCGCCCTTGTAGTCCTTGCCAGTGTTCTTCTTGTACCAGTCGAGGATACGACCAACAAAGGGCGAGATGAGGGTGACGCTGGCCTCGGCGCAGGCAACGGCCTGGGGAAAGCTGAAGAGGAGGGTGAGGTTGCAGTGGATCTGGTGGTCGCGCTCGAGGACCTTGGCGGCCTGGATGCCCTCCCATGTGGAAGCCATCTTGATCAGCACGCGGTCCTTGTCGATGCCGGCTTCCTTGTACAGAGCAATCAGGTGCTTGGCTTTGGCGATAGTTCCTTCTGTGTCAAAGGAGAGGTGGGCGTCGACTTCGGTCGACACACGGCCGGGAACGTGCTTGAGAATCTCAACACCAAAGTTGACAAGCTACATTTAAAGAGAACGCAGTAATAAGGTGAGCAAGGTGCAGATGAGTGAGTGGCATTACAGACCATTGCAAAGGGCACTACTCACGAGTTTGTCGAAAGCAAGAGCGACTTGCTCGTCAATGCTTCCGCCCTTCTTCTTGGCGTACTCGATGGCGCTGTCAATCAGGGGAGCGTACTGCTCCTTCTGAGCAGCGGCAAGAATCAGGGAAGGGTTGGTGGTGGCATCCTGAGGCTTGTACTTGGCGATGGCTGGGATGGAGGGAAATGGAGAGATGGTGAGATCGCGGCTACCAAACGGACATCTTGCGTCCCCTTCTCTAAGGTTTTCTCTTTGCAACAGCTATTCAGTGCTGCCCACAAGCCCACACTACCTATCGGCAATCACCGATCACCCCAGAGCTGGGCGCACAAAACCCAGTCCTTGTTCTTTTAGCCCTACTTACATTCAAAGTCACCAGTATCGGCGACAACGGTGGTGTACTTCTTGAGAATGTCGAGTGTGGTAGTCATGATTGTGTATGCAATGTGTGTAGGTGTGTATGCTAGCAGTGCGGTGAACAAGGGATTTGGGGGCAGCTGGATAGATGCAAGTTTCTTTTTGAGTGCTGTGTGTTGACGACAACAAGGACACCTTGGGTGTGACGACTGTGACAATCAAATGCATCACTTGCTGATAAACGGGTTACCGTATCTATTCAATCAGACGCGCTGGTCATCCATCGACTCATCGTTTCGTCGGTCATTCGGCACATTCCATAACCCCGTGGAAAACAAAACATCACTCCTACTATTATTGTCCACTTCATTCTAACCTATTCGTTAAAATGTTGGTTCTTGTTTGTTAAAAAGACACCCGTTCCTTTCTTGGAGGGGAAGTTCAACTAACGCGCATCGTCGACCATGAAAAGGATGGGAACACGCCCTGGAACTGCCCGATCGGGGGCCTTCTCTTCCTCCAGTCGTTCATCCCCCGTTCGTCCAGATACAAGCGGAACTCAGCGCCAATCAGCTAGGCAAGGAACCTCTTCTCGCCGTCGTCCAGGCACCGCCGCTTCCACAAGATCTACTGCGGCCTCCGAAGGATGCTTCCTCGTCGCGGTCATTGAAGGCCGAGGCATTGCGACGGAAGTCGGAATGGCTGCCATGGACTTGCGGACCAACGAGTGTCACTTGCTGCAGGTGGTTCCCATTCTGCTCATACATGTGCTGAGAAGCAAAACTAAAGAACACATATTGAGCAGTTTTCTGACTCGCAAACGTACACAAAAACCATTCACAAGCTTTGCGTCTTGAACCCGGCTGAGGTTTGGCCAACTCCTTATAACCGCTTCTGCATTACTTGTCGTCCTGACCATGTAGACAGCTGTTGGTCTCCTTCACGATGGTGGAGCCGGTCAAGTCTAAACTCGTGTCGGTCATCAGTGAAAATCTCCCGGATGTTGACGTGGTCCCGATCTCGAGGAAGTATTTTAATGTGCGCCCATCCTCGAGACAGCACTTGTACATTGCGGTGGTGACTAACAGAACTCTAGGACAACTTGGGTACATTGAATATTCATGCGAGTTACGCGAAAACCTTTCTCATCGTTTTGAACCGTGTAATGCCCAGGCACTGATTACATCAGGCAATATGAATTGGAAGATGATAGTGGGACTGTTGTCAGCGCCGTTGCAGAAAAGTGGGTGCCTGCAGCTTAGCATTGCGAATGCGGGTGTCTATGACCAACCTGTCATGCCAGGGTCTACTGCCTCGCTGCCACAGCAGCCTTGCTGAAGTACTTGAGAAGTGTCATGATTACTGTCAAGTCTTCCGTACTTATCGTTTTGATTAGGTATGTCCAGAGCCAGCAAAACATCTTGTTTGCCAATCGATCCGTCCGGTTCAAGTATGAAGTCATCGAAGGATCGATGATGATAGGTACCGATGAGAACAGCATGTGATCGTCCAGCAGGTGAAAGAATTGACGTTGCCTCCAGATCCCAATACTGCCAGAAATCTGGAGCTGGTCGTGAATTTGAATAATCCCAAAAGCAATCACACACTTTTTGGAGTGCTGAACCATACTGGAACGCCAATGGGAGGTTCGTAGCATCCCCTACGTTCGCATTGCACCTGCACTTATCGCATCTGCATGGAATCAGCGCGACTTCTGCGGATGAATGTGCTGCAACCTCCTTGTGGTAATACAGTTACATGGTATATGTGCACCGTTGTATTGCCGAATAGTTTGACACTTCTGGACTTTCAGATCTGCCGACCATCACAACTCGGCTGAGTGCTGTGCAAGGTGTGTTAGTGCTCAAGTCATTCGGCAGTTTTTGAGTCTGACGCTGTTTACATTGGATTAGATCTGACTGAGACGGAGGAACTGTTCTTCTTTGCCCAAGGGGGTATGAATGACCGCATACAGGCTGCCTGCTCAAGCCGCAAAGTAACGCCATCTTAGCTCTCAAGAATTTCTTGGATGTTGACTTTCTCATCACATCGGTAATGCACAAGTGATGCTGCTGGACGGAATCATCCTCTTACTGTGAATTCAGCTGGTTCACGCACCGAAGCACCTAACTGTGCGCCATGCGGAACAAGCCATCAACAATGTCATATCCTTCAAGCATACAGTTGGTCTCATTTACTCATTGAGAGATGCCATGGATGGCGTCAACAATGTTCTCCTGTTGGCTATTCAAAAGGTTTTACCCTCATTTCATGACTTGTTCTCACATTTCTCCACCACTGAAGAATCGCACAATCGTTTCTAGACGTTGAATGATCCGCGCCTGGACATGATAAACGCTCGCATGGAGGAAGTCATCAATGAAGACGTCACTTTTCAGAAGAGCGCCATGGGTCTTCGCAATCAGCGATGCTATGCTGTCAAGGTGCGTGCAAAGCGACTTTTGGCAAACTAAGATAGGACTTGTAACTTTCTGCGTCATTAGGCCGGATTCAATGGGCTGCTTGACGTTGGTAGGCCAGCATGAGACATCTTGTACATCCCCACAGCCGTTGCGAGACTCATCATGAGAACGCTACCAGCGCGGCAAACTTACAAAGAGACCACAAATGACGTCTATGACTTGGTGACCGCGTACACTGGTGAGAATCGCTTTGTCGCGGGATGCGATATCTGATTGCAGCAAGTGTTTCTCTGGCACGAAGACGTTTATCATTTGCTCGTCACTCGTGGCAGAAAAATACGATATCCCGATCAAGGTCAACTTCAATCCTGTGGTTGGCTTTTATTTGACGGCGACCCGAGAACAGCTTGCGATGCGCGAACTTCCCCTAGAGTTTATCAACGTCGAAACCAAAAAGAAATTGACGACGTTTACGACTTTGAAGCTGGTAGGAAGCATCATCACGTCGCAGGGAGGATGCAGCTTACGTGTGGTCCTCAGCTGAGCTATAACGATCGCATCCAAGAATCTTTGACGGAAGTTTACTTGATGTCTGACAAGTATCTACGAAATGGATGGTTTTCGTGAAGGCTTGGCTCCCATGCTTAAGCTTGTCATGTAGGATTATCGAGGAGCTTATTGCCGACATCAGGAAACATGCAGCAATCTTGTACAAGATATCCGAATCTATTGCCTTACTGGACATACTGGTTTCCTTTGCGCACATGTGCACTGTGAGCGACTGCGGTGAGTAGTCAAAGTTCATGAGGATCCCGCCGTAGGAGCGATGGCTTGCCAACGTTTGGCGTTCACAGTGCGGCCAGAATTTACGGAAACTCTAGCGATTAAGGCTGGGCGGCATCCAATCAAGGAGACCGTATCTACCGATCTCTTTGTTGCCAATGACATCTATGCAAGCGAAGGGGCAAATATGCAGATCATCACTGGCCCAAACATGGTCCGCCATATATCAGCTATTGCTACTTTACTACTCCCATTGCTGACCTCAGACTGAATAGTCGGGCAAATCGACCTACCTCCGCCAGATCGCGCTGCTTATCATCGTTGCACAGCTGGGCGCATTTGTCCCCGCTGCCTACGCATCAGTACGGCTGGTCGACAAACTCTTCTCGCGGATTGGAATGGACGATAGTTTGCAAGTACGTTACCAGGGCGCGGGAAGGTTGATTGCGTTGGAGTGTGCTGATGGATACTAGGCAAACGCGTCGACATTCATGCTTGAGATGAGAGAGACTGCCTTTATCTTGCAAAATGTCACCAGCCGGAGCCTCATTATCATTGATGAGCTTGGACGAGGTAGTGTCTGAGAATGAACCTTGCGCGTGTAAGAGTCTGTTCACCGTATGATTTTACGCAGGCACCTCAACGAATGATGGTCTTGGTATAACGTTTGCAGTCTGCGAAGAGCTGGCGAAATCAAAGGTAGTATGAAGCTCGCACTTTCTCTCAGACAGGACAAAGAATAAGCTGTCTCATGGACATGAAGGCTTTCACTTTCATGGCTACCCATTTTCAAGAGCTGGCTTCAGTCATGGATGGATATCCAAACGTTGTCAATCTTCACTTGCATGTCGAGGTAAGGTCCTTTGAACCAAATGCGGATCCCCTGATTTGGTTTTACCTCGTCGTCTATAGCATAACACGGAAGTGGCAAACGAGACCCTGAAATGCTCGTATACTGTGCGCGATGGAATATCGGATGAGAAGCAATATGGTAATTGCGGATCAAGAGAGATGAACTGGTCATTATGGATGACTAGATTGCGAACGCTTTAGGATTGAAGCTGGCGCAGATGGCAGGATTTAGTGAGCGAGCACTGACTCGGGCTAAAGATCTGTCTTGCCATGTAAGCTGTTAACGATCTCACGCCGCCCATACACTGCCTCGGCGTTGATTACTGACGTCGATCGCAGCTTCGCATGAAAATCGCAAAGTCACGCGCAGACAACAAAGCTGCTCAAGATGATGCGAAGAACGTGGCAGCGCTACAGGTGCGCATGTCATACTTACGGTTCCTGACTCAACACTCTAAACTTCTCGACCACAGCTGACGCGCGCATTGGTGCAAGCCCGTCGGACGTCAACGTTGCCCGAACCCCAGCTGCGCAAGTACCTCGCCTCCCTGCAAACAGAATACATGGAAAAGCTGGCGGCCACCAGAACGGCCACCGGGTCAGCCTCGTCGCTCCCACCGGCGAGCGACCGCGCTCTTACCCCGAGTACTTTGAACGGCGTATCTTCGGTGTAGAGGGTGGCGGGGACCTATTATATGGCTATTGGGAAATAGTGTTTTTGGATTCTTTCTCACATTGGATCCTATTCACTTGATGAAGTAACAGTACAAGTTAGATCAAGCAGAATTATGTGTGTTCTTGATAGGAACTTGTATACACCGCGAATACATGTGTAGCGATGCTATTGCACTTGGCATCAACTCGACGTCGTAACAAAATCCATTTGCTGATAATGACCTCACAGGGAAATCACAGAACACTTTGTGAAGCCAGTCTATGTAGACATTCTTAAGGATGTATTTACAAATTGATACTGATTCCCATGCATCAGGCTTCTACCATTGAGACACTAGCTGCTCTACTCTACTTGCTTTCTTCTAACCTTGAATCTTAACGAAAGCCTTCGTGGCTCATCAGCGCTTTCTGCTCCTGTATCGAGTAATGCAGCCATGGATCCATCGTTCCCAAGGTTCGAGTTGACCAGCACCGATATCAGGCTTGATAGCCTTTCCGCATCGGTCCGCTGAGTATCTGATGACCATCGCTGACCGCATCAAAGAGTACACACAGTGAAGAATCACTGAACGCTCCAAGTCACAGCAGAAACGTGATCGTCATACAGCATGCTGGTGGCGTAAGCGCTAGCAGGAGGAGAATCGAGTCTGTCAGGAAGGGTCGCCGGACATCTTCAAGGGAAATTGTCCTCCCAAAGCCGCCCACCCAAACCAAATTCAAGACCAATTCATCCCTTCGATCAATTCTGTCTCTCCGCTGCCGTGATTCCCTTCCCGACCGCATTATGACATCCATACAGATCCTTCAATGCCGTCACACATGCCGACGGATTGGCGACATTGGCCTGCAGACATGCATTGTAGGCTGCGATTTGGGACGCGCAGTGTTTTTTCACCATGCGGAGACTTTCCACGCTGGAGGTGATAGTGGAGGGTTGATGAGTGAGGTCTTTGCGCGAGAAACGAGCCAGGAAGTGGGAAGTTTACTTTTCTTCCGCACAGATTGTAACGGCTTCTTTTTCCTTTTTGCAGGCGGCTTCCCAGTTTTGGGGATTCTTTTCTACGCATTGCCTGGAATTGTGGTGAAAAAAAAAAACAACAACAAAATGCGAAAAGAGTGGATCAGTAAAAACAGAGTTTCATGCAATATTTTCTGGTTTGAAACCCTCGGTAATGTAAAAACTTTACGTACGTGTAGAACAGCAGCTGCACATTACAATGCTTTGCGACTTCGTCTAATGCTGCGAAAAACACAAAAAATGTAACGTTAATATGATGAATGACACTAACGGTGGAGACGCATGTGCTATCCAGGGCGTGTGGGATATGATAATGTGTGATATCCACATACCTGCTTCCATTTTTGAATGTCTAAGCTTTTTGAGAATTTGGGAGAAGTCGGGGAGAAAGGTGACGGACGGAGCCTTCGCACGTGATCGTTCGTTTGTGGCGCATCGTTTAGTAAGCCGTAGCCCCGATCGCGCGTTTCCCGCTCGCCAACCCCCGCCAATGATTCATCACCACTTCCGTACCGCCACGAGTGCATCGAAATAAGCGCACCTTAACTCGACTGTTACTTTTAACGCACCCTCTCGTCTAAAGACCCTCACAATCGCCCATTCACAGCTCACCAGAGAACTGCGGCGGGGCGGGCTGACATATGATTTCACTACAACAAAGGCAAAAAAAAACCCGCAGCTCTCTCAAGGCGAAGAAGGCGCGCGGCCTCGTATCACTTTTACACGCACGCATGAACCCAAACCCTCATGCAAGCTGTCGCCAGTTCGAAAAAAGAAAGGGACAATGCACATTCCTCGGCCGGTGGACCAAACATTGCTTTGAGTTGCAGTAGAAGAAAAACCTGCAGAAGAGGAGAAAACAAGGGAGCGCGCATATAGATCATTGGATTGAGCGCCCCCCGTTCTTTTCTCCTTTTCACTCGCTGCCGTTTCTGTCTGCATCTTCTGCTTTTTTTTGCTTTGCGTGCATATTGCGCCTTTCGTTACAAATAAAACGTGGAGAGGCCGTTTTCCCATTGTCGTCCTATTCTGCGTTCTCGCACCCCACTACACACTCGAAACGCACCTCCACCCTCTGCACAAACAAGCCAACCCGAAAATGAACCCATCTTCACAAACCCAACTCGCTCCACCCTCCAATCCTATCGTCGTCGACATCCCCTTCCTCCTCAGCGGGTCCTCCTCCTCATCCTACCACGCCAACAGCAACGACACCGATGACGCCGACATCGTCATCGCCACTGACCAGCCCCGTGCTACCGGCACAACGTCACGCACGGCAACAGCAACATCGACGCCGAGACGCTCGAATGGAAGCACACCGAACCCGAAACCATATGCGGGGTATAAAACCTATGTTCCGGCCTCGTCGACTACGGGCAAATCGGTCATGGATACCACGGCGGTGGCGAGACGGAATGGAGCGTGGGGTGAGACGATGAGGATGACGGATGCGGGGTACGCGAAGGGACTGACAAGCAGCAACAATAACGACAACAGTCCGAGACGCGGAAAATCCTTTATCATCCATGAGGACGCACCTGGTGGGTTTGTCGCTTACGTACCTCAACAGCAGCAGCAACAGCAGCAACAGGCAGGATACGCAGTGGCCGCAACAGCGTTATCGCTCGCATACCAGCAACAGCAACAAGAACACCACCAACAACAGCGACAACAGCAACGGCAAGAACAGCAACAACAGCAGCAGGCTCCCTACTTGCTTCAACCCCAACCACACGCATACTACGATCCCTCCATAGCAACAGCCGTCGACCCCTACCTCGATGCCTTTCGCCGCATGTCGGCCAGTGCAGCCTCCGCAGCCCTTGCAGCAGCATATGGAGGGGACCATGTGATGGGACCCATGCCGGATGCCTGGGTTGACAGCGGAAACCAGAGAAGGCCGTCATCGCCTTCCGTACCTGCCCAGGAGGTGACTGTTCCAGGTATCGCACGGAAAGGAATCGCCCAGCAATCTCAACAGCCGATTGTGGAGAATATTGATATTGCAGTGGAGGATGTCCGACTGATCCAGTCTAAAAAATCCTGGACCATCACAGCCACATTCCCGCCCTCGACCTTACTCAGCGATCTGTATGTTCTGATGGTACACGACCCGAATCAATTTCCCGCGGTCGTTTCCAACACCACCACCGTCACCGCCAACACCGCCACCACCACTCCTGTCATCGTCCCCATATTTGCCCAACACGGCACGACCGTTTCCCGCGCCGCCATCTACATTGAGAGCATCCGGATCCAGACGTTTACGGACGCCGTCACGGGCCGACTGCGGAAACGCGTTTGGAATGCGGTCAAAACCGTCTCGCTTAATGGTGGAGCGGACGCAAGATTTGGACATGTGGAGACGAAGATGGTTGCAGGGAGAGTCAAGATTGTAGTTGGGAAAGCTTGAAAAATGTTTTCATTGATTGAGCTTGTGTATGATGTACTTGTTGCCTTAAGGTCTCGTTCCTCATTGTATTTTTGTTGGCTGCGGCGGATTCCTGCCCGCTTCACATTCCTGACATCTGCCGACATCTAGCGTTCTGTTTTTGGTTGTTGCTTGTCTCCGAGCATTGACTTCCTATTCGACTTGATTCCAACATTTGACCCACAAAAAAAGAGCATGTACAAGAGTCTTTGAAAATGTATTCAGACTTTCCAGACCAAATGGGTACCCAAATCAAGGAATTTGGAAAATTATAAAACCCGCAATTATTCAATGCAACCAACCCTCCATCACCATTGATATTACCGATCCTCATTATCCCCTCTATCCGTACCCAACAGCATTCCCCTCACATGTCCCGCAAGCGCATTGAACGCATTCCCAAACGATATGGGTGGTTGATGATGTCGGCGCGCACCAATTGCATTGGCCGGGCGGACCAGCGGCGCCTGATCATCGACGATGATGGCGATGGAGGAGATGTGGCGCGGCGGTGGCGGGCCTGCTACAACGGGGCCGGTGGTGGCTGGATGAAGGGGGGACGCGGGACTGAGGTGATGGGAGGGAATGATATCACGCTTGCAGACGGGACAGAGGAGAGCGTGGTGGAGAAGCCATGGGTCGATGCTAAAGAGGAAGGACAAGAACTGCATTAGATGGGCTGAATGGGTGATGGATAATGTTGAGGCGAAAACTCACCATAAATCGTGAAAGCAATGTCGACATGGGAGTTCTCTAACGCGACAACCCGCAGTGAACTCATCAATGCAGATTGCGCAGCAATCGGTGGAAAGCGGCTTCTTCTCTGCAACCTTGATGATACTTGTGTAGACCTCGCTGCCGTCCTCATCAATTGTGCCGCTACTGCTGCTGCGCTCCAGCGCGCTGCTGGTGAACGAAGATGGGAGAGGGTAGGCAAATTGCCCTGCGCCCTTTTTAGCCTGATCGACATCGTCCTGGGTCAATTCCCTCAACGGCAATCTGATGCGCTCGACCATCATTTCGCCATCTGTTGAAATCACCACCCGTGCGAGATTGCGAGTCGCAGCCGCAGCCGCCGCAGCCGCATTGTTGTCGTTGGTATGCTGGTTGCGCATTAGTGTGTTGGTGTATTCGATCCCTAACGCATCAAACATGCGGTTGTGCAGGAGAACGAGAGATGCACCGACCGCCATGGCGCCCAGCGCACCCAAGATGAGGCACACGGCCGAGATGAAGGCGTCGCCCCAGAACCCTTCGAAGACACCGTCCCAGTTTTGATCGGGGTCAATGACAGGGTATCCCTGCTGCTTTCGCCGTCGGCCATCTTTATATCTCCCATTGCGGGTAGTCCATGACGATTCGGCGTATTTGGCGGGTGTGACCTGGACATCCAAAGGGGTCCCGATAACTTGCACAGCTCTCATGTGGGGCATGCTAATGTCATGGGTTGCGTCCCGCAGGCTTCTGCCGTCGGCGCTGGTGAGGAAGAGGGCGGGGATGACAATGTCGGCCGGTTTTTTGCCGTCCACTGTCTGCATCTTGACAGGCAGGTCCTGCTGTTGTGAAGAGACCACGTTGTGCACAATGACACCCGTGAACCCCGCTTGCTGTGCGTGGCGCACTTTGGTGTCGAAAGGGCACCCGCCTCTCGGTAGCAGGATGTAGATCTCGCCGGCGGAGGTTTCAAGTTCGGCGGGATTGAGGTCGACCGTGAACGGCATGCACCCGGTTTGACCTTCAATGGTGATGAGGTGAAATTGAATGGGATGGTCGAATTTCCTTCCAAACAAGGCTGGCACGGCTGTCAACGTCTCGGGTTTGCGGCGTTTGTGGGTCAAATCTGCACTTGTTGTTGTGGGGCTTTGTGTGGTGAAAGGCAAATAGGTGATATTAACCAGCATCTCGCGCACTTGCCCGCTCTTGCCCGCCATGCCACTATCCTCCTCCTCATCGCTCGTCCACGCCATCTCTAACGCAGGTGCCGGCGGCGGTGGCGGGGAAGGGCCGTACTCTCGATACCGGGCCTCCCCATTGTCACTGCTACTACTGCTGGTACTGGTAGTTGTACTGGCAATCCAGTCGGAGATCCCACCCGTGGTCGGTTGAATGATGATGAACACTAGGGCGGCAATGACTAGAATCAGCCATACTCGCGCGATGAGGGTTGCGGTGGCGGACATGAAGGCCAGACGTTGCGTAATGCGATCGTGGTGGTTGCTGCCATCACCGAGCGGATCCGCATATCTCTGTTGCTGCCGCTGCAGTTGTTGCTGTTGTTGATGCTGAGGCTGGGAATCCATGATTGTTGTAGACTGGTGGATAATTGATCGATGCCAGGGTTGCAACCTACTATTGTACCGGACCTTTGCAATAAGGATGATCTTTGAGCCCGTCTACTTTAGATCTTTACTAAGTTGACAAGATGCTAGCGTGAGGGGAGTCTGTGTGTGCTCTGTTCTTTTACACGAAGCGATCACCGTTTGATATATCGATCAACTTTCACAACAGCACCCCCAAAAGCCTCAACAAGATCATGGGACGTTAAAATTCTCATCGGACCATGGCCAGTACTACCATACGTTATTTTTAGCCCCACATCGCTGGCCAACAAACAATATGACCCAGAAA
Organism: Powellomyces hirtus; assembly: GCA_025526995.1. Lineage (NCBI taxonomy): Eukaryota > Fungi > Chytridiomycota > Chytridiomycetes > Spizellomycetales > Powellomycetaceae > Powellomyces > Powellomyces hirtus. The sequence goes on along the minus strand of JAHLKG010000023.1, from coordinate 95,988 downwards.
GAAAGGAGGCAATATATGAGGCTGTATGTTAGTCATGATGCCTTGCGTCGGAGGGTTCTTCTGAATTAGCATAATACCCTCGATCACGCACCTTGTAGCCTAGTATTCTGCTATGGGGTTCGTTGGACTTTGTCGGAGCTTTGACGTCCTGTTGCTGACTAAGCGATCTTGTCTCAAAATCGGGAACCAAGTACGGTCGGTATGCCTCAATACTCTCCCAATAACCTCAACCTGAATGCGGCTGTTACACAGTTTCATCAGAGAGTAAATTTCATCGACTATATTGACACATGTATCATTATCCTATCATTACCCATCCCGTAATTCCAATCCCATCCCATCGTCATGTTTTCAGGAGGGGCGACATGGAGCCAGCCAATGGGCGTCACGTGTCGTTAAACCTTTGGCCGATTGAAGGGGCACTGCAGGGGATGACTTATGATTTAGCATGCGCTTTGAGCAGTTTCTGCAAGCCAGCAAACGTCGTATGTATTTTGCTTCCCGCGCCAATGTGTTTTGTATATTAATATCGAATATGTAAATAGATATGATGGGATGATGAGTGTCTGCACAGCCGCACAACTCAAACCTTTTAGTTTTCCAAACGTGTGGCGATTGCCGAAATCTAAGCACTCGTTCGCTCGTCATCGCATCCCCGCATATAGACCAGGATTGTAAAACCCCGCCGTCTGAAAGATTGGCAACTGATGAGTTGACGCTTTTAGATCGGAAACGGGCATTCGTGGCGAACAGTCCTTTTTTGTCTGTGACCCAACTGATTGTATTATCTATCACTGCACCCTCAAAGAACGCTCGCGCGGGGGAAATGTCGCGCGTGTCAAACCGGCACTTTCTCACATGCGAAACTAGCGTATCCACAGCCCGCTCTTTTGGATCCCAGCCCGCTGATTCTTCCTAACACGCTTTTCGGCAACGGTAAACCAATACATGGGAAACGGATCATCTTAATGGTTCTTGACAATCCCATCCCCCGCGAACCTTGTCTTGCCTCGCGTGCAATGGAAACCATGAACAGGACGCAATGAATCGACAGAACATGCACAGCCGCATCCTGCCAAACCAATGATAGGACTCAGCGCCGTCCGCCCACCGCTCCTCTACGCCGCCGTGAACTTGTCCATCCCACGTTGTTTGTTCTCTTGTGTATACCGTGAACTCCTTGCTTTCTCCCCAACATACGCAATTGCAGGTGTTGGTCATCGTTTGTCAAAGCGTTGCTGTAGATCCACTCCACATAATCTCGAACTTGATAGCTTTACTACCGCTGCACCTTTATCTTTTCACCACATCCCACCCTTGATTGCTGCTCCCTGCTTTCTTCATATGAATAAATTGACAACCCAACTGTTCCCACCGTCCGTCAACCACTCCACTGTCACCTTCCCCGACAATGATCAAGCCCACACCCAGCTGCCCGCGATCGTCGTAACCCAGTCGTCGCCCGAGCCGACCGCAGCACGACACCCTTCTCGTCCGAGTTCCTCGACCCGTCACCACCCCGCTCGCTTCACCACGGACGGCATCTTCAATATACACGATAGGTGCAGGGGTCACCTTTGAACGAACCGCAACGGGCACATCCTCGCTCGCGTTGCCTCCGCACCCCAATACGCCACCGACGGGATACTTTCTCTCTCTGCGCACATCGCATTTCTGCGGTGTCATTCTTTGGATCCGTGCTGGCCATGGTCGCGGATTACATCAACACGGTGACGCTGTTTGAACAGTTTGCCGTGTCGGTGTCGCATACGACGGGAAACACGTCGCAAATGGCCGCGGCGCTGGTGTTGGGACAATTGGCGAGCGCGAGAAAGTATGCATTGAGCATCTTTTCCTTCATTTTTCGCGCGGGGGTTAGTGGGGCCGGCCATCTTGGGATCCTCGACGTTTCATCTGCGGCGAGGTGAGCAGTCAATGCGTGGGCGGGAAGAGAAAATCGGACAGTTGCGAGAAGAGAGGGAGATGGAGCAGACGGATGGCTGATGGCAGAGGAGAAGAAGAGGGATGGAGTCGAAGAAACAACAACAACAAAAAGAGCAGGAACAAAAAGCGACAGCGCGCAACGCCGGATGGCACTCTTTCGACAACACTTTGGTCAACCGCTACCTGAACGAAACAAACATGCCGTCTCCACCTGCATCACCAACCGGACCCGTGCCTACCCAGTCCTCTTCCGAGTTTCGCGAATACTACGGTTTTGTGGTCTACCTCACTTCGTTTGTCGCGTTCGGTTGGAAACTGGCTCAGGCTATCTCATTGCAACACTGGACCGGATTATAACCTTTGACAACTTTTTCCGCAGCAACATATTTGGTCTGGGCTCTATGTTCGGATGAGGTTATCAATGGACTTGGAGTCTACTACTATCCAACACGGTAAGCCCTGGGCATGATTTCCTGGAAAACGGGGATGCGCCGAGTATGCGCGTAAACTCAAACATTGATTTCCGGACCAGGTGGTGGGCTCTCGTCCTCCCCGTCTACATCCTAGGTCTAATCCCCTTTACAATCCTCATGTTCACTGGAACAAACCTGTATCGCACACCGCCGCTGACCTCATTTGATACCATAAGTGGTAAGGCCGACCCAAAACCATGACGGCCTATTAATTTGCTAATACCCGCACCAACCGATTATCCATCCATTTGTTTTTGCATAGAGGAAAAGGCCAAAGTGTTGGCTTTCCCGCTTGATGCGCACAAGCTGAAGAAGCTGGCCAGTGAAGACTCCATACCGGAGATAGAGGACATACCGCTGTCGATTGTGAATCAAATACTGTACAAATGAGCTTGCTACGTGGCCGGAGGACGCTCTTGATTGGAATGGTTTTTGGTACAGTGTTCCACATCTTCGACATTAATCGTAGCTTGCCACGTGGTGGGGACGTAGAATGGAACCCGGATGTCGAGAGGAGGGATGGATTTGGCTTAATGTCGAGTGGGCGGGAACTTCTATGCGAGACATCTGGGCCCAGCCGCGGCTAGTCTTTGCTCGATCCTCTGTGAGGCCATCGATTTGGATCTTCTCATCGTGCGTTTCTCACAGATACGGCATGATCATGATCATGGACGCATGTGCGATCATGGCATCCTACGCCATGGACCGCTCACACGTTGCTCAAGGCGCCTCTTTCGCCTCTCTCGCGTGCTGATCCCGCTGTACTGCTCGTTTTTCACGGGCAGTGCGCTGGGGAGTGGACAAGATGGGCCAAGATGCGTTGATGATCCCCGCAGGCGTGGAAGCGACGTTTGGGATGGCGCATTTGACGTGGTGGTGGTGTGGTTACATGTCCAACACGTGGTGTGCGAGACGGGAACGCGGCGAGAAGAACCGTGCTGAAAGATATTTGCAACGAGTTTGATGAGTGATCTGATACTATAGCCTTTTTTCCATATACATATACCCCCTGGCCTAGGTGGGATCGCATGGTGATCCATGGGATACATCCATCTATTGTGATCGAATTTATACGACAGTGCTCTATGCTGCCGTTCTAGTCTACAGGCAGATTTACCACTATTTAAGGCAGAACAGAGTCATCAGTAACCAGTCTTGGTGTCCACCAAGTTCAGCAACGTTTCTCCTGCTGCCAATCGGCAAAGATGATCATGTATATGGGAAGCTTGGGTTAGCGGATCACCGTCAGCGCCCATGTGAGGAATAACGGTCACGCGCGGGTGTTGCCAAAAGGGGTTTTCCTTCGGCAACGGTTCGACGCAGAATACGTCAAGGGCCGCATGCGAGATGTGGCCGTCATCAAGAAGTTGGAGGAGGTCCTGCTCGACAATCACTGGACCGCGGCCGAGATTGATGACGGTGGCGGTGGCCGGGAGGAGTGAGAGTGTGGCCTTGTTGAGAAGGTTTTGGGTGTCGGGTGTGAGTGGGAGGAGGATGACGAGGATGTCAGAGCGGCGGAGAATGGTGTGGAAGCCGTCTGGGCCGTGGAACATTTGGATTCGGGGGTCGGCCGAGGGGCGGGGACGGTCGGATCGCGCCCAGCCTGCTACGTCAAAGTCAAATCGTGCCAGCTTTTTTTGCGAAAGAAGGTGCTACCATATCAGCATCAACGGAGAAAAGCCGCTCGTAGGAGGCCATCCATCAGCAAATTGGGTAGCCCACCTCATTCGCGCACGCAAGCCCCAGATCCCCCAACCCCAGCACACTGACTCTTCTGTTCCTCGCCACCACATGCGGGATCTTTTTCCACGTCGAGCTCTGTTGCTGGCGTCTATAGTCATTGTGGAACCGGTGAGCGACGAGTACGTGGGCGAGACACGACTCCACCATCGACATAGTCGCTGACGGGTCGAGCAGGCGGACGACGGGGATGGAGCGGTCCCAGGTCGTGTCTTTCAGCAGTGGGTCTACCCCGCGAGACAGGGAGACGATGAGTTTGAGGTGGGACAGTTTGGCAATGTCGCCTAGAGGAAGCCGACGGGCGGTGAGATGACGAGAGGCGCGCCGTGACGATGCGAGGGTGAGCCCATACCAGGCGCCGGCTTTGTGAGAACGAGTATTTCAACATCCTTCACGTCGTATTTGCCCTGGTCGTGCGCGAAAGAGTATATGGTCGCCTTTGGAAGGACGCTGCGGAAGGCTTCCATCCACTCGTCGTTGAGGACTCGAGGGACCATGAGGAGCAAGGTCCCCGCGAACTCTTCTCCTGTAGTCATGTCTGGTGGATGTGCTGATTCGCTGTGGTGCAACGGGAGGTGAGCAGGAGGCCTGTCCAGGGTCTTAAATAGCGAAAAATAAAAAGTGTGAAGTTGGGCTGATCCAGCGGCAGCAAAGCACGACGCGAAAGAGTGTTCCATGTGGCTGTGTTTGTTACTTCAAAAAGTGAACGCCCTCACGAGACTCTCTTTACATACAAAAAGCTGCATGGCACTCCTACCCCAAACCCTAACCCTTGGCAGACCTGCTGCGATTATGAGTGCGACTAGGCCCTCACAAGGCACACTCTGGTCGATCACTCACTCGGTGATCACTGAAAGAACAAAAAACAAAAGGATTCAGAGCGAATGGGTTTCGAAGGCTGTGCAAGTCAATATGTGATGTGATGCTTACGTGATCGACTGGGTGATTGGCAAAATCGCACAAACGTTGTCATCACTCTTGATGCAGCAAGAATATCCTTATACGACGGCGACGTACTGCAACAACAATTGACAAGAACATACAACGAAGGAAGCTACATTCCCCTTATATAAAGCTCGGCACCTGACTCTCCACGCACGCATTCACCCATTGCTGCACAAGGTCCCCGTTGTCTGGCGCCCCCCACCAACCATGACATCTTACCAAGATGCGATAGCCGCAATGCTCAGGCCGACAGAGACCTGTCCAGTGTCCCTCGAACTCAACTATGTCAAAAAGACTGGAGAGCGGAAACGAAGATGTCTAGCTGTCTTTAGAAACGTCCAGGGTGGGGAAGAGGCCGGGTAGGTCTGGGCATTTCGTTTCCTTCGCAATCAGGGCGAGCTGAGCTCTGAAAAGAGGCCTGCAAACCCAACAAGGGCTGGTTGCGGTGTGAAGACCAAGGGCGATGAGAGAGCCGCAAAAGATGCATGGACCAAGATCTAGACCTGTTTGTTGACGCTATGGCTCTCTTCATAGTGTCTTCATCCTCAAACGAAGAGCGGGCAACACGGCTATGGTTTTCGACATGCTGCCCATCTTTTCCGACTTTCGCTTAACCGTGTGTGAGTGCCGCGCCCCTGATTATCATGTTGCAATATGCAAGAAGGCATGCTGACCGATTTGAATACCATGCGAACAGCTCAGAGCAAGGCCGTGAAGCTTGATGATCCAGAACGCTTGTCTCCGAGTAGAACCGGTAAATACTCATCAGTGGATGCCCGTCACAACACGGCTCCCTCTTTCCATAATCAGAAGGCGCTCAATTGAGTTGACCAGGTCTTTGTCGTTAGATTTCACCTTGCGTCTGTCTTCTGGAAATCGCGAAATGAAGCTCGAAACGGCGGCGCTGGAGAAGCTTCAGCCGATGCTGGTTGAGCTCAAGCGACTGATGGCCGTGGCTCGTAAGAATGATGCAGCACGTTTGCGCGTCCTACCATCGCGTCAACACCTAAAGTGCCGCTTGCAGAACAAAGGAACTACGTCGTTGACGGTGGCACGCATACATGGATGCAGTTCTACGAACACAGTAGGAAGAGCGCCAGCATGGCGCTCAAACAAGCAGGGCATACCGGTAAGTAGTGGAGCATGATATCTTCTCAGGTCTTTGGAGAGCCCAATTGACCTCTGTGCTTTTTTACAGAGGAAGCTGAGCAAGGTATGGCGATAGGTTCTGAGATATCACATTACGCGGTGCGAGAACTTACCTCCGGCACACTCGCCCGCCTTCAGATCGTGCTCAGGCGACAATGGCCAACCCTTTCATTAGCTTCGACAATTCCGTAAGCGGCAGCAGCATCAAGACAATCAAGGAAGGTTGGGCAGCAAGGGAACTTCGCGCGCGAGAAACTAAGGTTGCCGCGTTCGAGCAAAAACGGTAAATGCTTTGCAGTTTTCCTTGATGAAAATGGGAGGAGATGCGAATCTGACACGCGCTGGGTTGATAGCATCTTTGTGGGATCTTGGAACGTGAATGGACAATCGCCTACACAGCCATTATTCCCATGGCTTCGGGTTGCCGTGGGGGAAGAACCATCATTATATGTTCTAGGGTATGCGTCGTCCAGCGTATAGGATTGACTCCCGCTCACCATACTGTCTCCAACGCTCAGATTTCAGGAACTTGATCTGAACACCGGCGCGTATCTATATAGCGATACCACCAAGGAGGACGAGTGGTGTAAAGGCATAGAGAATGCGTTGAAAACCAAGACGCACAACTTTGTGAAGGTGAGTTATACAAACCCGGCATTGGCAATCTATCTATAATGACTTATGAAGTTTTGCTCTTGTTAGGTTGTTTCCAAACAACTTGTGGGAATGCTGATCGTACTGTACGTAAATGAGGCAGAGAAGGAGCATGTGCGGGAGGTCTCCGCGGAATATCTAGGCACTGGGCTTTTAGGCATGATGGTAATGGATACGATCATGCATTCGGAGTGGAAAGTTGGATATCTCACACAAACTCGTCATTCGCGCAGGGAAACAAAGGCGCGGCCGCCATCAGGTTCCGGTTTTACGATTCTTTTTACTGTTTCGTGAATTCTCACCTGGCTGCTGACGCGAGTATGGTCGACCGCCGAAACTCGGATTATGCCGAGATTTGCCGGAGAATCACGTTTCCGCTTACAGCTCAGTACCCCGATTTCACCGCCTACGCTCACAACAATCCGTGGGTTGCAAGTTTCTACGATGCCCGCCAGAATGCTGTAGCTTCCTCGAGTGAAAATGCGGGCAAAAACGTTTTCACCATCTTTGACACCGACCATCTCTTCTTCCTCGGCGATCTGAACTACCGGATTTCGCTCCCCGATACCGATGTCAAGCAGATTTTAAAATCAGGCGACGTGAAGCAGCTGCTCAAATTCGATCAGCTGCTGATCGAACAACGGGCCCGACGGGCTTTCCATGACTTTAACGAAGCGGCCATCACATTTGCGCCAACGTTCAAGTATGATATTGGGACAAACACGTTTGACACGAGCGAAAAGAAACGTACACCATCCTTTTGCGATCGAATTTTATGGTTTCAGAACCCGTTACATGTCGATGACTCTTTGTGGATATGCCCCAAATGGTATCGCAGCTGCATGGACTTGACACTGAGCGACCACAAGCCCATCATGGCACTGTTCGAAACCGCGGTCCGCACGCTGGACAAGGCAAAACTGATGGCTGTGAACGAGGACATTACGCGCGAGCTTGACAAGTTTGAGAACGAGTCCCTTCCCGATCTGCACATTACTACCAATATTCTCGAATTCGGCGATATCCGCTACAATGTCCCCGTCACCAAGACACTGCTTGTAGAGAACAAGGGACAGGTGATTGCGCAATACCGGTTCGTGCCCAAGCCGGACCAGAGCCAGCCCTGCAAACCATGGTGCTACGTCAACCCACCCGTGAGCTCCTTGTTACCTGGCGATCAGCTCAAGATCAATGTTACGATCCTGGTGGACAACCAGACGGTGCCGACCCTGAATGCCATGACCGACACGCTGGACGACATTCTGATCCTGCACACAGAGAACGGTAAAGATCACTTTCTCTCCGTGTCAGGAAACTGGCTGCCGAGCTGTTTTGGAACCAAAGTGGAAGCGCTGTGCAAGTTTGTCCGACCCGTGCGGGAGTGGTCGACAAGCGAACGCAAAACCATGTTTGTCTCACCCGTCGTCATGGGCGACTCGGGCGGCGCTATCGATGATGGCGCGTTCGCGGAGCGAGCGGCCGCACCTGAAGAAGACGGGCTCAGCCCGGACCCGCCTGCCCTCGACGCGGAAAACCGATTCAGCATCCCGTACCAGCTGTGGCGCATGGTCGACTTCCTGTTCCGCTACGGCATGGATGTCGACAATCTCTTCACGTCCGGGGGCGACCCGGCCATTGAAGAATATATCCGCGAATGCCTCGACACGGGGGTCAAGTTCGACCTCACGGTGCTGTTACTCGACCCGGACACTGCGGCGGCCTATCCCGAGGACGATCCAGACGACGGAGACGAAAGTCCCCCCGAAGACCTCTCCCGCCGAACATCCGCAGCCGATACACCGCCACAACACCCTTCCGCAGACGCCGAAAGCGGCTCCCGCACCCCGGTCGACAAACGCGACAGTGTCCACCTCGACCTCGACACCCTCCTCAAAGACGTGCCCACCCCACACACCACCACCCTCCTCGGGCTCGGCTCCACCACCTCCCTCGAGCCAGCTACCCACTCTGTGCCGCTACCCCGCGCCCGCGGCCGCGCCGTTGCGGTCGCGTCCATGGCCGAAACCCTCCTCCGGTTCTTGGACAGCCTTGAAGAATCGGTCGTCCCGACATCCATGTCGATGCGCTGCACCCTGGAAGGCTACTTGACGTATGTTGCGGCGAGACAGACGGTCATGCGATTGCCGCCGACCAGCTATAATGTGTTCAAGTATCTCGTCAAGTTCTTGCGCGCGGTTGTCGAGAATTATAAGGGGAGAGGAGAGTTGGATGTGGAGCGGTTGGGTAAGTTTCATCAAAATGATACATATACGTATCCCCATATGACCCGACCACCTGACACTCTAAATTTTGTTATGGCCTTCACTTTCATCTCCACCCAGCCGACATTTTCGCACCGGCCATGCTCCGCCTCCCCAAACTCGCCGACGGCACCCTCCTCACCACCGCCAGTGGTGGCAACACCGTCCCCGAACCCATCATTAAAGGAGCAATTGCCCCCGGAATCACGTCCTCCGCCACCACATCCACCTCCACCCTCCCCAAACCCGCTTCCACCACCACCACCACCACCTACCCGTCAGGAATCAACATCAAATACGCCACCATCAGTACCGGCAAATCCGGCCTCTCGCTCTCCAAAACGCAACCCGCATCGGCACAATCACAAACCCAATCACACACGACCGGAAAAGTGATGATCGGTGGCGGAACGGGCGGTAGCAGCAACATCAACGTCGCGGCATCATCAGCATCAGCAGCAGCATCATCGTCGTCGTCGTCGAACCCGACATCACCGTCAGCGAGCGCGTCAACCCTCCCACAGAACAAAGCCTCGGCCGCGGCCGCCAATGCGGCGTCGGCCCAGGAGGACGTCGTGGTTAGGAAACGACGCTTGTTTTTGATGCATTTCCTGAATTTGGATAACCCAGAGTTGTTGTGAGGATGCGGTTTGGAGCGAGAGAGAGAGAGAGAGAGAGAGAGAGAGAGAGGGTGTGTGTATAGAGCATACTTAAACAACGGATCTTTGTTGGGTTCGTCACTGTTTATCCCTCTGGACCGTTCCTTTTTTTCGTTCCCTTCCGTGCACAATGGATTCCCCTTCTTCAACACGCTTCCATTGCGGCGTACTCATATACTGGCGCACACTACCATAGACACAAAGTTGCTTTGGAATGTACAGTAGTTCCCCAAAAGTCGCACCGTCACATTAGCACTACAGGTCAGAAACTCCGGCTCGGGAGAGAGTGCTGTGCTTCAATCTTTCGCCACTCGGCCTTGCATCAGCGGGGTCGCACCGTGTTACCACGTTCGAGACCCTCGAACTGGCCTCCATTCAGGTATTGGAATCAGGACATGGCAAGCGTGCACAACTTTGATCTGATCGTTCGATCTATGATCAATGCGACGGGCAGATGGATGCATCTTAGTCGCTAGATACACACACTCGTCCCCCCCGCCCCCCTCCCCCCCCCCCCCCCCCCCCCCCCCCCGGTTTTTCCTGGCCAGTTGACGCTTGACCCCGGCTGCAGGGGTGGTAACGCCACCCTTTCATTCTTGTACCATGTGACGGGGTTATAGAAACACAAAACCCACAGATTGCTCGTCTTGGGGGCATAAACATAAACGAGTTGGGCAACCAACACCGCCGCGCCTCCCAAGCCGCAAACCACCAGAAAAAAAACTAGCTCTTTACTCAGATTGACATTTCTATAATATGATGATGCGCACAGCACACCCATGCGACTTGTGCATGCCAGCATGAGCGTGAGGAGCGAATACATGGGGTGCTAAATGCGTTGGGTGGCAAAAACGGCTACTGTATCTACTATGTACAAGGAACCCGTCAATACGATGTGGGATGGATGATGTATGTGTGTTGTTGGAGAGCGCTATGCGGTTGGTTGGCTCGATCTGGGGTACGTGGTGCATGTGAAGTGTTGGTTACTGGGACGCTTGCAGCAGTTCTTTTCGTTTTGTTTCCTCCCTGTATTCCGCAATTCGATTCCGTTTAGGCGGTTGCGGTTGCTGTGGTGGGCCACCCGGCGACAGCGCGGGTGGGGGGCGGAGAGGGTGCAAGGTCTTTTTGGGCTGGGTTGGTGTTTGGGGAGGGCGATTTGCGGACGTGGCGGGCGCGGCGGCTGCACCTTGCTTTGGTGGTGCTGCTTTTGCCGTCAGCTCCTGGTATTGGGTGGTCAGCCTGTTCATCAGCTGCTTGCCTTCGGATCGCTTCGTTTGCACATCCTGCAAGGCGAACCAGTCTTGATCCGCGTTGAGGCGGTTCTGTTTCGGGGAATGCATCCACATAGTAATGAGCGTGGTATTCGATGCTGGGCCATAAAAAATCACGGACCGCGGCGCGCATGCTAGACTTACGAATATGATGTTCAGATACTTCCGCGGATCCTTCAGGAATACCTCCACGTAGTACAAGAGGTAGATACCGCAATCGCAATGATTGGGTTGTACCGGCACCTGACGAATAGCGGTGTGAGTTCCTCATTAACGACACGCGAGCATTGTGTGAACCCTTCTCTCTCTCACCTTTGCGTGAATACCCTGTATTTCCTTCTGATCGATGGTGACTTGCAGTTTCGCTTCGGCTTCAGCGGCAAGGTATCTAAGCAATGCTCCGCGTTAGCACTGAGCCATCTCAACGAATGAAAGAAACTGTCTTCTTACCCCTTCAGGCGCCTGATTGCGCCAGCATGCTTGGCGTGCAGAGAATCCAGAATGATGATATGACATCTGAGAGAGACCAACCAAGCAGGTAAGCCACTAAGATTCCTCGATGATGACTGTGCCACAGAACATGCCGACATGCGCCACGTACTGTTTCTGGCTTTCCGCGGTTTTGGCCTGGTGCCTTTCGGCGTCTCTCAACTTTCGTTCTGCTTCCTCCTCTGCAGTCAGCTTTTTCCGCCCTTTTCCTTTCGACTTGTAAGTGTATGGGCCCTTCATGGACTGGAAAACTTCAGAATCTACGTCTTCGCTGTCTATGACGAAAGAGGCTGAAAAGGATCCATCCAGTGTGAGGAGGAAAGCGGCACAAGTGGAATCTTTCCCATGACAACGGAATACCCACCAGGCAGGTCAATATCCATGGTATGAACCCCCTCTTGAATTTGAGCCACGTCCAAATCTTTCAACTCGACCAGCGAGTCATCAGCAGGCAAACTGCTTGCATCAATGCCGCAAGGCTTTGTATCCATGCGCGGTTCGTCGACCACCATTGCAGTCTCGTCCGTACCACGCAAAAGGGGTTCGTCTCCGACGTTGCGTGTCTGTGGTCTGTCGGAAAAGAGCGAGGCTTCCACCGCAAGGGAGGTGGCGAGATCCTCGGCACTGAAATCCTCTTCAACCTCATTCTGTTTTAGCAGGGCCCCGGGATTGTAAATTAAGGCAAGGTACCAGTGCATGCTGTCGAACCTCAGTCAGACATCGAATTCACTTGCCGTCTCCGACACTGCTGAGAACTCACTTTTCGTTGATCGGTACAAAAATGTACTTTTTGGAAAAGAGATCGACTTTGGATGTCCACTTCTTCACTCGGTCGTAACCACTTGTCTCTGGGGCTCCTCCTTTCCTGTTGGTAGAGAGTAAGCCTATCCGTGTGGCATGTCAGTGCACTTGAGTTCTTAGCGCACCTTGCTTGATCGTCCTTGAAAGACAATTGCTCGTAAAAGAAGGTATTGAAGTGATGGACTTGCTCTTGCAATTTCTCGGGGGATCCGAGTATCAGGTGTCTGAAGGAGACTGGTTATTAACAACTATGAAGCACCGATAAACCATAACACGCGCTACTCACTTGAGCATAAACTCAATAACAACATCATTGAGGAATTCTCCATCGTCAAGTCTATCATAGTCTTCTTGTCTAACCGACACGGCATTTTTACCCTCCATGGGATATCGGAAGAGCCTACAAGGTCTGCGTTAGCTGAAATTTGTTTGCCAGCGACGAGAAAAGGCAATCCTCACTCTTGATGGGGTGGGAACTTCGGCTTTGCTTGCGATTTCGTATTGGGGGTATCAAGTTCCTCATCTTCATCTCCCGTACGTTTTCGCTTTTTGATACCTTTATTGAACTCAAAGTGTAGCAATGCTACTTCCTGCTTGCTGATGAAATAGCATTAATATTTATCTCGGTACCATCTCAAGGTAACAGTCCAACTACGCACTTTGCCTTGTCTAATATACTGCCTAGTGGCCTTGATGGAAGGAGCCGGATCAGTCGATCAATTTCCTGAGTGGCAACTTGACACACGATGCACGACTGGTCGGTCCGCATAATTCCCAAGAAAGCCGGGTTTGGAGGCGAAGGGACGTCATACTGCCAAGATGAAGGTCAGGCGAGTGAAATGTGCTGCGTCTAGGTGTGAGGTGACTCGTTTCATCATACCAGAATCTTGGTTATCACTCTTCTTGGTATCGAGAGCTTTCCGAAAATACCAGAAAACTCGATATTCTCATGCGCCTTCAATTTGATGTCGTCTTGCTTGATAGCAAGCAGCTTTCCGTCTTCGACAAGTGTTATTATAGATAGCACGGGGAACTGGCCAAACTGGTGTTATATGAGATGCAGCTTCATTTGTGTCATTAGAAACCGCGAATATCCCGGGACGTACAGGTGGATCATCCTTCCGGTCGCCCTCCAAATCGATGGATTGAGGCATGGTTTGCTGTTTTGGCTGCGGGCTCAGCATTTGGAGTCTTGTCCGAGTGGACTTTCCCTGCATGGCGCCGATCTTTCCTGTTTTGCTTATACCTGTCCCACCAGATGGAACAGGAAACTGATGATAGAACGGAGTCCCCTTTGTGACCCCCTTTGTCGTCCGTATGCATTGTCGTCTACTCTCTGTGCGGTGTGAAGGTCGAACGGTTTCGTAGGATCCTTTGATACGGCATTAGAGGACGCGCAAAGTTGCCAATGATGCAAGTTACCTCCCACCTGTGTTGTCAAGGTCAACAACGACATCACTTCGCTTCGCTCCGGGATAGTCGAACATCTGCTCAAGTGAGCTTAGGTCCGTCGCGGGCATCTCTAACTTTCTCGCATCACAGTCTAGCTTCTTTGCCTGAAAGAAACCTTCGTAAGCTGGTTGATATACAGCAGGTGTTGTACAGCTTCCAACCTCACATCACAAATGTGATGCACATGGAGCGCGATCCATACCTGCGCAACAACCGCTGCGTTAAGCTTGGGTTGGTTGAGTCGGGTTTTCACCAATCTGTCAACTGGCTTGTCTGGGGTCCGGGCGTTTTGTGAGCATGTCTACATAGACTTACAAGATAAAAATCGGTCAACGTGCTCACACCTTTCTGTCCATAAAACACACCGGGACTTGTGCCTTTGGAAGCATCTGGTATTCTGTTGGCGGAAGGCATTCTTAAGGTGGAAAGGAGAAAGTCAGGTCGTCTATACGTTTTCAGAGGTTGTCAATCGTCTTTACTGGTGACTGACCGTGGTGATTGTATTTCGACTGATGTCTTTTGGTTTTTGGTAATTGTACGAGGCGATGTTTTGGGCGTTTGTGGTTGTGATTGTGGTCGAATCAGTGATGGTGATGATGGTGGTAGTGGTGGTGGTATTTCGTCTGGCCCGCTTATGTCGATAATGCCGTTGTCGTGTTGCGGAACGGGAGCTGGTGTGGACAGCTGGCTTCCGGGCTGCTTCATGGGACTGGAAATGGAGGTAAAGAAGTCGAGGGTGGAGTAGCGCATTCGTCCTTTTGAAAGTGTTTTCTGCAGAGCCGACCGACAATAGCACCGTCTAGGACTTTTCTCAAAGTCCAGGTCAGCTACTTGCTGGAGGCGGATACGAGTCTTGAAGGCTGACTTTCCCGACTGAATGTTATGTGTGCGGGATATAAGTGGGGGGTTGAACGATGGCAGTAGCACCTCCGTGTGTCAGTGAGCAGATAAGGAGCCGATGGGAATGCCGGGTTGGGAACCTGCAATTTCTGTATGCCGTTGTCGCCGTGCCCAACTGCGAATTTGGTTTCACTGCATACCGTAGGATCGTTGGCCTCTTTCCTCAACAGACGGGATGGCTTCATGGCCTTTATGCTTACGTTTCGTCTTTCCTTCTACATCCTAATTCAAGCATAGGCACGTGACATCCCACATGTAGTTTACCTATATCTATGCACAGAATGGATGCTAAATACGGGATGCCGCGCCACACGAAAACCGCCCGCTGAGTTTGTCACAAGTTTCACACTTCCCAAAAACACTCTCACCCCCGGGGATATAACACCGTCAAAGGTTCAGACGTCACAACCAAATTTGTAAACTTCCCATCTCTGTTGCTCACATAGCCATAACACGTCCGGCTGTCCGTTCCTTACCTCACCCCTTCCGTGGCATCTCCTGTTGTCGGCTCTTCCTTCCTCTTGTCGTTGCGGCTCAGTTAGCATGGCGTCCGGTCGCGACTTGCAACCCTACGAGACGCGCCGTGCTCATTCCGACTGGGAAGCAAACCCTGCCTACAACCACAGCCACCGGCCTAGAGCAGAAGGAGGAAGATCAGGTCGCGGAAGAAACGATCCATCGCAGGACAACTCTCCCCGCGAACAGTCTTCTCGTGAAGGCTCCAGAGCCACAAGCAGAGATAGAGACCGCAGAGAACGTCGAGAGCAGAGAGAACAAGATGGTTCCCGTGAAGAGTCTCGCGTGGGATCGCGAGCAGCAAGCAGAGACAGAGACCGCAGAGATCGTACGGAACGTAGGGAGGACAGGGGACGTGGAGACACAGATGGACAAAGACCTTCCACTGACTATCCAAGACCTTCAAGAGACATGGAGAGAAAACCTGCAGATGCTGCCTCAAGATCATTCGTGGAAGGCCAAGGAGAACCTTTGGTTGACAGACAATGGGCAGGTCAGCAGCACCAGCAATATGAACAGCAACAGCAACCTGAAGCGATAGGACTTCAGCCCGGGTTCTATTCCGCACGCAAGGAAGACAGTGTGGGCGCCACTGGCTACGACTACACCATGGATCAGCTGCAGCAATCCTCCCGATACCCACAGCAACAGCAGGAACGACATGGGTACCACCACCCCGACGTCAACCCAGACGAGAATGTTGCTTTTTGGGAGCAGGTTGCGCCCCAGCCCCCACCCGGACATTTGCAACCCTTCAATGTCAGATACCGCGCATTCCAGCCTCCCCCTCTGTCCATGTCCCGCTCCTCATCCTACAGCTCGCTGCCCGAAGCTCGTCTCGTCAACGTCAGCCATGTCGCGCCAGACGCAGCATACGGTTACATGCCGGACCAGTTCCCGCTACGCTCCGCCCCACAATCTGCTTATGCAACCCCCGCAACATCCGCCTACACTACACCGGCGTCCACGCCTTCCAACTCTGTCCCCGCTTCCCCTGCACAGTCCAGGCGACCGCCGCGGACGCAGCGTCAACCGTCGGTATACGGCGGACAACAGCGCAACATGCACCGCGTCGCCAGCACGACCCCCCTGATCAATCCCAGCACAGAAACACTCATCGAACCGGAACCATTGCAAGTTCTGCCCATGTCGTCACCCAAGAAATACCCACCCGTGCAACTCATGCAGCCCGCGGGCGCGAGAAAGTCATTCCAAGTACGAGCATTGGGTCGCAAAGCACTGAGCTTCCAACGCCGACAATGGTTCACGAACGTTTGCTGCATCGCCCTCTGCCCGTTCATGATGGTGATAGTGTCATTCCTCGTCGGAACCATTGTTTCGGGTCTCATCAAAGGCCAGGACCGCGGCTTTGACATTGTCTATTGCTCGGACCGCACTTCTATTAACGAGCAAAACTGGCCCATCTTCAACCTGAACGCCGAGGCCGGGATTGCCAACACCACTGCAGGCACCGTTCCTCGCACAACGCGACTCACCAAACATGCCAATTTCTACAGCCTGCTCCTCCTGGCGACCGCGGGAGGCGACATCCAGGAATTGACCGAACTCGGCCTCTTGTCGCTGTTTTCCGACATCCCTTGCGTCAGCTGGTTTGGCGAGGGATACCAAGTCGAACCCAGCAACAACGTCTACGCGCGCCCGCTTCGAAAACAGACCAACGCATATGCCAACAAGGACAGTGCCTACACCGCGGAAGTCTCCAGCGGATGGCTCGACATTTTCCGGTCCGACATTCTCGCTAAACCTCTCGAACTGAAACAGGCGATCTCGTTGGGATCCCAGTTTGCTCAGTACCAGATTCGACCGTGGGCCCTCGTTGGCGTCGGACCAGGCGTCGACCCCAATGAGATTGGCAGACCACCCATCCCACGCCCACTCAAAAATCTCAACGAGATCCCATCCACCATCCCAGGCAGCTCCAATGCCTCAATGTTCAAACCCGGATTGAGCGCCAACGGTCTGCTGGACACCATCGAGCCCCGCTGGTATGTCGATGCGGACGTCATCAACACGCGCATCGACAACATCCAGCAGGTCCCCTTCTTTACCTTCAATTCCCAAACCCCCAAAGAGCTCAACACGGAACTCACAGCCGCTCTGGAAAGCGTCCTTACCAAACTGACCACAGTGGATCAAAGTGTCCTCTACAAATCCTCCCGCACATCCGCAGATCTCGCCACGTTCGTGTTCCGGGTCAACAACGTCACAAAAGAAATGCCCTATGGCACAATCTACTTTGAACAAATCGACCATGTTCGCAAACAGTACAAGTACACGCTTTCCATGGGATTCGATAACCGGTTGGCGACGTCTGGTGTTTTCCCCACCGCCGGGCGCCGACAGGCTTTGCAGATATCTCAGCTCTCCAACGCGATCCTCAGACGATCCAACCCGGAGCTGCAGGATGCGGTCATCACTCAGGGAACCCGTCTGTTTCCTCAGGTCACCACTGGCGGCATCAACCTCTCCATCAGTGGGACCATTGGTCGCGTGCTGTACCCTTTTGCGCTCTCGTTTCTGTTGCCCATCTTTACGCTGGTGCTAGTCCGTGAGAAAGAAGATAGAGTTCTGATGATGATGAAGATGGTATGCGTGCGAGCCACTCAGTCTCTCCGCTTCTTCCCCAGAAGCCCTGGTTGCAATGTCACGCGCGCTCATTCTTTTTCCAACTCTATTCTTTCCCGCAGAACGGACTCAAATCCAGCGTGTACTACCTCTCCCACTACATCACCTTCTTCCTCCTGTACTGCATTTCGGCCGCCATCTTCCTTGCCAGCGGTGCCGTGACCAAGCTTGACATGTTTGTCAAGACGGAGATCACGGCTCTTATCATCCTGCTGGTTCTGTGGGGCGCCGTGCAAGTTGCCATGGCACTGTTCTTTTCGAGTTTCTTTGATAGGGCTCAGAACGCGTTGCGTAAGTGACCAGCATGCAATGGGTAGAAGTTGATCGAACCCTGCGACTTGTTACTGAAGACATGTCGTTTGCAGTGATTGTATTCTTTGTAGTCCTTTGCGGAATCATCGTCTCCATTGCCGCCAATCAAGTCTTTGTGACAGCGCCCGCGGCATTCTTCCTCTGGCCGCCCTTTGCATTCTACCGGTGTCTCGCCGTCATCAACCAAGCCTCCTTTGCCACCAATGCCCGCCCTTACACGCTCACCAACCTTCGCCCCGGAGACGAGGTCTGGACCGCCATGATTTTCATGGCCGCCGAAACTGCCGTTCTGCTCCTGCTCGCCGTCTATTTCAGCCACATTCTCCCTTCGGAATACGGAATTCGGAAGAAATGGCATTACCCAGTCTCCCAGCTCTTCTCCTCCTCCTCGCGGGGACCCCGCCCGGGATCGGATTTCGCGGCCACCAGCAAGCACTCGCAACAACACTCGTACACAGCCGTGGAGAATTCGCGCGAAGACGACGATGTCCGCGCCGAACGCACCCGCGTCGAAAACTCCCAATACCCACCCAATTGCCCGCTCGTCATCAACGCCCTTCACAAAGCCTACCCGGCCCGCCACAACACCCCCGCCAAACAGGCTGTCCGATCCATCTCCCTCGCTCTCGCGCCCTCCCAAGTCTTTGGCCTCCTCGGTCCTAACGGTGCGGGCAAAACAACGCTCATCTCGATCCTCACGGGTCTCTACAGCCCGACGTCGGGCTCGGCCACCATCGCGGGCTACGATATCCGCACGCATATCCACGAGATTTACAAACTCATTGGCGTCTGTCCCCAGTTTGATCTGCTGTGGGGGGATCTCAGCGTGCTGGATCATCTCCTGTTTTATGCGCGTCTGAAGGGCGTGACGAGCAGTCAGGAGGCGGCCACGGCGCGACGGTGTTTGACGGATGTCAAGTTGAATGGGTTTGAGAACCGACTCGTAAGCGGACTCAGTGGCGGTGAGAAACGGCGACTGAGTATCGCGATTGCTCTTGTCGGTGACCCGAAAGTCGTGTTCTTGGATGAGCCAACGGTAAGAAACCAAGTCCGCGCCCTTTTCTTCACACCATTCTGTGTGGTTGTTGGTCAACCTCCATTCTGATCTGTCGCCGTGTGTGTTTCTAGACTGGCCTCGACCCCGAAGTCCGCCGGCTGATTTGGGACGTGATCGAACACGCCCGCCTCAACCGCACCATCATCCTCACGACGCACTCTATGGAAGAAGCCGAAACCTGCTGCCAACAACTCTCCATTATGGCGCAAGGCACCCTCACCTGCATCGGCCCGCTGCTCCGCCTCAAGCAGCTCTACGGCTCGGGCTACAAAGTGCACGTCACGGCCCGCTCACCGACCGCACTCAACCGCGCAACAAAATTCATCGAGCAACAGGTCTTGGGCACACTCACCACGTGGAATCGAGAACCGGACAAGTTGGCGAGTTTGGCACCCCTAGCTCCGCATCACCCGCGGACGGGACGGTGGGTCTTCATGCCCCGCCCGGGAATCGTGCAGCGGGTGCTGGCGATGCTGCCGTCCCTTGAGGGAGTTGTGGATTGGGGCATTGAGCAGCGCGGACTCGATGATGTGTTTTTGAACATTGTTGGAGAGGATCTGTTGGAGTAAAACGCTCCGCACGTCCCCATCACCTTATCGACAGGACACCACTTTTCCCACCTCCACACACGTTGGGACGGGACACTCATGGAGAGCCAGGATTATACCTACCTACCCACTGCAGCACATACATGAAAGACATACACCCGAAAACACTGTTTCCTCAGAAGTAGAAAAGCCCATCAATACACACTCTGATACTCGCTGCCCCCAGCCATGAACGTTAGAAGTAAACCAAAAGTGACAGGGAGGCGCAGCGCGTGGCGCAGAACAACGCGTTCCTGCTCGGGATCTGAGACGGGTGACAGCAGTGGACCAGCGACAGTTTCACTGCACTAACCACATCTTCCACCCCTCCCCTATTAAGCGTTCGAACACGAATGGGGACGCAGTTGACAAAAACATGGCCATTCTCCATGTCATGACCCACACAACACACATGCGAAACGCAGCACAAAACCAAACCCTCAACCAGTCCGTAACGTGTCTCACCGTAATCCAAATCCAATCGGGTACGGTGCGCCCCGATCCACAACCAGTAAAACATGGCGGATGTGCAGATATTTGAGACAACGTGGGTAGGAGTGGGTGGGGGCGATAGAAAAGAGAGAGAGCAACGCACGCCCCCGCCCAGCCCTCACCTCACCTCACCTCGCACCCCGAACCTCGGCTGTTGATAAAACGGAATTTGCGCTTGGAAGCCGCCCGCAATACCCCCCCCCCCCCCCGCTACTGGCCGACATCACATCCCCGCTGTGTTGGTGTAAAATTTTGCGACAATACCCACCTTATTGCCAAGTCTTCACGACCTACAGAAATGCCCACACCCTCAAGGTCTATCATAGTATGTGTGCCCCCAGGCTGAGCTTTCAAACCCCGGGTCAAACCAGTTGCATTCACCATTGTTGTGGTTCTGTGTGTTTGTTTCTTTTTTTTGGCAGGATGCGTTGGAGAAGGACGACGGGCGGATCACGGCGTTCAGGCAGCATCGGACCAACACCAGTACGTCGCGCCCCCAGCAAAAACGGGGAAAAAACCCACACACATTATGAAAAAGGCTGCGTGCACCGACCACTCGATATAGCGACACTCAACTCACATATTCCCATGTCCTTTGCTGCAGACTATACCGTGGACGTCTGCATGCCTGGTACTGTTTGTTTTGCATAACTCCCCCCACCACACATGCGTGCCGCTGTTGTGCGAGTCCCCCAGGCGGGTTAAATAGCACGATATGCCTCATTCATTTTTATTTTCTTCTTTTTTTTTATTGTATTTTCTGGGGGGTCTGTATGTTATCGATATGTCGTCGATTCCCAGATGGGACGAATCTGCGGTACGCCAATATCAGGCAAGTGCACACACACGTACGCACCCTCACAAACCGCCCACTAACCAAAAACCACCATGTGTGCCTCTCGCTAAACAAACGCCCGCCCCCACACAACAGTAAGGAACTCCTCGACTACTTTCGCGCCCGCGGCTACTCGTCCGGTTCCGCTTCCGGGTCCTCCTCCTCCTCGCCAGGCACCACCACCACCGCCCACCCGCAGTCCCCTCCCGACCCCCCCGCCTCCACCACCGCGCGCCGATGAGTGAAGAGCCCAAAAAAAAAACCGCCCATCTGTGCGCGTCTCCTGCTCTGCCATATCCCGCATATCCACATGTATCCACCAAACCTCCAGTTACCCTCCCCTACCCCTCCGCTACCGCATCCCAATCCGCCCAAAAGCTCCCAAGTCCAAAAATCAGTGCGAATTCTGCAAAACACACACACCCCTGTAACAGTCCAGTCCAGTCCCACAACCAACCACCTCGGCAAAAGCCATCACCGTATTCCCCAAATATCTCTCCCGGCCCAGTGTAGTATGCCAAACGCAAAGCGCCAAACCAAAAAAAAAAAAAAAATGGCATACCTTGTATCACAAATATATCAGATATTTCCTTCCCTACTTCGCTCTATCCTTGCCCCCTCCTCGCCTCGTCCAGCATCTCATGTTTGGGCTTTCACGTAAGCTGCTGGATGGATGGGCCCGGAAAACCCGAATTGAGCTGTTGTGAGAGTTGGGGGGGACGGAGTACCTCTTCCGTTCCAATCCACCATGACAGCAACAGCAAACCCCGGAAACATGGCCCAATAATCATAACATTAAACATTAACGCAAAAAAAAGGTGGGGGAGGGGGGAAACATCGCGAGCGTCCGGAACCAAGAGCAGGATGGAGAAAAAGAGGGAGGGAGAGCAACAGGAGGTGGGGCGAGACACGGCCGCCGGGGTGTCATTTTGCGCATGTGCAGGTGGTGGTGTATGTGTGTATGTATGGGGGGTGGCCGGGAGGTCGGGAGTAGTGGGTTGGGGATTTGGGGGGTGTGCATATCCTGCGGCATAAGCATCATTCTCTCACATGGCACGCGAGTGGTCTTTTTCGACAGAGTCAAAGTACGGATGGACGAGCGCCTTCTTGGCCGAGATGCGGTGTGCGGGGTTGTACGTCAGGAGTCTCTGTGTTGGATGACGGCGCCCAACAAAAAAAAAGCCCCTCCACATCAGTCACGATTTGACCGCGAAACGCAACCTTGGGGCGTCGCACTTACCGACAACAGATCAATCCCATCCGCGTCCAATTTCGGCACCACCGTCTTCAGATCCTTGCGACCCCAAACCGGGAACGTGGGTTTATAGTCGGGCAAGGCCGAGACGTTGGACCACGTTTTCTCGTCCGGTGTGCCGAGGGTGCGGAAGATGCGGAACAGCTCGTCAATTTCCGAGTCGCCCGGAAAGAGCGGTTGGCGGAGACACATTTCCGCAAAGATGCAGCCGACGCTCCACATGTCAACCGCGGTCGAGTAGTTTTTGGAACCCAGCAGAATCTCCGGCGCCCGGTACCATAATGTAACAACCTGTGCGTGGGGACGAGAAAGCGAAACATGAGGAAAGGTTGGCTTGGCCATTGTGTCCGAAAAAAATGGGAGCGAAAGAGTAACGCGGCGGTATAACTAAAGCCCTTGCTGGTGGGTGTTGTTGCTTTGTCCTACCTCGTGAGTGTACGCGCGCAACGGAACTCCGAACGCTCGTGCCAGTCCAAAGTCTGCCAGTTTCAGCATTCCATGTTGGTCAATCAGCACTGTCCAATGCAAGAGCGTCAGCAAAATCCCATGCCACCCAACCACAACTCCCCATTCTCCCAACCCCAGACTCACAGTTTTGCGGCTTCAGATCCCTGTGAATCACACGATGGCAGTGGCAGAACATGATCCCTTTGATCAACTGATACATGTAACTCTTGATCAGGGCCGACGAGAGGCCGTTGGTCTGCGTGTCCATGTACTTCTTCAAGTCCATATCAAGAAACTCGAAAATCAGATACAGCTTAATGTCGTTGTGGATAATGTCTTTCAATCTGCGGATGCGGGGAGAGGTAGAGGGCAAACGAAGTGTGTGAGAGACGAATTGTCCGAGCCCGAGATTCAAAGAGTAGATAGAGTGGGGGCCCAGCATAAATCCCTCCTAATACGAATAGAGGTATGGATGGGAGCAAAGCGCAATCATCCGCTCAGCTCCAACACTCCACACCAAATCCGTGCGCTCCGCATCCAAGCTTGCGCCGTCACAGCGCGCGCAAACAAGACCGGCTCCGCAGATTCCCCCCGGGCTCTCCCCCGTCTGCCAAACTCCACAAAGTCCCCCGACAGCCCAACTTACTGGACGATATTCGAATGGTTCAACTCCTTGAGCAACGAGATTTCTCGAATGGCCGTGGACGGCACGCCCTCGTCCTCCGTCTCGAGTCGAATCTTCTTCAGCGCAACAATATCGCCATTTTCGCGGTTGCGGGCCTTGTACACGACGCCGTACGTGCCTTCGCCCACTTTTTCAATCTTGTCGTATTTTTCCATTTCAAGTGTGCAGCTGCGAGCGCGAGGTGGGTAGGGGGGGTGGGGGTCCGAGATGGGAATGAGAAAACCAGCAATCGCGCAATCACGGGAAAGAAACGCGCAGTAGGGCAGGACGGACGAACGGGCAGGGGAAAGGGGACGATGGGAGAAAGCTGATGGGGGTCGGAGGGCAGAGTAAAGGCAAGGGCGGGATGGAGTGTGGAATGTGGGGACTGACTGCTGAGCTGTGAAATTCACCAGACGTGTGAAGGAAGAAAGGGCAACCCTTTCAGTCAGCAAAGTTGGGAAAGGGTGTCCGAAAGGGGGTCGTCCAGACAGACGGACCTGAATGTGGGATTCGGACATGCACGTGACCATGACCTCGGATTGGCTGACGTAAGGGGGCGAGGTGTGAAAAGCACACACCCCCGCTTTTCCCCAAATGTTTGTTCTCCATCACGTACGCTGCGTCCACTTTCTCCATCTACCCGCCCTTGACCGTATATACCTCTCGTCAACACCAACCAATGGCCACCGTCGCTCCGCAACAGCCCGACGCGGCTGCCGCCGACCTCAAAGCCCTCGTCTCGGACTTTCTGCGCAAACGCGGGGTCCTGGGCAGTCTCAAGGTATCGTATCGACACCCCCGCAGCTCGTAAAGCCAACAAAGAAAACAGTTAGTTTTTGCTGACTGTCGCCTTCCCTTCTGTGGTCCTCAAGGCCCAGCTCCGCTCCTCGGTCTTTGCGATCCTGAAATCCCCCGACGAAGCAGGGACCCTCAAACTGCCCTTTGAGAATCCCAGAGTCACCGCTTTGCGCGCTACTAAAGAAGGTACGACGCGCAACATACACATACTACACAAATGCCACACACTCGTCTCTACAGAACTGTTCGTGGGTGGTTATCAACCACGAACAGCGGTTGGAAGGTGATACATTGTGGGTCGCTCACAATCTTGTTGTTGTGTTGTTGTTTTTTTTTTCTCGCTTTATTTTTTATTTTTAGGCCGCCAATCCTTGCTGCTCGTTCGTGATCTCCTGAAAACCCTCGGTCTGGAATACACCCTCGCGGTCTTTGAACCCGAAGTCCATCTGGTATGACGAATGGCCCCACTCACTACCCCCACACGGCGCGCGCCCTTTTCTCAAACTGTTTCCTCCCACCCGCAGGACAACGACGACCCCGACGACGCTGACGACATCCTCCAGTCCCTCAACCTCGCCGCCGCCGCCACATCCGACAGCACCACATCCTCCAATTCCATACCCAAACCCCTCCTCGTCCGCCTGGTCGAACGGCACAACCACCCACAACAGCACCACAAACCGGCCTTGTCCGCTCCCTTGGCCCCGCTCCACAAACCAACCCACCCGCCGCCCCCTGTCCCCGCACCCGCGACGACCCGCGCATCCTCGTCCCCACAACCGGGCACGGTATCATCATCATCATCAGCGACACCGTCCGGGCCACCACCCACGAAAGAACTACCAACCCCACCACCAGCACCGCCGGCGCACACTGACCCCAAGCCCCCACAGCCACCAACCACAACGCAATGGCCCTCCCTCACTCCCACCCCAACCCCAACCCCAACAACAACCCCCAAACCCACGCACCCCGAACGCGAGTATGAAGACGATGAGGATGACTTTGAACAGAAGGATGTGGATGAACTCCTTGGTGGTGGTGACGACGACGAGGAGGACGAGGAGGACAAGGAGGATCACGTACGCGATGAGATGATGAGTGAAGATGCAAACGCGGCCAAACACCCGGGTCCCCAGTCGGCCGACGATAATAATGATGATGATGATAATGATAATGACGAGATGGGACTCATTCGGTATGAATGTTTGACCCTCGCCCCCACCCTTCCTATCCCTCGTGATTCACATTACATCTAATTCGACCGACCCGCGCGTTTCTTTGTTGTTTTTTTTTTTTTCTCTCTCGAAACTAGCCCATTGTCGCCCCACTTGCTAAACGACGGAAACGACAACAACGATGATGAACACGACGACGACAACGACAATGACCTCGAGCTCGTCACCAGCGACCGCTCCGTCAGCCCTGATTTTGGCGGCCATCACACTGCGTACGATCATCAAGAGGATGCAGACATTGACCCTCATGTCGACGATGACGACGAGTCGCTGTGATGTGATGTCACCGTCATTTGTGATTTGACGAGAGAGACCAAAGCAAGAAAGCAGCTGCAACTCGCTTTGTTACAGCCATCACACACCACTCACACAAGGCTGCTGAAGAGGACGCTCTTGCTGAGAGGGACAGTGCAAATGCTAAATATATGTAAATAATAAACACACAGTTACATATGTAAATCCAAAAACAATGGCCGCTGCTCTCCAGCCCAAAATGGACTCCACTAGATACTACAAAAGCTACGGAGTCGGGCTACCAGCGATCTCTGTGGTTAGGGGGTCCTTTATGGGAAGCGGATGTTACGCCATTTAGGATGGAGTCGTTGACAAGCAACGGATACCAATAGGGTGCAAAGTGGGGAATACGCCAAAATAATGTTCAAGGAGTGGTTCGAGGACACGTCGCGACCATGTGCGAGCTGAGACGTGAAAAGACAGTCTATATCGGGTCACTGAAAAAGGAGAAAGAAAAAGGAACGTCAGTCAATGCCACGCAAAAGAGACGTATAAATTCCTTCAGGAACTTACCCATCGATCACTGGCAGGCCGTGGTTGTGGTCCATCTTGGGTGTGGCTCTAAACTCCCACTTTTTGTTTCCAGAACGGAACAAGACCACACGCCACTCGCAGCCCGTCATGGCCGTCTTGAACCGACGATTACGTTTGCGCTCGCCCTTGAGCCTCTTCAATCGACGTCCGCAGTTGCAGATAACGACCACATAGTCCGGTTTCGATGTCCGCACCAGCACACTGAAACCATACTTGAGCGCCTCTTCCTTCACAAACTCGATCGCGGGTTCCTTGGTATCAAAAAAGTGATGCATCAAGCCGCGCTTGAAGGCGTGCGGGTCGTACCGCAGTATGCCGTCAGGTAGTGGAGAGTGGCCGCCGGTTGAAGGCGCGATCGGCATCATCCCTGGGTGGTGATGCTGGAACGGCTCGGCATTGGGCGCTGCCGGTGGTGGTGGAGGCGGCTGCTGCTGGTGCGGTTGTTGTTGGTGAGGCTGCGATGGTTGATCTGACGTTTGGTGCGGCGGCGGCGGTGCAGGCTGCTCCGCGGCGTGGTGGGGTGGGGGATGGTGGGGATACTGAGCTTGATGCGATCGCATGAGCGGCGACGCATGATCGTAAGGGCGGTAACCGCCATGCATTCCATATGGTTGCTGCTGCTGCTGATACGGATACATGTCCAGCTGCGGCGGCTGCTGGTGCGGTGGCATTGGATACTGCATCTGTGCAGATGGATGCTGTTGCGCACTGTACTGACTCAGCGGGTAATCGGACGGGTACGCGTGAATGGTAGCCGATGGATCCATGTCATGTAAAACCATCGGTCCCCCCGGCCCCTGATTCATGTACTCTGATTTGATGTGAGTTCCAGACGTGGGCATATTGAACGGCATGTGGTTTTGCTGCTGCGATAGAGGATAATGCGGCTGCGATGGCGGCAATGGGTGATGATGTGGATTGTGGTGCTGGTCCCCCGGTTGCTGTTGAGATGGGTGTTGCTGCAGAGGCGAACCTGCAAAGCAATATGATTTAGAAAGATGACTAGGGCGTGAGAGAAATGGAGCGTTTGGGGCATTACCTGTATACTGGTGAGCGACTCCGTTAAAGTGTTGAAACGACGGCAACTGCGGAGCTGGCTGCTGTTGTTGGTGGTGCATGGGAACTTGCTGCTGCTGCTGCTGCTGGTGCTGGTGCTGGTGCTGCTGCTGAAGTGACGGACCCTGTTGAGACTGCGGTTGTTGGTAACTGAGAGACGGAGCCGCATGCTGTGCCTGTTGTTGCTGTCCATAGTGTGAATCTGGGTGGTGGTGCAAGAAGGGCGAATCGGTCTCCTGGTTGGGAGAACCCGGGGCCGTCGCAGTGCCCGAGGAGTTGCCATCACCGCCCATCAAATAGTTGATGGACAACCTATTACTCGAGTTTGGCGTGCTAGCAGTGGAGCCATGCGTCCGAATAGGCGTGTGGGAATTGCTACCTCCATTGATTGTCGATGGCAGAGTTGCTGTCGGGGTAGGCGGGTTTTGTCCGGGGGCCGGGTGGTGAGAATTGGGATGTGCATAGGGATGGTGTTGTTGTTGATGCGGATGCTGATGCGGGAGCCCAACGTTCTGCAGCAGCGGAGATGGCGATGGAGACGGGGCTTGCAAGTGATGTGGGTGCGACGAGTGATGGCCGGAGCTGTTGCTAGCAGAGTGGTGGTGAGTGTACGGAAGTGGGTGCTGGCTCTCTGGGTAAAGGTGGTGCATGTGCTGATGAAGCGGCGGCGCCTGTTGGCGATGGTGGGGCAAGGGCTGAAGCGGGGGAAGACCGGAGCCTGTCGTTGTGGGAGACGGAGGTGCGGCACCATGGTGGTGGTGAGTGTTGCTGTTGCTACCATGACTGCTACTGCTGTTCAAATGGAACTGGGCCAGCGACTGTGGGCCAGCAGTTGACACTGGATGGTGCTCCTGGTGAGGATGCGGTTGTTGTGGTGGTTGTTGTGGCGGTGGAAGTTGTTGTTGTTGTTGATGGTGGTGGTGGTGGTGATGATGATGGTAGCTGTTGCTGTTACTGATGTCGTAGGCGGACAAAGAGGGCTCGGTAGCAGAAGGTTGTTGTTGTTGCTGGCCGCCGGAAGCACCCTGTTGGGAAGCCACCGCCAACGCCATGTGGGAAACTGTCAAGGGTTGTTCTGTAGTGTGTGTTGTGTGTGTGACCCAATAGAGTTGGATGCGAGGAAGTACAAGCCAGGGTGAGGGCTAAAGAAAAGGGCGCTGATCGATAGACTTTGGGGGGGTTACGAGTGGTAGGCAGGAGTGGGGTGGGGACGCTTGTTGTGCGCCTATTCTTGTGTGTGCATGTAGAGAGGGGCAAGTTGCAATGTGCACAGACAGCCAACCGTGGGGGGGTGTTGGGATGAAGTATGGATAGGTTGTTGTTGGCGAAGTAAGGATGTTGTGGTTTATAGAAGAAAAGCGGCGGGCGGGCGGGCAAGGAGGAGGCAGGTGAGGCCGTGCGGGGATACACAAAGCGGTTGTTGGGAACACAGTAAAAGAAGACGCCAGTGGTGGAAGTAGAAGAGGTAGAAAAGAGCAGGAAAAAAGCGAACGAATCAGTCAGTCAAGGCGGTCGGAGGGGGACGAAACAAAGTCCGATCAGTCCGTCAGTCAGTCAGTCACTCGTTATCCGTACAAGCGTGGGAAAAGAAACAGCCAGCAGTTGGGGGGAAGTGGATGGAGCCAGGAGTAGCCAAACGCCCAACGTGAACCAATCAAGAGCGACTAGCGAGTGATTGAGCGCACAGAGAGGGGGACGGACTCTCCGCGCGTGCGGACAGAGGGAGCGCATGATATATAAAGAATATCGATGTTATTGCACAGACAGGGCTTGGACTCAATCCCCCCGCCCCCCCCCCCATTTCATTCATTATTCATTTCATTCCCATGGCCTCATCAAAAGGGGCTGATGGATGATGATGTGCATGGATGGATGGATGATGCATGGATGATGGACCGACTCACTCAGTTATTGCCTCGTTTGTCTCTTTGTGCAATTTCTCTCTGCACGCAAAATTCACTTCAATTTTATCCCTCCCCCCAGAGACCACCCGCCCCTCCACTCAACACACTCAACACACTCAACACACGGTTCCAGCTTCTCCCCCCCGTTGCCGAAACAGAGTCCCAAGTGGCTCCCTGTTTCAGATGGACCCGAGGCCCGCGTGATCAGTGTCACGTGACCGGTGCGCCTAGATTAAGAAAGTCCTTGCACGTGTCTGAAGCGGGGGATGATTATCCTTCAAATGGGCTCACGTGTGACACGTGTGCCAGAGACAGGGTGTGCAATTGACTATGATATCATGTATCGATAGGGGCCATAACAACAACGTGGGGTTTCGAGGGGTGCGCGCGCGAGGGGCACAAATTTAATTATGTTTTTCTTCCCCCGTCTTACTTTGCCTTGTCCGAGTCGATCAATCAATCAATCAAACAACCGGATAGACGGAGCAGAGCGAGCGAGCGAGCGGCTCTTGTTGCTTATCGATAGTTCACGCCTGTCTGTCACAAACAAACAAACGCTCAGCCTCACCTCACTGCCATTCGCCGCGGCCGACGCCTCCCGATTTTAGAAATAGACTCACTCACAAGAGAGGGGCCACCCAAATTACGGAAAACTCCCCCTCCCCCTCGCGCCGCGCTAACCAATAGTCCTGATGACTCAAAAATATCGACTCTCACCATACATTCCGTCTACCGGCCACTCTGCGGCGAGAGAGAGCGCAGTGCCATGAATGGGTCTCTATGGTAGTGTCGTGTCCGTCATGTCTGTCGGCTCACTTCTACCATGGATGGTCACTCGCCCCCCGCAAAAAGTAAATTCCGAATCCGGCTGTTCGGGCGTGGCTGTCAACAATACAAATACGCCCGCTTTTTGGATCAAAAAAAAATTCCAAAAATATAAACGTAGTTGCCCACCCGCACTTTTGCTGATAAAGCGGTTCCTCGTCACCTCCTGCTGCTGTCCCCAACTCGGACCATTCTTATTTTTTGTGTGTGTGTCCGTCAACGACTCGGAACGAGCTCCAACTTGAACCGTTTTTCTCGCTGCCGTGTGTTCGCCGAGATTCACTATTTTTGACATCAGAATCAGATCCTAGATCCCGCTGGCGATCGTTGTCCTCCTTTCCTCGTGCTTTTGAACGAATTTTTGTTGTGTGATCCTACACACACTCTTGACCCGTTTGCCTGCCCACCTGCCTGCGCCCTCGCCCAGCCCTCGGAGTTTGCGTCACTTGTGTTCCGCTCCCCGATCCCCTCACCCAGCGTCTGCCATCCGCTCCCGCGTCTTTTTGTCTCTTTCTTTCAAGACCGCAAAAAACACTCGCACGCTCACGCGACACCGACATCTCCGACTCGGCCGACACGACCGGCGAGCCCAGAGCCTGGGTGTTGTCATTTCCTCATCAGAGTCCCCAACTTTCACACCCGTTTTCCACGCCTGTGCGGGCATTCCCGTCCGCCCCTGGTGAGGTGTACCACTAATACCACGAACGCTAGCTGTATCCCGCCGTCTCCGAGTAGGTACATATTCCATGCCCCTTGCCATCCCCTTTCGTTTTCCCCTTTCCCCTTTGCGAACTGGGGTGTCCCCTCTCTCCCGCCCCCTCCCCCTTTCGCCCTCATCTCACCTCGTTCGACGTTCTTACCTTTCTTTTCTGGCCTTGTGGGGGTATTCAGTCACCTTTTTGGGCCTTTCGGTACTCCACCAACCCGTCCCCGTCCCCATCATTGAATAGTGGGGGGACCACGCAACGCGCCTCACGAAGGAGTACCCGCAAAAAAAAAAAAAACACGGCAACAACCCGCTCGGAGGCTTTGGCCGCTCCAACCTCCGCTCTACTTTTCACTATTTTGTAGCTGCTTTCTACTACGAGTCTCTGCAGCAAGCCTCACTTTGCAGGAACCTGTCACCTCCGTGTGACACTCCTTTGCGGCGGCGAGCATTTTTATTTCACCATACCGTCAGCACAAACCCGTTAACGTTCGGGTATCGGCTTTCGTGGGGGGCCCATCGATTGATCGATTTCGCGCGTCGTATACCGTTAGTCGTCGGTTTCGCAAACTCCGCACGCAACCCCCGTTTGGCATAGGCGGTTGGTAGCGCCTTCTGTTTCGTCGCCTCCCCCGGTTTCCTCGCTCGGTCCGGTTGGAGCATGTAGTAAGTAGCATTGCAGAGCCATGCCCATTTTGTGTTCGGGGTGTCCTCTCCGTGTACGTGCAATATGAAGGTCTTGGTTTTCTAACCTGAGGGCGTTTGTCCCCCTCTTCTCCAGCAGCGCTAGCGCCTACCTTCCGCAGCACATGCAGCAGCAACAACAACAACAACAACAACAACAAGCACCCCACCCGCAACAACATCAGCAACAACATCCTCACCCGCTGCAGCATGTCATCACCTCGCCCGACCCGACCCAGCAATTCACGTCATGCTGCGGGCTGACCATGACGCTGGAACAATACACACGGCATCGACAACACGGCCACCCAATCCAGCGATCGCAAAGTGATCCGATGTTGTCCATGCCCCGGTCGGCATACCCATTTTCCCCTTCCGACTACCTCCCACCTCAACAACAGCATCCGCAGCAAGTGCAACAGCATTCGCTGACCCAGCAGCAGCAACATGAGCAGTATCAGCAGCAACAACGCCAGCAACAACACCACCAGCAGCAGCAACAGCAACAGCAGCACATGCAGTTCCCGGGGCAGTTTGAAGATGCGGGATTTGCGGGATACCCACCTCACCTCATGGTCTCCGCGGGCGGAGGCGGAGGCAACGGCGGATACGACTACATGCAGAGCCCTACAGGCAACGGCAGCGGCAGCAACAGTGGATCGTTCGGCAACCTGCCCAGTCTGATGACCGATTCGCTGTACCAGCCGTCGCCAACCGGCACCGGCCTGCCGTCGCTCCCTACGCCAGTCTTCAACACATTTGAAGACATCTTGGGCGCGCACTATCAGCAGCAGCGACAGATGCAACAACAGCGACATCAGCGGCATCTGATGAATTTGCAGAAACAGCAAGAGCAAGAACAGCAGCAGCAACGCATGTTGGCTCAACAGCAGTATCAGCAGCATCAGCAACAGCAGCTAAAATCTCAGGGTCTGACCACCACGATCACGTCGCCATCTCCATCAGCAACGTCGTGGACCGAATCTGCCGTTCCCGGGTCGCTGGCCAACCAACCGCACTCTCTTCCGACTCCACCCTTCTCGGCGTCCACTAGCGGCGGCGATGCATACCACCCTCGTATTCCCCCTCCGCTCGCGTACCCGCGGTCACCGAGCGACGCTGGCATGGTCATGACCCTCCAGCCGCACCAACAACATCCTTCTTATCAACCGCAACAACACGCATACCAACAGCAGCTGCAGCAACAGCAGCTGCAGCTCCGCGGAGATGATGATGATGATGATGGCGAGCATGAGGACGACAACGAGGAGCAGGCATTTGAAGACGACGACATTCCGCCGCCCAACACGCTCGCGGCCAATTCTCCTTACCTCGACTTTGCCCTGCCGTCGGGAACCGTCACACCGTCCAGCACGTGGGCCTCGCCTGCGCCGTCTCTCCCCGCCTCCCCTCGTGCCCGTCATCCCACCAACACCACCACCCCGCAGTTCTCGCCCCGTCAACCTCACGCACGCGCTGCCTCCTCTCCCGCCACCACTGCCACCTCTGCCATGTCGAACCCGGCCAGCGGCAACAGCAGCGGCTCCAGCAGCCCCGCCCAGCGCGTCTACCGCTGCTTTGTCCCCGAATGCCCCAAAACCTACGGCACGGGCGCTGGCCTCCGTTACCACCTCCGCAATTTCCACAAAATGACCACGATTCCCCGCCAGGCCCCCGTCCGCGTCGCCCGCCACAAACCCGACTTTTACCCCTGCCCCAAATGCACCAAGCAATACGGTACCGCCGCTGGCCTGCGATACCACAAAAAGACGTTCACCCACCCTGAAGACCTCGCCGCCAAAATCTCCTCCACCACCACCGACGCCGCCGCGGCCCCACCAGCCAGCCACACCGCCATCCCGTCTCTGCAAGAAGACGACGACGAGGACGACGAGGCGGCTGAGGCTGAGGATGAGCGCCACATGTTGGTCGATGATGACGCGGCCGCCGACACCCATCGTCTCCGACTCGTACCAGAAGCCGACTTTTTCTCGGCCGTCTCGGACACCCCCGACGGCGAACAGCTGTTTAACCACGACTGGGGCGCGCACACGGGTGGCATCTGAAAAAACATGTCCCGCCTTGCATTAATTTACTACTTACTCCATGCCCCATATCCGCCACATCTCACGTAAATTATTTTTTTGCCCACTGCATAGACTGCACCCCAGCTACAAAAAGAGTTTGTCACGCACCACCTCTTTTTTTTTTTTGTGTTTTGTCCAACCCGTGTTTTCGTGAACGCGGGTTCGGTACGCAATGAGATTTTTCCTCCCCCCGGCTTGTGTGGGATTCATCCGCGTTGTGATGTCCCGACTTTGGTGCGTGTCTTTTTTTTCTTTTTTTTTTTTTTTCTTCTTTTGGTGGTTTGTTCCGTTAGCGCCTCGACCTCGACTCAACTCGACTCTGCTGGGGTTTTGTCTCTCGGTGCCGACGCCCACCACCGTCACTTCTCCCGCGCCACCTCCACAAACGCATCCCGCGCCGGGCCCCTGCTTGGGGGGTTGGCCATTCTGGTTGCCCTCCCGTACTAGGTAGCATCCGGCAGACCTGCGCCGCACTCTGGGTTTGGAGTGACCGCCTGCCGTTCGCATCTCGGTATGGTTTGGGTGATGGCGGGAACCATGAACATGCCAATGAAATTAGGGTGGTTGGTGATTTTGGCCCCCCGCCTCCACTTTGGGACTGACTGGACTTTGCCACTGCAGTGCCGCTCTGGACTCTTTTGAGTGGCCATGTGGGATTTTCCATTTTTTTTTTTACACCACTTGAAATGGCGTCACATTTGTAATGCTGGGATTGTTGAAAAGCACAGTTCGGAGGTTTTCAATTGTTTTTTATAGAGGGGTATGGTTTGCAATACTGGACCTGAAATTTTAAAATGGATGTAGGAAGATTTCAATATGTATTTGTGGCAAATGTCCCAACTGCATGCGCAATCTGGACGCCTGAGTGGAGGCAATGTGGTGCCTTCGTTCAGAAAGCTGGCTGTTGACTTGGACACCTTTTGCAGGCGCGCCGCATTGCTACAATAGCAGCGCGCTGTGTAGGGTTGAGTGCTTTCATATCTGCATGTGAGCAATTCCACGTCAAGATCTCAGGATCTTGAGATCTCGCAGGTCTGCCTGGCCGAGCTTCGTCGCTGGTCAAGTTATTACATTAGCGGGAACGGGTTGTACTGTAAATTGAGTATCACCGTGGCTCCGCTGACTTTTGGCCAGGGACTCCAATCCCACCTCTACTAATGTGAATCAACTATTGCGAGAAAATCCTATAGGTGACTTACCTGCTCCTCTCTTCCGCGTTGTTCTTCTCAATCTCCACAGCGGCCTTGGTACATAGCTGCTGTTGGGCTTTGACAACACCCCGTTGGTGAGTGTACAAGAATGAGTAGGCGTCGAGAGGGTGTACCCAAGAGGCAAAGGCCATGGTGTCCAACTCTGTACAGTAGATGGCGTCGTGGATTTTGCGGTGGCAGCGGTCGCGGGAATCAAAGGTCAATACGCAATCACGTATATAGACTACCGTAGCGAGGGAGTGTTCATAATTACCAAATCGTTCCCGAAATGAATTCCGTTAGGGTCATTTCGGCGCTCGCAACCAGAGTTGAACGTATCGTAATGGGGTTCGTCTAGAATCAAGCCAAAGGCCGCTGCCTCAGGGATGTCACTCTTTGCGTATCGAAACAAATTGGCAACAATACTTCTCGGTGTGTTTCTCCTGTTGAGCCGAGCAAACGGCCTTGGCTCGGATTCACTCCAACCCACGGTGAACCACGGGTTTGGAACACTTTAGGTTAATGATACGCCTGGAGCCGCGAGAAATCTTCGTATTTGGCACCCCGAACGTAGTTGTGCCACTTATGTGTCCCGTTGAAGATGGCTACCGAATGCCTTGACTTGATTCTCGTTCATGCGGAATTGGCGGATGAGAGACAACTCTTCGTTGTGGGGGCGTGGGGATGTTGAGCGGCCAAAGTACTGCGGTTCCAATGTCTTCCGGACGATCTTCCTCAAGACTGTTGAAATGACCTTCTTTGAGAGAAACTTTGGATTCTCAACGGTTGGGACCAGTGGGGCCGACAACGGGAAACAGAACGGCGAAAGGGTGGCGATGAATCCAAAATCATCTTTGCGCGCTCGTTGGACGCAGAGTACTGTATTTCGTTCGCGGTGGCATGGCTGGAAGCACCATTGTCCATGGGAATGAACTCAGAACGCTTCCTGCTCTTGCTGCGGGACACAGTCTGTGCTGGCATATAGTAGCTTATATAGGCATATAGAGGCGGCCGCGAGTAAGGGCTTCAAAGATTACCCGTTTGTTGTTTTTCGCGAGTGCCGATACAAAGATCAGGGTCTTCGCTAGTTTTGGAACGTAGAACAGGTCAGAGAGAACACTGAAAAGCAAGAACAATGACAAATCCAACGTCTAAACAAAGGTATAGAGAGGCGATCGTATGACGGGTCTCAAAATGGGCATTCGCTAAGAGCGATCTTTTCAATACGAATAACCCAATCCTATTTAATCCATCAAGACAATCTCCTATCGACAAACGGTTCACACTACCACGATCATAGCCCAGACTCCCCCATTCCCAATGTGCCGAAAAAAACTCGCATCCCTACTCTTTTGCCTCAAACATCATTGTCCACTTGAGCTGTCTTGAGATACTTGGCGCCGGACGAAGCAGCCGTGGTCGACTGCTGGACTCTGGACTGCGCTTCAGCACCGGCACTCGTCTTGTCTGCAATATCCGACCGTTGAGGAAGAATCCACATGTAGATACCGAGCAGCCAGACGTAATCTGTTGGAGACACATGGAGGGAAAGAATTAGGATGTCGATGCTAACACGATACATGCGTGCGAGAAATAAAGTTAATTTACCGCTGAAGATAAAGACAAACATCATCGAATACAACTCGTTCAACCACCACTAGAAAACAATGGATAGAGATGTGTGAGAGAGATATTTCTGCCAACCATATTCGTCAATTCCCACATTACCGTGATAATAAGGAGGACAAGATAAATAATCGTAAAAGCCGCCATGAAGATCATTTGCCTGACGTAGATCCGACGAATGGCGTTGTCCTTGGCGC
The DNA here is from genome assembly GCA_025526995.1 of Powellomyces hirtus. Lineage (NCBI taxonomy): Eukaryota > Fungi > Chytridiomycota > Chytridiomycetes > Spizellomycetales > Powellomycetaceae > Powellomyces > Powellomyces hirtus. The sequence goes on along the minus strand of JAHLKG010000023.1, from coordinate 59,297 downwards.
TGGTCCCACGCACACTTCTGACGTGCAAGAACAGTTGAACAATGATGGGCGCCGCAAAGCAAAAGAAGGAACACAAAAAGCAGGCGTTGTTGGCCGACAACAAACGTTTGGGGAGAATCTGGAGGCAGGTGTTGGTGAAGAACGGTGTGGCTACTTCGTAATATAAGAGGATAATGGAGGACGCCAGGAACAGCAACCACCCAAGAACGTTCAACCCCTTCGTGAACAGCTTGTTCCCCCCAATGCCGCTGGTCAGTGAAAGGCAGAGCACACTCAGGAGATAGAGAAGGGAGAAGCGGAAGAGGATCAGCCCAAAGAGCATGGAGACAATGACCATGGACAGACAATCCCTCGGTGCGTCACTGTCGAATAAGAACACAAGTTGAAATCTTGAAGGATGAGGAAATAGAGGAACAAAATCAGTAGAGATCCATTGCAATTTTCCGTGAGCGTTCTTCAATATAGTGAGACTTTTCTCTTACCGCGAAACTATGTGCGCCAGGCAGCAAATCAGCAACGGCACCTTGTTGCGCGTGATGATGCGCTCATTGTTCAACACTCGATCGAACAAAACGACAGTGTGCGAGAGGGTGAACGAGTTCAAGGACACGATAACGGCGCTCATGGCTCTGCGTGCGTTCTTTCAAAAATGATCAAAAATGCCGTGATGTAGCAGTCTCAATGAACAAGTTTATATGCCGAGGTAACGGCGTACGAACTGAGTGCAGATGGGAAGTTTAGGACTTGCAAGCGCGGGCTGTTGACCTGTGCCCTTATTTATACAATTACACAAAATGGGGCAACCCGCATTCGGCTTGTAAGCAGCCTCCTGGGCCTAGCTGTAATGGTGTTAGCCTTAAGTTTGAGCATTCTACGCAAGAGTAAGGTGGTCTCCAAATGGAGGGGCAGGTTCCACATATGCATGTCTGGGAAAGCCTTTGAGAACCATGTCCCTTTAACTCGGTGCTTCGTTGGAGATAAATGGCGCCTAATATGTACACGGCGGTAAATTGCATCGCCTTCCTGTATACCAATTATCTTGATGTTGGATCTCAAATTGTTCACCATCCCTTCAAGGGGCCGTCGGCAGCTGCCGACAATATCTTGCTTCCCTGGTCCGTTGGACCTGTAAGGGAACCGAGCAGGGCCAGGAGGTTCTGGGGCCCTTAGGGGCCGTCGGTTCTACCGACCAGGACCGAAAGGACGCACATATTCATATATACTGGACTTGACCCTAACCCAATATTTCGTGTTTATTTCTCAAGCTCAACTGTCAAAAAAAAAGTCTTTTAGATTAATATGACCCTTTCCGTGGAAGGGGGCAGCAACCTTTTTGTAAACAATCTTGCAATGTCAAGAACGGCTTATCCCGCAACCGTGGGGCGCGGGGTGATATACGGCCCCGTGGAACCCGTCAAAAACCGTTTGGCGCGTCGCGTGGCGGAGATGGCGCGGTGATTACATAAGGGGGGCGTCTTGCAAACAATACACACTCTGGAGAATAAAATAGGCACAATGTAAACATGGTCCCTCGGTTTGGCGGGGCGACCGTCAGCAGGGTTCAAAGGCCGCGGAAATCCAAGCCCAGAGCACTTAAATCAGATTATGTTCCTTGGACCCCACGCCCCCGCGACAAAGTGTTTAAATAGCCCTTGTCCTCTTTGTAAGCCCACTTACAATCGGTTCTTGTCGAGTTCTGATCGTTCAAGAAAATAAAGTATCACACGGAAAACATAAACTCTAAAATATCTGAGTCCAAGGAAACAAAAGAAACAATAATCTTGGAATAGCAGATATACAGAGATGGCCAACGCTTCATATAGTGCGGTCAATATGCCCTCCGAGACGGGTAATATTGGGGACCTCGCGAAGGAGTCTACGAGGAAGGAAACAAGGGCCTCATGGTTTGTCGGATTCCCGCTGACTGTGTTGGCGCCTGTTTTGGTCGCACTGGCTCTTGTGGGTGTCGTCTTGCCGGTAAGTAATCAGTGCGAATCGGTGCATATTTGACACTGGGACTACCCATGTCGTCCACCGTTTCCAGAGCTTCGCGTCATGGTGATGAAAGCAAATCTAATGCAAACCCGGTATCTGACTAGAACACGATTATCCTGAGCAATGCCAGTCAAGATAGTGTCTCATATCTGGCCGGAAAGTATCTTACAGTGCTACTGGAAGATGTAAGTGAGAGTTTAAGGATGCTTCCTTCCTGCTATGTTAAGCGGCGGTTATTCGAATAGGTTCGCGTGAAAACCGAGACGCCTATCAAAGCTCTGGTGCCCATTGTATACACAATGGTCGACTCTCCTTATGTCATTCCTTCGTTGACGGGGAATAAAACTGGTCTGCAAAACTCGTACGCTATCCCAACCATGTCTCTGGTCAAAGACAAATGGAACCTCGACACGCTTCTATGTGTGACGACAGAATTCAAGACAGGCTTTAGGTATGAAGTAGTCATCCGAACATCCACGGTAGAACACGTCCTTCAGGATAATGCTCACAACTGTTGTTTAAACAGTGCGGCGGATTTCAAGCCGGGTGGTGCATACTTTGGTCAGCCAGTCACGAATGTCCACGCTATGGAGTCGTGGGTTAGTAATACGGACTTGAGGTGGTAGACGTTAGTACGTGCTGACATCAGGTATTTATACACCGAAAGATACAAACAATAGTGGATCCCGCGACAAATAGGACGGCTTTGTCCATAGTGGATAATGATCGTACGTATGTAGTTTGTCTGTATGAAACGCCGCGACGTAAATACTTACTTTTTAGCCAATAACAGTTCCAAACACTCAACGGGCCTACGCACTCGATTCCACCAGTTAGTATCCTTGCCTTCTTGTGGCTGCTACAAAAAAGCCTAAACGTGCTTGAACTTTGACAGCTCGCTCCATTGTCAGTCAAAACTACACTACCTACGGAAAAGCGTCTGTCATTGCGGGCACGGGCCTGATGCAGCTAGGCCTTGTAGCCGCACCTCGCGAACCCTTTTTTACCAGTAAGACTTTGCCAACATTGCCTGACGCATTGTTGAGGAAGAACGCTATTGACATTGCCCTTCACTTTGTCGTATAGTCAACAGGGAGAATCTAAACCTCAAAGTTGGGCTGGTGATTCAACAGAAATTTTTGGGCAATGCCAGTATCCCGAGCTTTGCCTGCGCGGCCGGTATTTCCGTTGATGCCACGTGGAATAACCTACTTCGCGCTGCAAAACCTGCGGCCAACAGTGGTATGTGAACCGCATGTCATCATATACTGTTTAGCAGAGCTAAGGTCGCGATACTTAAAATAACTGCACCTGCACTTGCAGTGGTGGCAATCTTCGATTCTACTCTCAAACATGTAGCAAGCAGCAATATGATTGTTAGTGGCTCGAATTTTGACTCTTCCGGTCAGCTTCAATATGCTTCAGCAACGGCGGACGAACAGACTCTGGAGCTCGAGGCTAAGTTGCTCCAGCGCTATGGCAGCTTCCCAAAAGCGTTGGCTGAAGCTTCTGCGAACCCGTCTTTTGAAATCCGACTTGGAGGGGAGCGCTGGGTAAGTCATGGGCAGTCTTCTCGATAGTGTCTGCATATGAGCACATGACTAACGTGCGTATTGTGATTTGTCGACTTGCCCGTCTGTCGATGTAGATTGTGAACATTGCCGTTGCTAAGATGAGCGTCTACAATCCGTATCTGCTTGTCGCGGCGATCCCGAGAACAGAGGTAATGAACTGCATGCGCACTTTTTCAATGACTCCAGTACCACCACACATTCCTACATCAAATCACTGTGCAAAGCTGCATCTCTAATCTTCATTCGCATGACCTGTGTGTAGGTATTTGGGGTTATTGATGCGGCGAGCAGCCGAAGTCGTGCCATTTCTATCGGCATCTCAGTTGCCATGGCTCTGGCCGTTGCGGCAATTTTTGTCCTGGCTGTTCTGCCTCTCGCCACCCTTGCGACACAGATGGAGCAACTTACCAAGCTGAATTTCGGAACGTTGGAGTCTTCCGGAGCGTTGGACAGGCGGTCGTGGGTGTGGGAGGTACGTCAAGGCAGAGGCGTAGGAAAGGGAGGTGGTCTCCTAATTCTTATCTCCCTATTTCCTGGATCTCCCTTTACTTCTCCCACTACTAGCTCCGAAAAGTCCAGATTGTTTTTGCGACGATGGTGAAAGCATTGTAAGTAGCCATGCCGCTTGACCTGTATCCTTGCATGACCCGGGCATGTTATCGATACTGATCATCCCATCTTTCAACCCTACCTTTTGACTCCTTGCCCGCCTCTAACAGCGCCGGAGCAATCAAGAAGAACAAATCAATGGTAGGCGGGGTTGACCGATCCCACTCTTCCAACGGTGGAGCACCCGGTGCCTCTGCAAGAAACCTTCCCACCCTTCCCAGAGACACGAGTTTTGCGAACGTCCCGGCATCATACGCATCCCGAGGGATTTGATTTGCCCTGACTTGTAACAACCCGGCAAAACCCCGGCAAAAATTGTTACATCTTCTCTGTGATTGTGATATCCTCCGTGACAGTGATATGCATCTATAAAATTCTGTTCTGGCAGTGTTTAAGTAGTGGTGAATTGCTGCATGTCTTAATTCGCTGGATCATCTCCGAGATGATCGGTATATGCGTCCTCCGACCTCGATAAGCGTTGATTCCAAACGGACACTTTTTGAGGAGATTTTGGGAAAAACGCGAAATGATCGGACCTGCTTACATAAATGCCATAGTAGGACATGCCATATCTCCCAACCGCACGTCCTTCCTTCCGGTCCTTTTGCAGGTCATTTTGCCCCATCTTCCTTCGTTCTCCTATTGCAGGTTGACAGGCAGGCAGAGAGGCAAAGCAAATGCACACCCGCACCACCATGCTGTTTGCGCCGTCCCGCGCCTCAGCACGTTTCTTGCGGGCTTCATGCGCTACGCCTCGCCTGGTATTTGCGTTCCACAGCGCTTCCGCCGCATTGGCGCATGTCAACAAGGAGCGCCGTATGCGCTCGCTCATCATGGGTTCTCCAGGTACGTCCGCAACCACTCTTGTAATGGCAGCAATACTCATGTGATTAAGTGCGGTCACTTACGTTCGTATCGATCTATTTTAACAGGTGCTGGAAAAGTATGGAAACCCCGGGTCTCAGCATTACCGTTTGCTCCCATGTACTCAGCACTATTTTGTAGGGAACACAGACAAAGCGCCTGACTCAGAGATACGACATTGAAACGATATCCAGTGGTGACTTGTTGCGGCAAAGTATCATGGACGGAACGCCTTTTGGATTGCAAGCTCAGAAGATCATAGAAGATGGCGGGCTCGTGCCAGACGACTTGGTCGTGGAGTTGATCATGTTCGAACTCGATAAACTCGAGGGCAAGGTAAATGCGGCGAACTTTCTCTCTCGCACAACAAAGTTGGGCCCTGTATCACGGCATCTGTATCAAAGACGCGTCGATTGCCTGATCTTCTTGTTTTGAAAATCAGCCTCGGTGTTCCCTCTGATATGTATGCTAAAACGGCGTCTGATTTTACTCCCATGTACAGAACTGGATGCTTGATGGTATGGCTATACTTGACAACCTCGAGGCTGCACACACCTCTCCGAACGATGACGAACCTTCCTTTTCAGGGTTTCCGAGAACCTTGTCACAGGCGCAGACACTGGACGCGCATCTGGAAACGCTTCAACATCCGCTTGATCTGGTCATTAACCTGGATGTTCCAGAGGAAGGTTAGTCAGTTGAGGTGACCCGACTGCATTTGACTTGCTATTCTGACTGTTCATTGCGCTCTATGTTCGTGCAGTCATCCTGCAACGAATAATGGGTGAGTTCATAACCTGTAGGCGGATATGGGAAATTCCTTGGCGCATTTCTGATTCGTCTCGATCTTTCAGATCGGTGGATACATCCCGCCAGCGTGAGTATCTCCGCCGAACGACGCTGGTGTCTATACAACGCGTCACGATCCGGCCATACTAAGGACAACACTATTCCAGGGCAGAACATATAACATGTCTTACAATCCACCGAAAAAGACCGGGTTCGACGACGAAACGGGGGAGCCGCTGACGAAGCGCGCCGATGACAACGTGGTACGCATGATTGCTACGCTATTCACATAGGCGCTCTCGTTGTCTTCATTTGACGAATCAAAATCGTTCAGGAAACGTTTAAATACCGGCTGGATCAATACTACGAACTCACGAAGCCCTTGCTCGACTACTATGCAGCCCGAGGCACCCTAAGAAGTTTCCACGGCAAAACTTCTGATGAAATATACCCTCAGATCGAGAAGGAATTGGATAGCTGGTTTGGCAAATGACCATCAAACTGGCTCCCCTCGAGAACCTCGGACTGGCCCTTAATTTGGATCACACACACCGACACAAATTCCACTTTCCCACTCACGTTTTCCCATCGTGCTATCCCTATCTTTGACACAAAAGTGACTCGCAAGTTCCATGGCAGCAAGAATGTATTCAGAAACACAGTCCCAGTGTCTACCATTACAAAACAAAAATTGTAGAAAACAAGTAGGGGCCAACAAGCCCCGAAACGGTCGAATTTGACCCATTTCTTTGGTGTTTATCTCAAGGATCCAAGCCGCGTCTTCGCTGGCGGTGATTATCGGCGCTGGTGGTTATGGCAGCTGCGCCAGTGCCCGGACCTGGCGGTTTCCATACAGCTTTGCCGTCGCGATCGACTGGTGCGGCGCGTCGAGCGGCAAGGCTTTCTGACGAGTATGTGCGTCGGGACATGGGCGGAGAGCTAGCTGCTGAGGGTCCGCGTGTGCGCGGCTGGGACGCCGTGGTGGCCGCTGAAGCCTGGTACTGCTCCTTCACTTCTTCCAATCTTGATCATGGGAAAAGCGAATAATTTAGCACCGTAAAAAGGTAGGGGCTCCCCATTGTGCCTTTGTCTGCTGCGGGCGCTTACCTCCTCGACCACTCCGCATCCAATTCCTCTCTCCTTCGCTTCCACTCCTGCTCGAGCCTTTCGATACCCGTCTTTTTGGATCGGGCAAGGTCGTCACGCATGGTTTTGAGCGTGGCAAGGTACTTTTGTTTCGCGGCGGCTATCATGGCCGCAAGGTCGTGAGTGCGATGGCTTTCGGCGTCGCGGAGATGGGCGGCCGATTCGGCCAGGGATTCCGAGAGCGTCCGGTTGGTAGTTTCGAGATGGGCGATACGGGCTAGAAGCTGTTGTGTGGATTCTGCGTCGCCTTGATAGTGATTGTTGCTCGGTTTGTGTCGGTGTTGGCGGTGGTGCGTGTCGCCGTCGTCTGCAGGGTTGTTGAGTTCCGCCTCAGCGAATCCATCCATGTCGTGGTGACGACTGCGGTTTTCATGCGTGGTCCGCTTCTGTGTACCATTGCGGTGCTTATCCGGCTGCTGTGCTGGCAGTGAATGTTCCTGTTCCCACTTGAGTTTGTGCCGCTCCATCTGTTTTCTGAGCATTTCCTCCGATTTCGCAAACTCCTGCTGAGATTTGCGGACCGCGAGGTCGTACGCAGCCGCGCACTGCTTTTTGAGTTTGAGCGAGACGCGTTGGATGTCAGCTGCATGGTGTGATTTAAGTGCCTCGATTTCGGCTGTATGCTGGTTTGAGAGGTGCTTGAGTTCCTGCTCGTGGCGCTGCATGAGAGAGCGGTTGCTGTGCTGCTGGCCGGTTTCGCGCCGCTGCAGTTCTGCCCATAGCTCGTCACGAACTTGATCCATCTGGGCCGGGAAGCGGTCGCGGAGGTCGGCGGCGGTGAGGTTTGTTTCGTATCGCTGCTTCTGTTGCAATTTGGCAATTTGGTCACGCGATCGGATGCGTTCGTCCTCTAGCTGCTGCTGCAATGAATCCACCTCGATCTGGTGATTGTTTCTGAGCCCTTCCGTCTCGCGTCTCAGATTTTCAATTTGACGTTTCAGCCTCGCTGCTTCCTCGGTGAATGTTTCTTGCGGACGGTTGCGTTCGTCTTCAAGCTCGATTCGCAGAGCATGCACCTCGCGTTCGTACTTGATTTTCTGAGCTGCCATGTCTCGCTCCAAACTATTCATCTCTCGTCTCACGCTCTCATCATGGTTCGAGCGTTCCTGTTCGAGTTGACTGCGAAGAGATCCGACGTCACGGTCGTATTGACTTTTCAGCACTGATATCTCCTGCTGGAGATTTTCAATCTCGCGTCTCAGGTCATTCGTGTCCGCGTCAAACGCTGGTCGCGGCCTATCACGTTCCTCGTCGAGCTGGATGCGGAGAGCCTGGACTTCGCGGTCGTACTGACTTTTCTGCATTGCCAGTTCCAGCTCCAGTCGATCTTTCTCCCGTTTGACACTTTCTTCTTGCTCGGACATGGCATTTACGCGGGTGAGTTCCTCATTGAGTTGATGCCGAAGGGATTGCACTTCGCGCTCATGATGTGTTTTCAGGGATGCCGTCTCGCGTCTCAGAGTATTAGTTTCCTCTTCAAGCTGCTTGCCGGTATCGTAAAGTTTTGCGAGCTGGTCGCGCGCCCGGGTGCGTTCCTGATCCTGCTGCTGGCGGACCAACTCCAGCTCACCCTGATGGTTCCTCTGCAGAGTTTCCAATTCGTTTCTCAGCTTCTCCAGCTCGTTCTCTGCTGCGCTATTGTTGATTTCGCACTGCTGGCAGAAATCCTGCGTCTCGACTGGCGGTTTCCTGGGCGGCCGCGTATACAGTTGTTCTTCAAGATCCCTCGCCTCGTCATCTTTCTGCTTGAGGAGTCTTCTGAGTCGTTGCAAATCGTTGTCAGCGCGCTCACGTTCTTCCTGGAATGCCTGCTGCTGGCGTCGCATTTCTTCGCCAACCTGCCGCGCCACGTCGTCCTTGTCAGCGGCCATTGCCCGTCGGAGGTCGTGCAGCTCGCGCTCTTTCTGCTCGGCGAGGTCCTTTTTGATGTTAAGAATGTCCAGCTCTTTTTCTTGTTGCAGTGACGCTCGAATTGTAGAGATTTGATCCTGCGCTTGATGCGCTCGCTCAAGCTGGTCCTCGGCAGCTGCGAGCTTCTCATGCAAAAGCCGATACCTCTCGGCCTCATCCTCCTACAATAGAGTGATCACAATTACTTCAGCTGGTCAAAACCCTGCCTACGTTGAACAACATACCTCGCGTTCTTGGAGTTGCCTCTCATACTCTTGCTGCAGGGCCGATTCCTGACGCTCCTTTTCGTGCAATGCGGCCTCTACGGGAGTAGAGTGTTTGATGAGCTCTCATCGGTTGTGTTCTTCTGATTGAGCAATGCTCCATACCCAGATCACCCTTCAGTTCCTCGCAGGTTTGCAGCAGTCTTTCATTGAGAGCCCGCAAGCTGTGAATCTCGTCCTCGTTGTTGCGAGGCAGTTCACGGTACGAGGGCGCACGGGACGGTTCAGACTCGGGTGGATACGGTAGATCTATGAAAGGGTCGGAGGGGTATTGCTTGTAATGCTGCTGGTACTGTTCGTGGTGCTGTTGGTGGTGATAATTCTGATGCGGCTCGGATTCGGACGTAGCGTATTCTCCACCATTATCTAACTCCGGTTCTGAGATCTGATCAACCTCGGCACCATATGGTGATGGAAAAGTTCTGAGCTCCGGGCCAGACGCGTGACGCTGAGGGTATTCATGCTCGCTGGGCGGTGGGGAAGCGTGCTGCTTCTGGCTAGTCGACAACCGTAGAATCTCGGCTTCGGGTTCGCCTTCATGCTCGCAGTCAGATAGCACACCCAGCGAACTCTCAGGACTTTCCCCGCGCACCTCCCGGAACTCTTGGTCGTCTATCTGTTGACCTTCGTGATCATCAAATCGCAGCTCTGCCACTGATTTCCATTCAATACGGACAACAATTATGAATTTCAATGACAATCTGCAATCGGGAGATGCGTACCTGGTACGGGTGACTCCCTGCGCGCGGGATAGATGCGACCATGCCCAGCTGGCGTTGGTGTGGCCATTTCGGCGGCATGCTCCCAGAATTCCCTCATTTGAGAATCATCCAGATCTTGGCGTGAAACCGCATGATGAACCGTGCTCCTAGAACTCCCGATGTGCTCATCGTGCCACTCGGGCGACGGCGGTCGCGTATCCTGCGGCTCTTCGTCCGGGGCCCCCATTCCGGTAAGGTCCAAATCTTCCAATCCTTCAATTTTCTGGTAATTCTCGTCGTCTTCTTCTCCTCCAAAACCAAATTGACTGTCCTCAAACTCTGCATCTAATAAATCCATGGTGGGATCATCCAAAAAATGGCTCTTTTCGTCCGCCGAATCATTGAAAGCTTCATGAAGGCTAGAATCTAGATCATACTCATTGTCATCCTCCGAGTATGCGTGACTGCTTGCCGATGCTTTTTCTTGGTTGACGGCAGCTTCCATCATTCCACGGTCAGTATCGCGACTGCGATTTCGCTCCAGAGCGTGAGTCTGCGGTAATGACTCGTGGCTCTCATGCTCTCGGCCCCTCGTCAACCCTTCAAGATGCGTCAACTCCTCTGCCCCTAGCTTTTCCACCATCTGCTTGAAGTCATCATCGATAAAAGACGCATCAGACTCTCCTTCGTCTTCGTATCGCTGCGCAGACGAACGGGAGTCGGGGTATGGGGTTGTATTCGTCGTGGTAGCTGAGGCGCGTTCCCGACGCTCGTTGACGCTCGACCTCTGCGACGTGGTCAGTGATGTCGCGCGCTGGAACGGGGTCTGGGCTCCGGTCAACGACATGCCGGAGGACGACTGCGTCAACGAGCGCCGCTGCGACGATGCGGCATAAACTACCTCGCCCTGGCTTCGTCGTGCTGGAGTCCGGTAAGCATGCTGGTCGGGCGGGACATCATAGCGGTCGACGCTGCTGCTACTGCCATTCCGCGTGTGTTGCTCCGGGGGACTGCTGGAGCGGGCGGCCGCCGAGTGCCGGCCGCTGTACGGGTCAGCACGTAGGTTATTGGAGGACGTCGTTGGACTATATGTGCGAGGGTGGACCGCTTTGAGAGGAGTGCGTGAAGGAACGAGGAGGTCCATGGAGGGGCGGACGCTTTGAAGGGTATGTGCTTGCAGGTAAACTGCACAACCTGCTTACGGTGGGACCGGCTGGACTTACAGATGCGGTCGACGAAAAAAACGGTTCCTACAGGCTGGATGGGTATGGAATATGGGAGATGGCGCACGCCTCAAAACGTTTTGGAAGAACCGACGCGCTGATTGACAAAAATGGTGTGTCGTCACTCCAGACTTTCCCCCATTTCGCAACCCACATCAAACAAACTGCCTCATCTCATCCTTTAACAGAACACATTTTACATACTCTCTCACTAAGTTCACACGGAACAGTTGCTGCTACTATGGACACTCTCCCTGACGCTCACGAGGCCGAAGTTTCCCTCTCTCCCGAAGAACTTGCGGTACGCACCCGGTGATCCTAGCCCTCCGCAGACTTCCGAGACTTGACGAACGTTTGCTGCTTCTTCTTTCCAGATTCTCCGCAAACAGTACCAGCTTGAAGATCCAAAGCCCCGTCCGCAGACAAAGTTCAACTACGCTTGGGCACTCGGTAACGCTCGCATCCTTTCAGTCTTCGTGCCGACGGTCCTTCGTTCGTAAAACTCACTCAGCATGCTGCCCAGTTCGAAGCCGAGCCAGGACAGACCAGGAAGACGGAATTAAGTTGCTGCATGGTATGTCTCATAATAATTATATGTGCGATGTATGGCCGATTCCTGATAGCTTGCTATGATCAGAAATATATCGTGACCTTCCGAGCCGTCGTCGCGAATGCCTCTACTACATAGCTTTGGGCGAATACAAGTTGGGCAACTACAAGGTATGCCGAGAGACATCTCTGTTAGAGGCGCTCATTACTAACAACGGAGATGCCCAATCTGTATAGAATGCTCGAAAGTACAACGAAACGCTTTTGCAGTTGGAAACGCGGAACACGCAAGCTCTCTCCCTCAGGCAACTCATTGACGAGAAAGTGAAATCTGGTACGATCTTCTGTTTAAAAACACACATCCCATGAGAACTTTGGACTGATCGAGTGACTCAACCCCACAGAGGGATTGGTTGGAATGGCAATTGTCGGTGCGGCCATTGCTGCGTTTGGGGCCTTGACTTTCTCGTTGATGAAGAAAGGAGACAGATAGGTTATAGGCTTTAGCTGTAGAGCTTGCGGTGGTCTATAGGTAATACTGTAAACTGTATCTTTCAATCATACCAGCCAAAGTTGGAACATGAAAGGGAAAAATATCCGTGCAGTAAAAGCAACTGGACATCAAAAGTAACGCTGAAGCGGTATTTGGATCAAAAATGTGATAGACATTGAAACGGCAACTGCCGTGATAATGGAAATGATGAGATATGCGGCGTTCTCAGCTGGATTCAAGGCAGGGCAGAGGGTCCAATGGCCAAGAGACAACGGTGGGCCCGTCAACCACGGAGGTCCCGTTTCATGTGATCCATCAGGCAGTAGGCTTGAAGCACAAGAGCTTTTGACCCTCTATCTTAAATGCGATTACGATGTCCCCTTACTGCTCTTGTTTCGCTAAATTGGAAAACGAAAAGAGAGGTATGGGTCGCCGCCTTGTAAAACTTCTAGCACCATCAATCATTGGACGGTCTGAACACCCGGTCCGGACTTGAACAAGTTTGCCGATGTGTTACAATGGCCCCATCACTGAGGGAGCGATCATTAAACAACTACGCCGGGGTCCTCTCTCTGAACATTTCCCCATTCACTAGCGTAGTAGTTCTACGACATGGGGCTCCGATCGGAGCTTGACTGTGTCACAGCCGTACTGTAGCAGGAGCATTCGCGCGTGCTATCAAGTTGCGGTATCCCGTTAGCACAATTCCGAGAGCTCCCCGCACTCTGCCTTGTGTGGAATTAGTCAGGATGCAGCGGGACGGGGATGGGATCATTTGGACACTCTAGTCTTTATCCGCCTTTGGATAAATCGTGTAAGCGATTCTGACGTTATCTCAACAGACGTCTCAGAACATTCAAGTCGCCGATGAGGAGTTTCGTCTGCTGTCCCCTACGGTGCCATAATGGATCAAGTTGGTCCGCCTTCTCCTGCATCCGCTGCAGCGGTTTATCGGCGCAGATTCCATCAAAACAAAGGATACGCGCCTCAATGAAAGCAAGAAACAGACGGTATATATCTATTTAGGTGTATCTGGCTCTTTGGCACCTTTTTTCTTCTGTTTGCACCAAGTCTTAACACATGAACCATTGGCTGTAGCCTCTGTCCTCAATCTCAAGATACTCGGCTCTCCTACGGGGAGTCTCGCAAGATGATGCCCATTGGTGAATGTTATGCGGGAGCGTCTGATGTCTCAGGCCTCCAACTCCGGTTGTCCAGATTTCCACTTGGGCTTCTCCTCAGCCCGGCCCCTGTGCGTTCCCCTAGCGGGCATGCCCATCCACACGCCCGTCTGCTGCTTTCCCATGTCCGCCTGGAAGAGCGCCTCGGAGCCGATGGCAAGGGTGCACCCATACACCAAGCTCTCCCCAGCAAGAACGGTTTGATCGTGGGTGCAGGCTGGCACCCTAACCTATTTTGGACGGCGCAAAGCGCAAACTCCCGTGCTCCATCGTGTGCGCCGCGCAGGTAACCGATTTGTCGGCTACCGCTCCCGCGCCGATTGACAAAAGGCGACCATCGAGCACGGGGCGGAAAGACATTGCGCCTCGGCCGACGTGGGCGCCACCGAGCCTGTCCACGACGTTCTTGACCCACGAGCCGCCAATGAATGGGAGAACGTCAATGCCTACCAAGTCCGTGCTGATGCATTGGTGACACATATATAGGTACGTACGCGGGCTGGTTGCCAGATCAAGGGATGGTTTGGTCCGCGGAACGACGAGACGGGACGCGAGGATAAGGAACAAGATTGATGCGATGCCACCAGCATACATCACCACGAGCCCAGTCAATGGCACAGAAACCGGCATGGGCAAGGCTGCATTCATCATGGCGATTGCCGCCTCCGTGCAAGCTTTCAAGATACCTACAAAGGGTCCACCATAGGGAGTCCAAGTGAATAGCACGCTTGCTACCCACTGCAACATCAATGTTCTCTTGCTGGGTACTTTTGTTGTAACGTTCTTGGAAGGCGGAAGCGTAAGGTTTGCATGGATGAAAGTGCCATCAATCGTTAACCAAAGGGCAACGGTGCTTTTCCGCTTCCGTGGTGGTTTCACGAAGAACGTCGTCCCATTCGAGTGTGTTGAGCGTGCTGATGCTCTCTTTGGCCACGGACATATCTTTAGAAATAGGAATTGGGATGGGGGCATCCCGGTTTCGAGGTACCACGCGAGCAAGGGTTGCAATGGCGGCTCCATCCTTTGCTGTTGTTCCAGGACCGATGAAAGCGATCCATCCACACTCACATTTTCTCCCAATCCAATATGCCATGTCCCGCTCCGTTGGGGCGCAGAGTGGATCGGCTCAAGATTGTGCCCGCTCCCACGCTGACAAACTTGGCCTTTGACGGCGAAATGTTTGACCAGTAGTTCATCTGCGCAAACAGTGATATGTCGCCCCCGTAAAGGCGAGGAAGTAGAACAGTCATGGGTGTTCGATTGATTCAGACGCCAAGAAAACCATAATTACATGCCACGAGCCGGTCGACTGCATAGTCCAGAGTGGGACTAAATATTGGATGCGCCAGTAGAATCGATAACATCATTAAAAAGACGTTGCTGCCAAAGAATGAGGACGAGCTTCAAAGGGTCGCTGCTGATGGAATAGAATATGGCCGATGCTACGTAAAAGCCAAGTGAATATGCCAAAATGAGGTATAGAGCATCTTCATTTGTCTTTGTTCAGCGCTCGTGCGATAAGCGTTTGAAGTTCTATTGATTCCTCTCTTCCACCGTGCGGCAACGATGCATTGTTCATGCAGCAGATAGATATGCTTTTTCCCACTTCTTTGCGCCCCATTAGTCGCGCACAGGCGGGAGACAGACAAGGAAGTTTTCTAAGTGTCATGGCGGGTGCGCGTCCGATGTGGCGCATTGTCTGCTTATGTGACTGGGATCTCCATTGCGTGCCCTTCCGGCGCTTACCTCAAATGATGGAAGGGAATGCATATATTTTCAAAAAATACAGTTCATCTACAGTATGTAATTGGGCCCTATGTATGCTCTAACTGATTGATGGTGTAGCGGAACAGCGTCAGGAGCAAGCGGCTGAAAGGAGTGTATGAAATGCGGACTGTCGAGGGCGAGCAAAGCTAAACTCTGCGGTTTCTACATCCACCGGCGCCGGTGGACCTAGCACCTTATAGGGTCCAACAATCAACATTGTCAAGGAGATGATTTGAAGCACCAGCGCAGTGACGGCGAGACTCAATTGGCGGTCTTCAAAATATCCAAACTGAGTTCTCACGGCCAGCGCACGTGAGGCGAGACCGAAGGAGAGGATACCGCAGTAGATTGGGATGAAGAGGTAGAATTGGGGGCGACGATATTTGAAGGCGGCTGCATCGGGTTCCACGGGACGATTGAGAGATCTTCTGTGCATGCCGAGAGCCACAAGCAACAACGGGACATGGCTGATCAACATCAACCAGTTCTTGACGTGGCGTAATGTTGCGTCCTCTACCGATTGACGTTGATCGACTACCATAGAGGTCCAAATGGCATGCGCGGTGACCAGCCCAATCAGTCCTATAGCAGCCAAGATCTTGATAAGCATTGTGGGACGCAAGCCATTTGACCTGGCGACCAACGCTCTCAGAAAGATAAAGTAGGAGACCATAAACCCGACCGAGGCGACCAGGCTGCACAGATTATGGGCTAATTGGAGGTTTCGGGTGGACTGGTCATCCGTGGTAAGGTTCCTTGTCTCGGGAGCGCTGAACCGCAACGTCTCTTTAAAAAGAAAGAAGCGGATAACCTGGACAGCGACGGCGACCCAGTTGGCCAAGGAGAAGAGGAAGCGGCACGGATAGGTTTTGGAACGGTACATGACGAGAGCGGCAGCGAGGGCGTGGAAAGCGGCCCAGAGGCCGTAGACGATCAAGAGGCCCATAGTAGTGAAGGGGAAGTGAAGATTGTTGTTGGCGGTGGGAAGTTAGCCAGCCAGACGGAGTCTCAGCACGGAAGGACGGGTGGGCGACTTATGTATTCCAAAAAGTGTCATGGTATAAAACTAACAGTAACAGCACTTTGCTGCCAAACACAGCCCCACTGCAAGACCGCCCGACATTGGCGTCTGTGGATCACCGTAGTCTGCCGCATGCATGCTGTTAGTAACGTAATCGGATAGCCACACCAGCCGCCCGCGCGCCCGCCCGCAAATAGGGGTTTCAAAGTTAACGTTTAAGCTTTAAAACGCGTTGTAACTGTTGACCGTCGACAACTTGAGTCTTGAGTTACTCAGATCCATACTACATACAGGAGAGCGCATGCGTGAGGAGTTCTACTTGGCAACCAACGCACTGGCAGGTGACTTTGCATGCGCCATATATCATAGGATCTTGGGTGAAGGAAGAGATACAAAATATCAGTTGTGGTCACTACGCGCTGAGCCACGGCTGCCAAGTTTGAATGATTGGCGTGGCTCGACGCGATGGGTTTAGGAAGTCGCTCCTGCCAAGTCTACTGGCATCGATGATGAATATCTACTGTAGGTCGATGCATGGGTGGATGGATGGATGGATGCAAACTATTCGAGTCTAGACAGAAACTACTTGTGATGGCCCCGCGGATGGCCACAGCTAAGAGTCTACTTGGGTGCTACAGGAGCGGACCCTCCGGTCGTCCCCATACCCATAGCTGCTTTGAGAGAATCATAGATCCACCATTGCAGACCTACACATGGGCAAGGGCAGAACGACGAAACGATAAAGCGTCATGAACAAGTTAGGCGATTGCGCCCGTCACACACGCGTCTCCAGCAGCCATCCCTTTACCTGTCAATGTTCCAATCATCAACACACGGGTTCCTAGTCCGCCCGTCAGCAAGCGCTTGGCGCCAGTTTCTTTGGCAATCTGTGCCACGCTCTTTCCTTTGTTGTCAGCCTTGGACATGAGGGACACGATCGAGTCGGCAGGGTGAGAAACGATAGCGCAAATGACACCAGCAAGGTAACCCGATCCAAAGGTAACACCGAGTTGAGTTGTCTTGGAGTACGAGTCCTTAGGCGCCGTGAATACATAGGTGTAGAAGCCAGAGACAATTTGTTCAAAGAAGAAGAACTTGGAGACGTTGTACGGAATCCTAACGCAGATGCCAACAAACAGGTGAAACCCCAAAGCATTGAGCCAGGGCCATCGACAGAGGCAAGGAGATGCAGCTTACTGTCTTGCCCACAAAGGACCCAGAGATCCGTAAGGGAATCGGGTGTCGCCGCGTTGGGTCCACATTGTTGCCACGGCTGCACTAAACCCGTTCGGGAAGGCGCCGGCGGGAGAAGTTTGCACCTTGACCTTGGTCATCTCCATGGGGCAGAGGGCCATGTCAGCGAAAAACTCAGAGGACGCGGAACCAGCGCACCCTTTAATGATAAAAACGCATACATGTGAGTTTTCGTTTGTCCGTTCGCGACGCGTTAGAAACACTTACAAATCAGCTGCTTGTATTTGACAGCGTTTTCCTCTCCCACCAAGTTCGAATACCAGTCTTTGAAAAACTCATATAGTCCAAATTTAAAAGCACCTTGAGCAGAGTAACCGAGAGCTATATAGTTTCAGGTGTAAGTTGAGGGGGGAGGGGGGAACGGGGTTTCAGGACTGCACATTGTGTCTGGTGAATGTAAGGCGAGTGAAAAAAATACTGTACCTGTGGGGCCCCATCCCTTCCAAATGGCGCGCGCGCCTTCCTCGGAGACAATGGTGCGCAGACCCTGGCCGAGTCCTTTATACTTGCCGGGGTTGACCTGATGAAACGCAGGGGTCTGTCAGCACATGCCACTAGTCTGTTTTGAGGGCGCCGGACACTATTTGACCTGCATGCTGCATTTTGTCACGTCGAGCGGGGTGATGGCTGTGTGGGTGAGACCACAGGCCAAGATGCCCGAGGCAAAGCACTTTGCGTAGTAGGCGTTGTCATGAGGCACGGGCCCAGCATAGCGGGCATTCCATTGGGGCAAGGCGGCGGCGGCGGCAACAGAGACGGGTATGGAAGACGAAGCAGACATCAGGGTCAAACAAATATGAGAGGAGAGGCGGCCGAGCAGCGAGACGGAGAGTTTTTTTAGATATCTATCTGTCTATCATATGCAGGAGTGTGTACGGCAGACGGACAAACGGCAGGAACGATGACGAAAGGTTGTCGTTCGGCTCTGACGGACGGAAGGCATCAACAACATCATCAAGTGAAGAATTCTATCAATTCATATCCCCATTTCGAGATACTTTTCGGACCGTTGATGCCGCGGACACACGTCATGGATATCATGATTCATGGGGAGAGGTGCGCGCGGTGCGTGCGGCTGCGCCATGGAAGGTGCCTGATTTAGGTACGGTTTGTCTCATTTTTTACCTGGGCGTTCAACGCCAAGCATTGCTGTTAATAGACGTGAGGTCGTGGAGCGTGCGTGATATGAACATGGTCATCAAAAGCTCGCTTGGAATCGACGTCCCACCCAGATGTCGCGATGGCGACGTCCACAGACGCTCAGAGATTTCCATGAACGTGCGCATCCGCGCTCAAGTTCGTTCATTGGATTTCCAGTTCATGGGGCCTGGTCCGGGGTCTCTGCATAGGATCGTGCACACGGGAATCAACGTCAGGGTTGGTAAGTATGGAGTTTCGCTCGCAAAAGCACGATTGGGCGCACAGTCTCCTTTAACGTGCTTCCAAGAGCGGCCACTTTCCGTCGGCCGAGACCGAAGTCACCACCTGTTGCGGGTCGCGAAAGCGATTTGCATGGTGGTCCTCTGTTAGGAACTGGTCCTGGTGAAAATAGAATAGTCAACTAGCTTACATTTAGCTTACCAGCGGCGAGGCGCCAATAATAGACCGACATCGAAAGGTTCTTTCTGCCCAGAGGATATTGACCAGCACACTGATGAGGGCCCCCTGCTCATAGCGAGACGACCCTTGAGCGGCCAAGTGCGCTAAACAATGTATTAGAACCGTAATGGTAGAGAGAAGACCCACAAAGCGGGGGCTCAAAAGGCTTTTCATCTTTTTGACTCGATAACTATATACCATGAAGTTCAGCTTATTGGCTTCATAAAATGGGTTCCCGCAACTGCATGCACCCACATTTATCTGCAGTCGAGTCTTTCACAATTAGTACGACTGCTTTTGGTTGCATGGGAGCCAACCATTTCCCATTATCGATCCAGATACCTGGCAAGAGGCAACTCAGCGTAGCCATCCCCATCGCCAGAACGATACACCTGTGACGGTAATGCTACTGGGGCTATAGTTTTTAGTGGTAGGTTCAACACCGCGAAGACTCTTTACCGACCGACTACAAATTATTATTCCGTTTCCAAAGAATTACCAGATTTCTGCTTTGAACGCTTTGCAGCTTGCAGCTGAACACAGCTCAACCGCCAGGCTTCGACTGTACATTTAGAACATGACTTTACGCGCTGGCCTCGCACCAGTACAACCGGATTCCTCCAGATTTTCCTTTCAGACAACCGCCAACAAGTGTCCTTCACCATCTTTGATCTTGAACGAGGTGTATGAGTGTCTGCACTTGAGAGAGTTTCTCGAACGGCGGGGTTCGAAAGCTCACAGGAACAGCTCGATGTCTTCAAAATTCACGAATGAGGGGTTCAAAATTTAACCAGACTGCTTCAACCATCCTAGAAACCCACAAATCCGCTTGCATTGTCTGTACATCGCGAGGTCTGCTGTTTCTCCTTCTGGCTCATATTGGACGCTAAAGAGAGCGAGCAGCCGATGGATCTCCAGGTGATTGAGTGGCGTCACATCGACGTTTCGCAGCGTATAACTACGGAAAATATCAACCAACTTGCAAGCGTCCCATGAGAAAAAGACAAAGTAGGCCTCATCATTTGCCCACGCGCCAAACCGTAGTGGTAAATATATGGAAAAAGAGGTGCGTGCATCGTCGCTGCACCTGGTGGGCGAGGCTGCGCGGTAGGCTAAGACAATTGATACAATTGACAACGCCGGGACACTTCGAGCGCTACCAATCGCTTGGCAGGCGCAATCCGGTAGCCAGCGCGCCATTGTGGCAACAATCCTGGCGCCACCAGTTGCAATTAACCACGACTATGACTTCCAAGGTTTCGAAGTTCTGAACCACATGGAAACCTCTGAAAAGGCCGACCTCCTTCGAGCAGCATCTCAGAAAATGGTATTGCGCGTTCGCCAATTCGTTCCGCGAACTATTCGCGTCTGCCGCCATTGCTGAACTGTGAAACGCATCACCACCACGAGTTCACATGCAGTAGGTTCGGGCAAAAACATACTGTACACCCTATGCAGTCGACACCAGTCCTCGTCTTTTGCTCCGAGTCAGAAAACGGTAGGGAAAACTTAACGTCGTTTCGTAGTGCCCAGTTGCGTCCCGCTCCGCTTCCGCCCTTCCCTCTCCGGACTCCGCAGCCAGTCTACAAGTATAAAGCAGTCAGTGCGACCACATATCCCACAACTGCCTGTGATCGTACAGTGCTTTTGCCACGCGGTCGCCAAATAACAACAGGGGTCTCTTTAAACAACAGGAGTCTCTTTTGCGGAAGCCACGCGGTTTGAACACGCGAGGTGGAGAAATACGCGGCTTGACCACACGGCCAGCGGAATCTCTTTGAACCCGCTGGAGTCCCCTTCAAGAAAGAGGCCTCACGTCCAACTGACGTAGGTCACTGCTGTAAACTGATCATCCTCGAGCCAGGGGTTGACCACTTGTTCGCGTGAGTTGACGGAGTTCTGCTATGAATCCTCCAGCCAGGGGTCAAACACCTGCTCGCGTGAGCTGCTGGAGTTCTGCTATGAATCCTCCAGCCAGGGGTCAAACACCTGCTCGCGTGAGCTGACGGAGTTCTGATATGAATCCTTCAGCCAGGGGTCGACCACCTGCTCGCGTGAGCTGACAGAGTTCTGCTATGAATCCTCCAGCCAGGGGTCGACCACCTGCTCGCGTGAAGTGACGGACTCGCAATTCTGATATTCTCAGGACGACTGTCCGAGATGCGTGCGTGGGGTTTTGCCGGAGGATATGAGCCAGACAAACGACCCATTTGGTTGGATCTCCTTTCATGATCAATCAACGAAACAACAAACAACCGAGCCTTGTGAGAACCTCCTTTCTCTCACCGTCGATCCACAAGCTAGTCAGACGACAACATTGGCTGAACTTTTCGCCATCAATCCACGAAGCAACAAACGGACCCTGTGTCAAATGTCCTGTCTCTCACTCGATTCACGAGCTAATGTGAGGACAACACTTCAAAAGCGCTGGTGTACAGACTGATCGGTATTATTCCAGGCGTAGTAGAGTGGAAGCCTCTGACAAAGTGACATGCTGCGGGAAACGGCAACACCAAAATGTCTACTCGGAGTTTGACCAAACTCTTGTCAATGTGGCCGTTTGATCCTGTCAACAACAAACGTAACACGTAGCGGGAAACGGCAAAACTAAAACGTCTACTCATGCGTCGACAAAACTCTTGTCAACGCGGCCCTTTGGTCCACCAGTGGGACCTGCCACTGGGACCTGTCAACAACAAACGTAACATGCAGCGGGAATCGGCAAAACCAAAACGTCTGGTCAAGCTTCGACAAAACTCTTGTCAATGTGGCCCTTTAGTCCTCCAGCGGGACCTGTCAACAACAAACGTAACATGCAGCGGCAAACGGCAAAACTCAAACGTCTTCCTAGATTCCGACCGCGCCAACCACACTTTGAAGCTCTGGATGACAAGTAGAGAGGGAAGCTGTTTTCATCTGGAATATAAAATGGGGACGTCCCTTAGCTCCCCCCTCTACTTGTCATCCAGAGCTTCAGAGATCCAGTTCCATCTTAACCGCCTTACTTCCGTACAATGACCCTTTTGACGTACCTCGTTCCTGTTGTTGCCCTGCTGGCTCAGGTCGCAGCTCTCCCCGCAACGTCCTCTGCAATCCATCCTCGTGCACCCCTCGCCGGCCAGTTTACTGGGGATATTGGCGCCTGCCCACCTCTTCCCATGCGGACGACTGTTCCTACGTCCGTTAAGGATCTCCGCCCGGATGACTTTAAGGCTGTCATGGCCATCGGTGATAGCATTACGGTATGTTGATGCCAGCGAGCGCTACAGACCCTGGCATGCATAACTTACGCAACAGACTCTAGGCTGCATTTGCTGCTGAGGGCATGAAGCTCAACCCCCTCGAGAACATCCTCGAAAACCGGGGCATCTCGTTCACAATGGGCGGTGATAAGGGCGCCGTCACCGTCGCCAACATGCTTAAGCGCTTCTCGCCGAAGATTGTGGGCGCGTCTACCGGTGACCGAATTGTCAGTGTGAGTATATGCCTCTCTGCCTCGCCAAATTATTCTCCAGTCCCAAAGCCCTGATTTTAAATTTCCTTTAGCTTTGCTCTGGTCGACTCTGTGGCATAGGCGGTTACTTCCCGCAGGACCGCTTCAATGCAGCCCTCAGTGGTGCCAAGGTTGAAAATCTGGACCGTGAACTGAACTATCTGATCAAAACAGTGAAAGAGGACAAGACAATCAACTACCAGAAAGATTGGAAGGTAACTTAGAAGGAAGCCGGTCCCTCCTCTGCCCGTCGAAAATCTGACTTATTTTTATGTTTGTTTATAGTTCATGAGTATGCTCATTGGCGCAAACGACATGTGCGATGTCTGCGACGGCACTAATCTCGACGGCGACACATACGAGAGGCTCATCCGCGCCGCCTTTGAGAAGGTCCGAATCAACCTTCCCAACACTGTCATCAACGTCATGAGCATCTTCAAGGTCTCAGAGATATGGCCTTTGACGAAGAATGAACTGCAATGCAAGATCAAGCGCGCGGTTGGTCTGAAGGCTCTCTGTGGTTGCGCTTTCGTGGATGGTGACAGTAAGTTTTCAATGTCCCGTCCCGTACATGCAAAGGGAAAGCCAAGATGGACTGTCCACGCTAACCGACGCTTGTTTTCGTAACACTAGCGGCCTCTGGTGTAGCCAAGCGCAAGGTCATGGATGATTACGCTGCAATCTGGAACCAGCGCCTCTTGAAGGTCGTGACCGAGTACCGTGGCAAATATGACAACTTTGCTGTGATCCTTGATCCTGCGGGCGGCAACACCCCTTTGACACAGTTCGACCCCTCGTTTGTATCCAACATCGACTGCTTCCACCCGTCGGAAAGGGCCCACAAGTACATGGCCCGCAACCTGTGGAACAATCTTTTCCTCGACTCGACGAACAAGACACAAAAGTGGCCCAAGGACCTGGACAACAACATTTACTGCCCGACTGCTACGGACCGGATCCAAGTTGCGTGAACGCCCTTTAGGGGTGGAAAGGGGAATGTCTTAGATACACATGCATGCACTCTGGAGTGTAGCTGACGACTGGTTCGCCGCATCCTGTATCTGAAACGCGATCAAGAAAAATAGGCTTAGAGTTAGCAGTATCAGTCAGATAATCGGCAAAGTTTACAATGTCTTTCAAATACATCAAGTTCATGTGCAAGATGATAGAATTGTTTTCAAAGAAGATAGTGGATTTGATGGTGAAGGCGCATCCTGGGTCTCGATGATTAACTCTTCTGCCGTCCGCCGAAACCCTGTTCCCGTGTGCAGCACGCTTCAAATTCAATAGCAATGTTCAACCCACTTTCAGGTTACCACCCCATACGAATGATTGACAACATTGTGCGAATTTGGCTGCTCATCCCCATGTCATCAATGGCTCCCTTATACATAGTTTGATAGAATACAGACTAGAGGCAGAGGCAGGAAGATGTTTGCCGTCGCGCCAACATTGATTTGCTGCGCTTTCGCGTATCTCATTTGCGGCTGCTTGTGGATTGAACCAACCAGGGCGCTCCGTGCAGACGTCCACTAACGGTTACAGTTCTCGCAGCGGCAGGAAGGACACAACCCATCCTTCTAGAGGTATTCAGTATAAACAAATGACCACTGACCGCCCTAATTTAGAGAAAACGTCTAGTGCCCCCGCCGCTGCCCCTGCCCAGCGCACAGATTCAGAAACAGAAATGCCGGTGCCAAGCCAAAGCCTCCCGCCCCTCTCACGGGAATGCATGCTCCACGCAGTAACACGCTTGTGCGCTCAGATTCGTGCAAAGTACGTCTTTCAGGACGTGGCTGAGCAGATGGCCACCCTCATCCACAATCGTCTTGTTACTGGTGAATACGACCGATGCGTTGACTCGGATGCCCAGGATGGTGGTAGGGAGCTCCTGGCTACCGCTCTCACTCAAGACCTTCGCGTCTTGAACAGCGACCCCCACTTGTCCGTCACGGTCTCCTCGGCCCTCTTGTCCATTGAGGAGGGCGATGATGAAGAGGAGGAGAACGGATCAGTGGACGTCGAGGAGCCGGTCTCCCCGATGTGGAAGAACATCGAGCTTTATAACAACGGTGTCGAAAAGGCCATCAGACTAGGCGGAAACGTCGGTCTTTTGTCTTTTAGATATCTCGCACCACTCAGACTTTCCGGTCCGATGATCACCGCTGCTTTCACTATGCTGTCCTCCACGTCTTCGCTTATCCTCGATCTTCGCAAGTGTGGTGGCGGTGACGGCTATGCGGGCGATTTTGTCCTCTCATATTTGGTATCGGGCAAGATACACGCAAACACCACCTATTGGCGCCCCTCAGATTCCTTCGACCAAAGTGGCTCCGTGGCCTGGGTCCCTGGACCACGTTACCTCAATCGCCCGGTATACGTGTTGATTTCCTCTGACACCTTCTCCTGCGCCGAAAAGTTAGCTGGAACCTTGCGAGTGCTCGGACGGGCAGTAGTCATTGGTCAAACAACCCGCGGTGGTGGTCATCCTTGCACTTTTGTGCCGATCGACACCCATCTCCTGGCGTCTATTTCGATTGGTAAAACCACGAGCGAAATTACCGGTCGTGCTTGGGAGGGAGTAGGTATAAGGCCTCACGTCCCCTGCGATGCCGACGAGGCGCTCGACGTTGCGCACTCGCTTGCTCTGCGACATAGCGTTTGCGCGGGTCTCGCGGATGCGACCGCAAAAAATCGATTTGGCGTCGAAGTTGCAAAGGAGACCACGGCTGAGGTTGACCGACTTGCTCCCTTGCTGGCGAGGTTTGCTCAGTACCAAGATTTGAAGCCAACGAGAGAGAAGAAAGAGGAGGGCGCTGGCGCTCCATATAATTGACCCCTCAAGGGCGAGGTGACGTTTGGCGAGCAGGTTGGGCCGACCATGACAACATAGTCTAGCCACCATAGTTTAGACCATAGCGAGGGGAATCCAGGGATGACCTTGGGTATTTATTTCAAGCTCGTTTCACACATGGGCGTTGTAAAGAAAAGCCGTCGGCAACCCGCAACAGCGGTTAAACCCTGTAAGATTTGAATGAAGCGAATACCATCTCATCGCTCTTGTTTCTGCACACGGTCGGCCGCTTTACAGCTCTGAATCAATCCCAAAGGGGATTTCACAATGAATAAAAAGCTATCTGCTTTCGTCAATCCTTGGTATCATGTCAGCTTCCGAGCAAGATGTTGTTAATAACCAGAAATCCGTCCCCCTGTTTGGCCCAAGGAGCTCCCCATCTCCTAGTCATAGAGGTAATTTTTTGTGCAGCGCTAACACCTTACAGCTCACATCCCACATTTCCCAACACCAAGGTCAAAGTTCACACTTCCCTTACATCTACAAGTTGTCCTGCTTGTCCATGATACCAACCTCACATCGGCTGGTTGCAATAACATGGCGACCTGATGCTACGGTATCTTCAGATGAGAAACTGGTTGGATCCGGTCAAGAGCGAGACAAGCCAATACCAACCTCAGTTCCCAATGGTCTTCAACTGGCGTTAAAATCCATATCCGATCCAACATTCGATTAAATGTCTAAAAACCCATCCTCTCTTAATGGAAGTGCGATTCTGATGAAGCCACTTGACAATGTGCAGATTCCCGTCGGCGGCTGCCGCTTTGTCCATAGAGTGGGCACTACACCCGGCATGCGCTGATCAAGCAACCATTTGAGAAAGTCCAAATTGACCGACCTTCAACGCAGCTCTCTAGGCATCCATTTGCCCTTGCCACGCCGGCATACGGCAGGTCATGCAGCCACTTAAGGACAATGGGACGGAAAGAGACCTGGGAAGATGCAGGGGGTTTGATGTTGAACTTGAGCAGCCTTTCGAAAAGGTGCAGCTTGATAACGTAGGCAGCTAGCAGACTCCAAGTCCCCCCCGAGTTGCGTCGTGCGTTTGGATTACTTGTCTCAAAGGAAAAATAACTTGTCCGACTGCTTGAAAAGCAGTCCTTTGACGAATCGTCGCAAAGGGCAACGGCAACGGGAATGGGAAGTTGTGTAAGGACCCTGCTGATGACCTTTCAAGGGAGGGAGGGGAGGGTGCTGGGTGGAGCATGGGAGTAGTACATTTCGGCACTGATTCTCCTGGGCGGACTGGGCGGGAATAGAAAGGGGCGGGGTGGGCAATGTGGATGGTTTGAGTCGGATTGAGAAAACCCCAGCTCTAGAAATGATGGGAATTGACAAGCACCTGCCGTCCTGCCCGTCCGCAAATCTAATGGGCGAAGCGTGGGGGTCAGAAGCGAGCCAGATTTGGCCCGTCTTGAACACAGGGTTACATGATATCTCCCACAAGATGCCAACCACCGGAATGTTGGTCTAGATGAGAATGGGGGCATTGGCCAGGTTTGCCTTCACAAAAATTTTTTGTCTGTGGGGAGCAGATCTGACCCCCAGTGTGGATTTGGAGATGGACTAAAATTTCGCGGAAACCAAGCCTAGGCCCAAACGGAACCTCCGAGCTGCCGCCGGGACACTACCGAGGTGGTACAACGTCTCGAAGGGTTCGCCGGAGTGCGGGCTCCCCCCAGCTTTCTTTTCGCAATGCATTCTTCTGCTCCCGCGTCTTTTAACTTCCACCAGTCTCCAAACTTTGGCTTACGATGTTCAAGTTCGTCCTCTACAAGGATGGAACTGACCAAGAGATTCTGCGCAGGACGCTTCTTCTCGCTAGGTTAATCCTGATGGTGCTCTGGCTGTTGGTCTTTGCATGCTTTCGCAGAGTATCGAGGGCGTACGTCTGGTCTCGTCTCGAACGAACGGGGACAGCTGATGTGCGTCTTTTGATGCCCAAGGGCGTCGCGGATGAGCTCTGGAAGCTTTATCAGAGTCGGGCATGGTATTTGGCAGTAGTTTGTGCGTCTCTGATGGTGGCTCAGAACATAGATTATATGTCTGGTGTGCTGGTGACAGCGGATATGAGGTTCTCTTGTTTTTGTATGGCTGTAATGATTGAAGAATCGCCGAATAACAGAGAATCATTCTTTCCTCCTCGATTTGCGCAGAACAACGTCTGGTTGCGGCAAGGGTTCTTACTGGGAGCCGGCAGTCAAAGCCCATGGGGACGGCGTCAAGCTCGATCAATTCGACCAGCATCTCGGCGAGGTCGCCAAAGCATATGACGGAAAGCGGATCGATAACCCTTGGTACGTGCCGAATGTCTTCTCCTCATCCTCTCGCTGGGCGCCGACCCTCCAAGACACGCCGGGGTTCCTGTTGAATTGCGAGTATGAAGAACGTGAAGCTTTCATGAGCGTTAATGTCAGCTTGCCGGACGTCCGTCCCCAAGCTTTTCTCGGGAACATGAAAGACTTTGCCCGTAGTAGTCTTGGGCAGGAGCTTGTTGCCGATGTTCCTGATGATCAGCTAGGAATGGAGACGACCTACCCCATGACACAACGCATTTCTGATGGAAGTGCGACCATTCCTGTGATGCTATTCCACTCCCTTGCCACTTGGACTGGTCAAACTGAGCTCGGAACACCCGTAGTCATGGTGAAAATGATGGCCGCTGCCCTCTTGTTCGACGAGTGGGTCACCTTCCTTCCGAAGGATCGTAAGGGTGTCGTTCGTGAAGGAAACACGTTGTTTCGCGGGCATACCTGTCAGATCGTCGAAAAAGGCTTCCAGTGGCCTTGGCGAATGCACATCATCTCCTTCTTTGACCGATTCATCGAGCAAGATAAGAATGCTTGCCTTGGCCATTATACACGCGCCATGCCTTATGGCATCCTCGATGACTTGGAAGGCGTGACGAACAACGACATCTTCAACGACATCCATTGCCTCGGTGGTACAACTCTGCCCACCACTCTATTGACGATGATGACCAACTTTCAAGAACCGTCACCGATCCTCATCACCCGAAAGCACACGTGTGTGGAAGTCGGCCCGGTGTCAATAATTGCCTTCGCTCTTCCTCTCTTGGCTATTCTTATTCTCGGTGTTCTGGTTATAACACACCGGCTACCCATAACACAGTCCGCCCTGAATCAGCTGCCGGACGGACAACTTCAATGGGCACTACACGCGTTGCAAGAGGTATACACTCCGACCACACAGGTCATTGGGCCAAACACCTTGAAACATCCGATTCTCGTTGCCAAACAACATCACGGAGGAATTGGCTTGTCAAGTGGTAGCGAGAGACTGGCTCCCCCGCCGCAGTTCTATGCTGCTGCTGCGGGAAATCGAAGCTGGGTCTACCAATCGCTGGAAATCATTGAAGCCCCTTGAATAATCTCGAAAGCGAAGGTGACGGTGAGCGCTATATGTAGCATTTGCGCAACGGCAGGACCGCTGTGGTATGTAGGTAGATGGCAATAACGAGGCCTTGAAGCGGGATGTTCACATAGTGTTCCTCATGCAGCCTCCTTTCGGCGGTTCAGGGCAGTTTCTCTATATAAAATGACCGATATCGTTTTGTGCTCCCCGCAACTTACGAAACCGCACAGTCACTAAATTGCAGAGAGCAAGCATCCAGTCGGCGAATGGGGTGGTAACTCGTACAACACGCGTTGGGAGGAGTATGAAGCGCATTGTTGGGAAGACAGACATTTGGAGACTCCCATGCCTCAGGCATGTTTTATGCATTAGTTGGTGGGTGACATGGGGGCAGTATTGCATTGTTCTGGGGAACCTTGCGTGATGGGTCCGGGCATTTTCACGGGCTTGAGCGGACCTTTTATGCCCAAGCCGGATCAAGCAGCAAGTGCTGCACAGCCGGCCTGTGCAATCTGCGGCCTGCATAGCTCGCGAATGCTTCTTTGTGCTATTTTTCACGCGAACATCCGATGGTGAATAATGATACATCAGAAACGGCGCGAACGTTGCTGCGTCGCTCAGCATTCTTGCTACTCTCAACCGTTGATTAAAGACTGCCGGTGCAATGTTGGGTGCCAGTTTCCGCCTTGCGCCAATGCTAGCAGAACTAGCTTCTGCGGAGGCCATAATGACGATAGAACAGAGGCGAGATGGGGCCGATGGCAGGGGCTCGTGTTGGAAAATGTTTTTCTTCGCTCACAAAACTGTGTGTCCAAATCACCGACGACATCGTCAAGACAGTGACTGATTGGAACTCACGTAACCTGTATCTTATCATGAGCCACCTTGATACTCGCAGTCCGCAAGAGACGCTGTTTTTCATCTAACGGCACCCGTCTGTTTGACCTCAAGGGGAGTGTTTCGCTGACCTCTTTCTCCAACTTCGCGTGCACGACAAGTCTTGCGTGCACTTTTAGAGAAGGTCCATGTTGTAGTCGCATTGGCATGTAATCACCATCGCGCGAGCGTTGTGCTCGGATGCCGGTGTCTTTGTTTTCAACGACTGCCTCTTTGCGATTGATGCGCATTCTGACAGGCATATCTTCGATTTCGATCACGTCCTGGCGCCGAAAGGGTACTTGCGTCACAAGACAGGAATCTTAGCCACAAATGCCTGGCATCACCTTCCCCTCTGCGACAATGTTATCAGCTTGCTTGGTCATCAAAACAGGAACCTACAAGAAGCTGTTGGCCGGCGGAGGCGCATTTGCGGCTATGCTGAACTTGAGCTCTCCAAGAAGGCATCGGAAGGCACTCGGAGCGCCATGCAGCAGAAGGGCAAGGACAGTTGATACAAACATTCACTGCTGCCGATGATAAAGAGCCGTCCGTTGTCAAAGTTTCGGACGCGGCTATCATGTTGCAACCCGCCGAGGAGGGGATGGCCAGCGGCGCCGTCACTCTATCGGTTTATCAGCGCTATGCACTTGCCGGAGGAGCCGCCCATATTTCGCTCATCGTTGGGCTATTGGTCTTCTCGACGAGCGTGTCGCTTGGAATGCCGTACTACCTCAACGTCTGGATTGAGCAACCGGACTCTCTTCGACGAGCGGGACACTACTCGTCGATCTACGCCACCTTTTTCGCCGTTTTACTATTTCCTTGAGCATCGGCTATTGGCTATCAATGTGCATTCTACCTATTCGCACATCCTTGGTACTCCATTCCACGTTTATCGCTTCTGTCATTGAGTATGTGGCCGGTTTGGTGCATCTGCGACGGAGCTAACACTGAAACGGGTCAACAATTTAGGTCACCGATGTCATTCTTCGATCTGACGCCGTAAGGTTCCTCACCGAATGGTACATAGTTTTTGAGGGTAAATTACTGGCTATATTTCAGCTTAGGGCGAATCATGAATAGGATTGGCCAAGATCTCAACGCCGTCGATCAGAACATCGCCTTTCGCTTCAACAAACGATGGTCTGGAGTCCTTGTCGTCACGTGCGTGGCCAGCCCGATCATTATCCCAGTGATCGTTAT
The DNA here is from genome assembly GCA_025526995.1 of Powellomyces hirtus. NCBI lineage: Eukaryota > Fungi > Chytridiomycota > Chytridiomycetes > Spizellomycetales > Powellomycetaceae > Powellomyces > Powellomyces hirtus. The sequence continues at coordinate 28,554 of JAHLKG010000023.1, read as the reverse complement.
GGTCGGTACGATAACCCTCCTATACCCATACCATACTTCACGTCTTCGAGTCGCTGACGGTCGTCAAATCCCGTGCCAGTCTGCGGCCTTCTTCAGGGTTCAAGCACAGTACCGCCACGCGTCCTGGGACGTGGAAAGACTGTATGCGATTGCGCAGAGCCCTGTCTATGGTCATTTCGGCGAGACCTTGAACGGGATGTCCTCGATACGTGCGTACAGCGTCGAGCAGCGCTGCGTAGACGAGAATCGAGCCCTGATCAACGCTACGCAAGCGTACCTTACCACCTGGGTTTTGCCCAGATGGCTCCAGGTGGTCTTGGGTTTACTCAGTGTCGTGGTGACCTTCGCTATCTCAAATTTGGCATTAGCTCTGCGCAACAGGAGCAGCGTTGGAGCCATGGTCGCGATCACCAATTCACTGAGCTTGTCGGAGACACTTTGCCTCTTCATTCGAATCTTCGCCGAGCTGGAGACGCAAATGGTCAGCGTAGAGCGCATCTCCGCCGAGGTATTCATCAGGTTGATTTCGTGGACCATTAATTTTAATTGATCTTTAACCATTTTGCCTCCCTTTTGCCTCACTTCAGTTTTCGAATCTTGCTGCGGAGAAGACTGAGGGGATCGCAGCTCCGGAAGCGTGGCCGGCAAATGGCAGAGTGGCATTCAAAAACTACAGCACTCGTTACCGCAGTGACCTGGATCTGGTCCGTTGAACTCCCAGCCGGCATAAAAGTTGGTGTGGTCGGAAGGACCGGTTCCAGGAAAAGGTAAGAGAGATTGCAGGCTCGGAAACACATCAGAAAGTGCAGATCTCTAATTCGCTGTTCACGCCAATGCAATAGCACATTGTCTATGGCCCTCTTCCGGATGACGGAGGCCGCGCACGGATCAATTAAAATCGATGGCATGGATATCGCTTCGGCAGCTTGGGAGCAGCATGACGATCATTCCCTAGGGCCGTTCCTGTTTGCTGGATCGCTTCGCGAAATTCTGGACCGCATAATCAGCACTGCAGACAACCACATCTGGACGGTGCTTGAGTCGGTGGGCCTATGTCAGACGGTCGCAGAGCTGCCGCGCAAACTGGATACACTTGCCGGCGGCGAACGGTGATGCCGCTTTTTCCGTCGGACAGTCTGCGCTCATCATGCGAAGTTCGACGCGGACTCGCCTTGGTTAGTGTTAGGGTTACCAAAATTTATTGCCGCTCAACTAAGAAAACGCGTTAGTTGGGAGAGAATCCGAATTGCTGCACCGAACAGCGTTCCATAGATGTCGTTATTAACTCATACAACCCATGTCGTTACAGTATTTCCCTTTCACTTTACACGCTACAACTGTCACCTTTTGAGAAAAAAAAAACAGTGGCCGTAGACTAGAAACGAGAGACAAAGGCTTTACGGACGACGGCATTGGCCCGAAGCGCAGCCTAGTAGTCTTCGCGCAAGTATGGCGGGACCCACGGAGCTGGCCCAAGTGCAAGAGTGCGCTACGAACCCGCTTCTGAACAATGTGGGTGGCGGGGCTGCTTCCCTGCTTTGCGTGGATGAGCAAACACAAAGCTGCCTGGTGGAATGTATATAGGCTTCTGTTTTAATGAGCACTGAGCAGACTACGATTGCAGACTCGGCGGCCGTTTCTAGAACGTCCTAACTGTTTTTAGCGTACCCTTACCCAACCATTTCCTATCCGGCAATGGTCGTTTCCTTCGCCTCCCGCTCATCGGAGGGCATATCTTCGTACCGATGGTTTCCACCCGCGCGATAATAAAGTGTCTTTCGCACAGTGGGGTACTCGCAAATGACCTTCTCGGTCCTCTCCCCACCACACAAATACACCAACTCATCCGTCTCACTCGTATTCCTCAACGCGTGCGCCCGGCCGTTCCGCGTGTGGCCCATGAAATCGCCGGGACCCACTTTCTCAGTCACAATGCGATCATGATCAATAGCACCATCTTCGTGCTGGTATGATAGATCCAGCTCTCCGGTTCCCGAGATAATGTAGGTCCATTCTTCGTCGGTTCGGTGCCAGTGGAAGATGAGCGACTCGGTGAGGGGTGGGATGCGACACAGGTGCACGCCCGTATGTTTGAGCCCGGTAATGTTGTCCAGCCGGACCATGTAGCGGATGGCGGAGGGTTTGAGCGGGTGCGGGCATACTTGCGGTTCGATGCGGGCGATGAGGGCCGCTGGGAGCAGAGGGTGGGACTGGCAGTAGGTTGCTGCCTGCGGGGAGTGGTCGGGGGCGGCCATGAGGCTTGGAAGATTGAGAGGAACGAGCGAAGAAAGGGAAGCGCGTCAAGGGGAGCGTGCCTTAATGCTGTAGTTAAATCGGCAACGTGTCACCTAGCTCAGATGACAGTGTTAAATTGTAAACGCCTGAGAGCGGAGTGGCCTGAATGGCCATTGGGGGACTTGGGCAGCACATGTGGCGCCCCCCTCCCCCCCCTCCCCCCCCCCCCCCCCCCCCCGTCTCGCCCATCATCTTGGCCCACCGGCGCCAACCCGCCCAAGTGTGTTTCGTTGTTTCTGCCCGATGGTCAACGAGTGCGATGATGAAGAGATGATGATGCATCACAGGAACCAATACCTGGACCACGGCGTTGTGGGTTCCTGCCCGATGGTCAACGAATGCGACGATGAAGAGATGATGATGCATCACCGGAACCCATACCTGGACCACCGCGTTGTGGTAGAAATGCTGGAGGGTTGTTTGTGGTTACTGCGCGATGGATAAGGAATGCAATCCACACCTGGACCTCGCACAGTCGACTCAAAATTTCCTCCGGACGCCCCTCTTTGTCTGAGTCTTTGTACAGTACACCTCATTCAACCGTACTGGCCACTAGCACTTCATCCTTTTTGGTTAAATTTCCATTCCTATCCAGACAAACAGCATGCGTCACGACGCCGGTGCTGTCGTCAGCCATTTTGTCTACCTTATTGATTGCAGGGATGAGAGGTCCCTCGGACCACCTGGCGTGTTGTTATATATGCTTCTCTCTGTCTCGCTGAGGCCTCAAGGTCTCGCAAATCATGCTCGATCAGAAGACAACCTCAGTAATGGACTGGACCATCCGCAAACGTCTCCTCCCTGCAATGCGCATTCGCGGCGTCAACCCGCACTTCGCTGCGCCGACCGCCGACGCACAGCGGCTCGGTTTGGACCCGGCGACGTATGCCAAACTTATCGACAGATTCAACGTCCGCGTCAGCAGAGCAACGTTCGCAATACCGTTTTTCACTGGTTTGCACCTCCTTAAAATTGTTTTCGCGGCCGTGCTGATAGCCTCTGCGTTCGATACGGATTTGCATTGGAAGGAAAACAGGCGGCTGGGGGCCTACATCGTTCTTGGGCTGGCAGTTGTGATGGATCCTGTGCTGCTTTACTTGGATTCCCGGACGCAAAAGAAGGTGAAGATGCGAGCATGTTTCTCTCGTACCGCGCTAGTGTTTTTAATTTTGGACTCGTGCCACTAGTGCTGCTACGAGCTTGAGCAAGAAGCCCACAAGCTGCACGCGGAGCAACAGCAACTGCGCTTCTCTGCCAGACCCACCAGCCTTGTTCCCGGTTACTTTGCTGGCCTGTTGGCCCGGTCCTATCCTGTTGAGGTGGGTGGAATGGTCGCGGTGTAAGGTCGGGGAGGCCGGAGTCTTCGTGTAACTGGTGTTGCTTGCAGCTCACGATTTCAAGTGCGCAGCCTTGACGCAGCAACCCACTGGTAGGAGATACTGCTATGCTACCACAACTTGCCTTTCTAAACACTCTCGCTCACGTTGGAAAATCTCGCTCATTGTTCCGGCCCGTGCGCCGCAGCTCCTCTCTCAGCATACCGCTACCGCGATGTCCCTATATATACTACCCACCACCCTTTTGATCTAGTTCACTAGCAATTGCATAGAATACAAATGCGCATCCCACTATGAGCCCACGAGATTCTAATATAAAAGTAACATGTGTCGAGAATCGTCGGCGACGGGTTTTCATCGAATGAGTACGGTCGTCGCCACGTCAGACGAACCAGTTGCCAGCGACCAAGTGACAGAAAAGCGCTTGAGAGGAGTAGCAGAAGTAACTCCACTAATCCACGTCTGTTACAGTTCCTGGCCAAAAGTCAGCGGAACGCCCTAGGACTAGCTCCACCGGGATTATCGCAGTCGCGTCTCTGAGTCGCATAGAATATAATTATAGGGGGTCCGCTAACTTTTGGTCAAGGACTGTAGCATACACGCTTCTTAGCCGACAATAGAGAAGATTCTGCGATAACGTGTGGCTTTTACGAGCAAAGTTGGATGACGTTGAATAACATACCGGTACGGGGAGTCGCAGGTTTTCCTGTACGCACCTGACCGAAGCACCGGAGTGAACGACAACATCTCCTTGACCAGGTGTAAGGAACCATGACGTCCTCTCCGCCCTTCGTCGATAACCGAGAATGGCTTTGGGGGGCGGGGTCGGCGATTTTCATGGGCACACTGCAACCCTGACCGAAGCACCGGAACATCTGTGACCAGTCGCAAGGAACATGACGTCCTCACCGCTGTCGTTGATAACCGAGAGCGCCCAAAGCCGGTGGCAGACGGTGCAAGCGCAAGTACAAAACTGATCACCGTCCCACCTCCCCCGCTGGCTCTTACAGCCTCCCGTCGCTCTCGCACGTTTCACTCAAATCCCTGTCGCCACTTCCGCGCTCGTTATGGCCGTTTCGTCGGTCCAGGCCCAGCTGCCCGCTGGCGCTGCCGAGGTCATCAACCCTAACCTCCCGGCCACCTGTCAGCCCTCTTTCTCGGCCGCAGTGATTCAACTCATCAACCCGTGCGGTTTGACAGAAGTACGTCAAACGGGAAAAAGCATCAAGGTGGAAGAGATGTGCTAACCGTCGCATTATAATCGTTGGTAGGCCCTCCCATACGTTACCAGCACCAACGTCTCTTGGTTTGATGCCGGCAAGAGCCTCGTCAACAGCAACACCTTCATGAACGCCTTGTGCTCGGACTCTTGCACTGCGTCCTACCAAAATGCGGCCGCGCCCCTCCGCAAACCGTGCTGAAAGAGCCCTATCCTCAACCCAAAGAGCAACCTCACTGCCAGTCTCGGCATGTCCGCGTCCTGGGACGCGGCGACATGTTCAGCTTCGTCGCCTGGGCGAGAAGCCTGGCATGCAGAAAGAGCTCTGCGGGCGACTTCTTTATTCGCAACATAACCCGGGCAACCAACGGAAACCTCGTGACCGCGTTCGACAACCAGGCCACGTACTGTACCGAGTGCGGAAACGCCTTCGGCACTGCTCTCAAGAACACGTCCGGCGTCCCCGCCTCCTTTCTCCCGATCCTGAAGGAGACCTCCGCCAACGTTACCGCACAGCTCGCGGCCTGCCCCAGCAGCAGCATTAACCGCACCAACTCTTCCTCCAATAGCACTACAGACACCGCCCGGAGCAGTCAGTCGTCAGCTTCCAAGGTTGCTGGCATTTCGTTCGCTGGGGCCGTCATGTTCGCCGTTGCCTCCATCCTCGCCTAGTACATCTTCATCTTGTCGATGATCCAACCCAAGCTTTGCCCGAACAAAACTTATCCTGGAGGCCAACAGAGGCAAAATGACTTGTTTTGTCCCAAGCTTGTAGCCCAACCCCTTCCTGCTCTGAAAATATGATACCTTTGCGCCCCGGACGCGCCTGTGGCACTCGTCATTGGTGCTGCCTGAAATTGTAAGCCTGCTCCCTCGCCTGTGTTCCCCAAGCTCAGTGGGCATTGCGTTAGAAGAAAAGCAAGCATTTCTTTTCGCGTGTACAATGACAACAACAATCCAATGCCCTGGCATTTTACATTGCGCAAGTTTTGCTTTGTTTATCAAGCCCCCCTTCCGCTTTGAAGTAGTTGTGCACTAGAATCCGATCGTCACTCCCAGCGTTCACAAAACGAATTAAATCTCCAGAGTTTCCAAACTCATCCGCAAGCGGGTCCAACGTGGCTGATGTAATATAACATCCCGGTACTAACCCCTCGAAGGTAAGTCCAATTCTGGGGGCTTTCATTAGCATAGCGACGTTACTCGCCACCGGGATTATGAAAACAACATACCTGAATTCATCTATGTCAAAAGAGTTGACCAAGACCGCGGGTGTGTCTTTTGTGAGAAAACTTGCGAGGTAGAAGGAGAAAACAGCCGTGTCGTTTTGAGGTGTAACGAGTTCACGCAAAACAAGTGTTGCGTTTACCACATCTACGTTGTAGCAATAACCATTGTTTGATCGGTAGATTCCAGCATAGCGCTCTTTGGCAAGCTCCGACTGAAGGTCCACCAGCTCGTCACGCCAAAACTGATGAATCGATGTTGACAACAATCCATAGCCGACCTGATCACCCGTGTGCAACAGAACGTGACCTAGACCCAGGTCTGGCAGGAAGCCAATCTGCGAGTTGTATGGTGGTGCCGTGCCAGCTTTCGTGAAGAGGTTCATCGACGAGGTACGTATGATTTCCCACGGCATTCCATAAAATACTCTGCCGGCATCGGGAAAGAAAGATGTCGGTTTTAGCCAGTGGCGAATAGTTACATCCCTGAGGACACCTGAATTTTCACGTAAGAGAAAGCCTGACAGGAAGTTGGACAGGTCGTTTGCTGTGCTGTAGAAGCCGGCACCCGGGTTCATATATCCGAAATCGAGCAAATTTGTTGCAGGTGTTCGGGCCATCCTGTCTGGTGAGACCGCCTCGTATGCCGTTGAGTCCATTCCAAGCTTATCAAACACTTTACGTCTCAGGTATGATATCTGATCCTCCTGAGCAGCCGTTTCAATGGCGCGACTAAGCAGGCCAAAGGCCAGATTGGAATCTTTGTTAAAGGAGGGAGCGGTTAGAGCGAATCATAAAGTATGCAGTTTGTCTGTAAAGGTCACTTACAAAGTGGGAATCGACCATTGGGTTGGAACACCAATGATCGTCTTGCAAGCAATGGAAAGAGCTCTTTGTCCCTACGGGAGTCTCAGTTCGTCATTAATGGATATCTACTTCTTTTCTGATGGCGTGTACCCACGTGTTTGGACAATTGTAAGTGTCCTCCAAGCTTCTTACAACGGGACAGGCTAACAAACATCATAATGGTTAACATGTCGTGCGACGCTTGCCATCAACAGGCAAACGTACCGTTAGGCGGAATGCCCGAATCATGGGAGGCAAGCATTGCAAGATTGATGTCATTCACGCTGTCCTTCCCGGAAGGATCAATCATGGTGAAGTCTTTCAGATACGCCGTCAGCTTGTCATCTTCCTTAACCAAGCCGTCTTCCTGGGCCAACAACAGGTGAAGCGCCGTAAACACTTTGGATATAGAAGCTATGCGAAAGATGCTGTTCGCATCAACCACTGGCGTCGTAGAATCATTCGATATCAAGTGGCCGATGCCATGAGATGAAATGGTTCGGTTTCCCAAAACGACGGACACAACGACTTGTTGACTGGAGTTGGGATGCGTCTTTTGATAAAGGTCCTTTAACAGGCTTCCAAATCTCTCATTCAATAGAAAAAGCCGTTCCTTCATGTCATGAGTCCAGGTTAGCTTTGTTAGCAGAGGTGGCAATGGTGGTCGACAATAGTCGGCAGGTAGTGTAGCAGGGAAGAGACCGGGAGCATCATGAGCAGCAAGCGGAGCCGCAGATGTCAAAAAGAAGATGGGAAGAAGTGCTAGAACAACGTAACACAGCATCGGACGAGCACGGGGACTTTGAGTGTTCTTGCTTGACGAGGTACGATTTGCAGGAGTGGACAATTCGTACGAAATGGTAAGAATTGGGTGGACAGCAGAAGGGTGCAGATCAAAACTGCGGGGACACGACGCGGAAGCTGCTTTTAAAGAGTTGTTTGGGAGAGAGCGCTGCCGCGTGTCCTTCGCACATGACCTTCACAAAGTAGTCATCAACCGAACGCACATGACTTCCACAAAGTAGTCATCAACTACGGCCAATGTTCCGGCCTTCAACTCCTACACAGAAACCGCTCATCTCTATACTTTCGCTGCCGCTACGGTCTGTTTGAGTACAATGTCATGCCCTTCGGCCTCAGCAACGCTCCCGGTGTTTTCCAGTACCTGATGAATGATATTTTCCGTGACATCCTCAATGTTTTCGTCGTAGTGTACCTCGATGATATTCTGATCTTCTCCCAGAACCCCGAGGATCGCCCGAAACACGTCCGCGCGGTCCTATCCCGCCTCCGTCACCACGGCTTGTATGCCAAACCCGAAAAATGCGAGTTCAACCATGAATCCGTCGAGTTCCTAGGCTTCATTATCTCCGAGAACGGAATCCAGATGGACCCCAAGAAGATCGCCGCCATCACAGATTGGGAACCACCCACCAATGTTAAAGGCATTCAACGCTTCCTTGGTTTTGCCAACTTCTACCGCCGGTTTATCCAAGGCTATTCAAAGATCGCCGCCCCGCTCACATCCCTGACGCGCAAGGACCTCCCTTTCAAATGGACTGCGGTCGCTCAAGCCGCCTTTGACGCTCTTAAGAAAGCGTTCACCTCAGCACCCATCCTTGTTCATCCTGATCCCGAGAAACCCTTCTTTGTTGAGACCGACGCCTCCGATTTTGCCATTGGCGCTGTTCTCCTCCAACCGGACGGGCAGAGGCAACTCCACCCTGTTGCCTTCCACTCCTGTAAATTCACCTCCGAAGAGATCAATTACGAGATTTACGATAAGGAGCTTCTTGCGATCCAAGACTCATTTGCCCAATGGAGGCACTATCTCATTGGTGCTCGTCACACGGTTACCGTCTATTCCAACCATAAAAACCTTCAATATTTCATGACCACCCGAACCCTGAACCGCCGCCAAGCCCGCTGGTTGATTTTCTTTGCTGATTTCGACTTCGTCATTACCTATCGCCCCGGTCCCCAGCAACACCTAGCCGACGCCCTCTCCCGCTGCTCAGAATACGAGCTAAAAGAGGGGAAGAAGCGTTCCGCTCCCAGGAGACAACAATTTTGACTCCAGACCGTCTCTGCCTCGCTACCACTTTCCTCGCTCCCCTTGATTCTTCACTTCTTGACAGGATCAAAGCTGCCTGCATGAGCGATGACTTTGCCAAGACCATCCGCAAACAGCTGAAGATCCCCGAATCCCAATGAACAGAGGAAACTTAAGACCGTGCGAAGCGTTTCTCAGAGAAGGCGGAGTTCTGCTGTTCGATAACCTTGTCTATGTTTCCACCAACGAGCTCCAAACCGAGATCTGCTACGACATGCATGACACCCGACTATCCGGTCATTTTGGTGTGTCCAAGATGCTTGAACTCGTTTCTCGCAACTACTGGCGGCCCAGCCAGTGGCGTTTTGTCAAGGCCTACGTCAAGTCCTGCGATATCTGCAACCAAGCCTGATCCAGTTGTCATAAGCCATACGGTCTTCTCCAGCCCAACTCCATCCCCGACCGCCCTTGGGGATCTTAGTCAATGGACTTCATCACTGACCTGCCTCCCGTCAGCGGACGTGACTCTGTACTAGTGGTCATCTGTTGTTTTAGCTCACTTCATTCCCTGCCGCAAGTCTGAGTCTGCCGAGTCCACTGCCGACCTGGTCTTCCAGAGCATCATCCGCCTCCACGGGCTCCCTGACAAAATCATCTCTGATCGTGGATCCTAGTTCGACTCCCGATTCTGGAAACGTCTTTTCAGACTCCTCGGTACCAAGGTCAACCTTTCCTCCGCATTCCACCCCCAGAGCGACGGTCAAACAGAACGCACCAACCAGATCCTGGAGCAGTATCTTTGCTGCTTCTGCAACCATCAACAAGACGACTGGTTGGAGCTTCTGTCATCGGCGGAGTTTGCGTACAATAACACCCTTCAATCATCAACCCATACCACCCCGTTCTACGCCAATAATGGTTTCCACCCTCGATTGAGCCTTCTGTTGCCGTCACGTCGGAGTCTATCAATCCTGCTGCGGAAGTGCGTGCCGTACGGATCAAGGAAATCCATGAACATCCGTCCAGCTCAAGGAAGCACAAGATCGAATGAAGCACTACGCCGACACAAAGCGAATTCTGGGTCCTGACTTTGCGCCCGGCGATAAAGTTTGGCTCCTCTGCAAAAACCTCAAGACCATGAGGCCTTCAAAGAAACTGGACAACCGCAAGATTGGGCCGTTCTCTGTCGTCGAGAAGATCAATTCGGTTGCTTACCGCCTCAAGCTTCCCCCCCTCCTACAAAATCCACAATGTTTCCACGTCTCTCTCCTCGAGCCCTGCTTCACCATCCGCAAACGAGTGGAGCCCGAGCCCACCTCCTGAGGAAGTGGAGGGCCAAGAAGAATGGGTTGTTGAAGCCATCCTTGATTCCAGAATCCGTCGCCGCCGGCTGTAGTGCTTTATTAAGTGGCAAGACTGGCCTGATTCCGAGAATACTTGGGAGCCTGCCGCACACATCACTCATGCCGACGAGCTCCTTGCCAAATTCCACAATATGTATCCCGACAAACCGTGCCCCGGTCCCAAGTCGATCCACGCCCAAGGACGAGGCGACGGTAAGAGAGAGGGTGATGTTATGGACACGTGTCCATCCCATAGCTCACGTCAGCACAAGAAACCTTGACAGCCTGCTGCTGTCAATCCCTTGTCACGAACCCGCAACATGTCATGTACCTCGCAGCCGCGTGCAACCTGCAACACGTCAAGGACCTCCCAGCTGCACGCAGCCGCACGCAGCCATCTGCAGCCCCACCCAGCCGTATCTTCTTTCTTGTTCCGTGCACTATGCTTCTCCACACTTGGCATTTCCGTTGCTGTCTTTTTTGTTCTATAGTCTTTCGGTAGCCCCGCCAGCCTCTCAGAAAAAGTATAAATAGCCAACCCCCCTCAGTCCGGGTCCTAGCTCCCCAGCAGATCAACACCAGTTCTTCTCATCTCTAGTCCTAGTCCTTGGCCCAGTTCTTGTCCTTGCAAATACTATCCCCTCTATTCTACCTCTCGATCCGTTATCTGTGCTTCGCTCCTGCCTTCCGTTGCCAAGATCATAATACCGAATGAGTTGAGCAATCTATGGATTAGCTTTCGGATTGACGTTGGGGGCGGTAGAGTGGTATTTTAAAACATTGATGGCAGATGTGGGGTGGTTTCCAATGCTTCCATGATTGAGTTCTCGGATAGACCGCAAGTAGCCCCCAACATATTTGGTTTAGAAAATGGAAGTGTAAGCTGGCAGTAGATTTGTCAAAGAGCAAGCTGAGAGGTTCACCAGGAACAGTGCAATGTCTTCAACATTGACAAAGGAGGGGTTGGTAAAGCGACCAGATTGCTTCAACCATCCTAGAAACCCACAGATCCGTTCCCGCGACTTTGCAATGGTTTGTTTGTTGCGCAGTCTATTGGTCCCCCGGCGCAGCTCATATGGCACGCTAAAGAACTTGCAAAATCTATGGAACTCCAGGTGATTGAGCGGCATCGTTTTGAAAGATTGCAGTGTATAACTAAGCAGAGGTTTGCAAGTTAGCTTCGACGGCAATGAAGAGAATCACGCTATGGAACCTACTCACCACTTAAAACGGACCACGCTCTTAATCCCGCGCACCAAATCCTCCTAGTCGACATCGGGCATTGCTCAACGGATATCCCGTGGTGGCGATGGATATGGATGCGCATGGCGACAGCACCCTTGGGGCGACAGAGTTCTTTCCTTAGCAATAGGGGTGCGGGGTGGAGCAACACTGATACAGGTGACTATATCGTGTTCGTCAGTCATAGATTCTGCTTCCACGGACACATCGAATTCCCCTACGTTTCCATTGAGATTGGCTGATATCGCTTGTCCTTTGTGCAGGAACACGCCAGTTAGTGTAGGGATTTGCGTCCAACCCCTGACCTAACCCTATGTCAGCCCCAGCTAGGCTCTGCTGCAGCTGCCCCTCCCCCCCTTGGCCCCGATGTCTCTGTCGAGAACGTGGCGGCGGCCCCTTTGCATTTACAGATGTTCGGTTGGCCGCCCCGCCATCTAGGGCTGTGGCTTTGGCCGCTTCGTTGGCCTCTTCTGGGGCTGGTGCTGGTCTCATTCCCCCTGTCAGCGAAGGAACCCTCCGGCATCACCGTTGGGCCATTCCGGTGCCCATATCTGGTGCCCATATCTTGAAGAAACTCAAGCTCCCAATGACCAACGAAGTCTGCAAAGGAGGCAAATTTAGTAAGCACAAGGTGACTTTGACCGGAAGACGCTCTTCCTTGTTGTGGATGGCATCAGCAAGCAGCCCGATGGTTGGTGACCTATCAAATACTCCTTTCAGATGTCCTACCCCACATTCCACCGTGAGCTGAAGCAAAATACGTCGACTGCCTGTCGGACTCCTACCACGGACATGTTGGCAATGTCGTTACAACGCTGTAGTGACAGCAAAGACGCCAGAAGAAGCCTCCAGCGCAGAAAGTTGTAAACGAGTAACTAAGAGTCATGCACCTTGCCGCCTCACCCCAAAAGCCTGCAAGAGAAAGACTGATACTCCATGTCATACTAAATAACAGATAAGTGTCCATGGACGCACACGGGTTTGCATGGCATCTGGTGCGTCTATCAGTGACATGACAGGCGAATAAGCATATGACATATAATGTGCAGTAATAACAGAAATGAAGCTCTGGGATGCCTTCTCAACCCCTGGCAAGCGCTGCAAAACCAGTCGCTTGATGGGACGCTTACTGCCGACGCGGTCGAGCCAACGATACTCATGCCTCTTTATTGCGCCCGTCGGTTGCCTTCCGGTAGGGTTGCACTGGTAAAGTTGAGTGGGAATTCCTGGCTTATTTTGCGGATACGTGCAGCTGCGTCTACTTTGAAATGCTCCCGCGAGCTGCGCCTATAACGGAGTAGTTCTGTGACTGACTTGCTGAACCCGATCTGTTCCTTGAAGTCAGGGCTGAACGGAAAGTCGGCAGTTAGTGAGCTGTTTGGCAACATGGTTTACGCAAATGTATATTTGGGTTGAGTCTTACATGCATTCTTGCGGATACCGGCAGCGCTACATGAAGACCACAAAAGCATCAGGCATTACAAACGGAAGGGAAGGAACTCCGCAGGAGAAACTTACAATGCTTTCACCATAATAGCGAACGCGGCCTCCAACGAAGCAATTTCGCGGACGAAGCTGCGTTTGTCGATCTGACCGCCTTCCAGGCACTTGAACTTCATCTGCGTAACTTCCGCCATGTACGCTCCAAGAATACGTAGAGGCATGGTAAATGCAATGGAACCGGCCACAGTGAAGACGAGGGCGGCAAAGCTCAAGCAGCAAATGACAATGATGCTCTTGGAGATAGACTTGTCGATGGCTGAATAGAAATCGTGTCGTGGAAAGGCGATGACCATTGTCCATTTATTGCCCGCGTCGTCGATACTGATTTGCTCTGCTGCGATATACCAGTCCACTCCGTCGCCCAGCCGGGCCTTGATGATCTTTGGCCCGACGAGATCGGCCAGCGAGGGGTACTTGGCCATTAAGTACCTACCGATTTGCGAAATCGTCGGATGCCATGTCTCCTCAATGGTGTACAGTCCCGCACCGGGAACTCCAGCGAGAATACGATCCTGATTGACAGCCGCGTTTTGGATAGAAGACGCAATTATCGTGCCCGGCTTGAAGCTTGGCTTGACGCCCGGAGCTGTGCCGACAGCATCGAAAAGGAAAACGACCGAAGACGGCGAGGGAAGGAGGCGGCGGATGTATGGCTCCAAAGAAATAAACATCAAGCCGCCCACTGAACATTGGTGGGTCGGCGTCGTGCTGTTCCCGTAGATGTTGACAGAGCTCATCCCCAGGATAGCTCCGTACACGTTCGAGTAAACCCAGATGGATTTTCCTTCAGCACGAGGATTGTTCGACACCATTTCGAGATAAACAGGATCCGCAGACGCGTTGTACGCCCCGGGAGCCCCCTTGTATGTCCACCCTCCGCCGAAGAGAGTCGAGACTCGCGCTGTCTTCACGTAGTTGGTGATATTCTTTGCCGGATTGAGGAAGTCTTGCTCGTAGCCTTGTCGGAAGATTTTCACGGCCTTATCGGGTAGTAATTCGCCCTTTTCGTTCACAGAGTTCTTGAAATAGAAGTTCTTGTCCGTGGCCTCCATATGATTCCATGTCCAGTATGCCCCCCAAGGAAGCAGGCCCTCCAAATCCTTGAGACCACCATTGGGCCCATCGAATACGGGCTTTTCCGATTCGATCGTCCACTTGCCAACACCAAATATGACATTGCCGCCAGGAGGCGAAGCTGGCGGTCCAGTGTTGGCAACACAAGTGATGGTCGACACGTCAAGGTTATCATACGTAAGGCGAATGAAGTCCTTCAAGAAGTCCGAACCGACCAAGGGGGTCAACGTCAGGTTTCGAGGCTGCAGCGCAGTCTTGACGACCGCCAAGGTAGTGGTCCTCAGACCAAAGTTCAGCGCAATGTTCCGATAACCGTCAGTGGTGGATCGGAGGCCTTCTTTGGCTGAATTCAGGGTCAGCTGAAGCAGTCAACATTCGTATGAGAGTAAAAGGATCAGCCACAGAAGCTCCCTGGCAGGTGTGTAGCGAACGCGGGAACCTTACCGTTGCCATGGTCTGGGCGCTGTCTTCAACATTTGCATATGCGTTCGTTATAAAGATTGTGCTGGACTGGAGATGTATGCACCACCATTGTTTTTCATATATTTCCGTGACAAATGAATGAACACTCGAACGTACCGGCACCACAACGACTGCCAGAATTCCGGTGATGATGAAAGACTGCAACGCCCACAAGGGCATGCTGAGCTTTTGATACCACTTTTGCGGCGGGGCATCGCCATCTTTTGCTTCCGTGGCCAAATCGGCAGGTTTATAATCTGCTCCACTGCCGGCCTCTTCATCTTCGATGATTGCAGTGCGCTGATACATGATGAGAAATTTTCGACAAGGTGATTCCGTCGGGTGCAGTAACGGTTGTGTTGATATAGGCGGGGATGAAGCCCATCCCGGGCCCGGGAAGATTCCATCCGCCTGTTTGGGCGTGCATACCTATTTCCGGCTCGCTGACGAACATCCGTAATTTTGGACTGTGTTGAATCGCACCTCATTATCGAAAATCACGGGCTAAGGGTTAGGGTTAAAGTTACAAGGGGGACCCACTGGGTTATGGGTTATGATGAGCCGGAATTTTGAGTTCTCAGATTGACTCGAGCCCTTAATTAAAGTTGTTCCTTTGGGTGTGTCCAGACCCTGCTCAAAAATGGACCTCCCAAAAATCCTTAGTTTCGGAGAAAAACGGACAAAACCTCAAAAAACATCAGAAAAACCATGTTTTGTCTAGTAAAGCTTTGTAACAAGGAGGTCAATTTCTTTGCTCCTTCCTGTGGCTCTAGAGTATGCTGTGCCGCATAGTTGAGCAGCGTTTGACGACTTTGGACCAAAAACTGAAGGAGCTACGTCCAGTTGAAGGTCAGACTAGATCTAGGTTTGATGAGCTTAGGGTTAGGGCAGGGGTTACGGTTGGGCTCATGTGGCTGTCAGCAAGCTGCTTGACTAACTGACTGGCTGACTCTGGTTGGCCTTCATAGACAGTAACTGGCAACTGGCAGAAGAAGACGCAGGATCCGACAGGGTACTTGTAACCGCTGAAGAGTCGCAAACGCCACCACCGCCATTAAGGTTGAGCTTACCTTGCCAGAGCCCACCGCCAACTCCAGATAGGCAGGAAGAGCGTACAACTTCCACAGTAAATTCTTTCTCCAATGGCGCAGATTACCTTCCATACTCACCCTCCCGCCCAGCTGTGCATATGCGTCAGCTTATGCCCGATGTCGACGAGTACGATCTTGGACGTGGAATCAAAAGTGTAGTGCGCTTCAAATGGTAGGCAAATAGGCATACCTGCCTGCTCCAATGTGTCCAGGTAGTGCATGTTGCTGATGTGTACATTCTCGCTAGCTACACGCTGCAGGACTATGAAATGGCGCCACTCAATCATGCTGAATTTCATGGATTGCGGGCATTCTTCAGCGCCCCATATGAGTTGCGACGCGGACACAGCCGCCCTCGGAACGAGCAGACAATCGCAAAGTCCCAAGAACGGATTTGTGGATTCTTGGGATGGTTAAAAGAGTCCGTCGCTTTCGGGCTCCGTCCTTTATTCACTTTGAAGACGTGGACTTATTCATGGTGGGCAGCGGGGGGTGCTTCAATTTAACGTGTGTCAGCGACTCAAGTTCCGTTCCGTCCTCACAGCTCAAGTATGTTGATGGATATCTGCGCTGCGTCAGGAGTTTGAGCCACGGTAGCCTTGCGAATCATTTGACCTCTGCGATCGATGTGCTGAAATACCGCTCTGCCGAGATTGCTTGCACGCCAAACTCTATTGACACAACAAGTCCCAAGATTGCGCGGCTCTTGAAAGCACGAAACCAACATCAGGTGCTAGCCGCTCGAAACAGAATTGACAATGATACAGATTCAGCCACCTCGCTAGTCTGGGAGCAGGTGTGTACTACCAAGGCGTATCTCCGCAGCAGCAGAAGTCTTCCAACTCATTACCCGATACCACGTTAGTTCCTTGAAGCGGTTCGTTGTCAACGTCTGATTGTGTGTGATTTGTGGGATCAACCTTCCCTTGCCGAACCTAGCCGTGAACTTGTGGTGCAAGTGCAAAATTACGTTGCATTAGCCTTTTACTCGTGCCTACCGCCTGGACGATCGAAAGAGGTGCGGCTGCTGCAAGACCATGTGATGACCGAGAGCGAGAGCAAGGCGTCCTTCCAAAATCATATCACCACCTACTGCAGACGTTACATCGCGGTGATAAGGTAGTTCATGAGAAGGCTTACCACTCACACTGCACCTTCGATTGACCACTCTTCCTTTTCTAGCGACTACAAGAATGGGAAGTCCAACGGGCGGCAGGATGCAGTTGAGCTGCCAGTTGATGACGAGGTTCTCTTAAAGTACCTCCTTTGGCTGATGCGCCCTATGGTCCGCCTAACAATCACCCGCGGCGAAACTCATGGATACCTCTTCTGCAAGCGCAGTGGCAACTGCTTTGACAGCGCAGGTGAATGGACGGGGTACCTCTCCGGTATCGTTGAAGTGCGTACAGGTGTAGCCGGGGTGGGGCCTAATGTTTTGCGCCATTCTTTTACGACTTTCATGGAGTCGTCAAGCGCTGAGAATCATCAGCTTTTGAGGGAGTCCGTCAGTCGCGCCATGCGTCATACACTAAGGTAAGTGTAAAAAATGCATGGCTGCTATGGCCCAGAATGCGTTGATATCAATGGCATTGTCGACCAGGGTACAGCAGACAGTGTATAACAATTGTTCATCGCTGGAACGGAAACGCAAAGGAGTGGAGTTTGCTACCCGAACGTTCAAAAGAACAGTTCTGGGTGCTAACGATGTTAGCGAAAAGAACGTGCCCGTCGCGCCCGTTCCAGGGATAGGAGATGTGGTTGGGTTTACGCATCAATCAGGAATGACTGCCTTTGCCAAAGTAGTCAGGGTTGAAGGCAAAACGAACGCGCTTATCATGCGTCTACAGCGTCTGGAAACACCATCCGCAGAAGGACACGTATTTGCTGTAGATGCGACGAAGGTGCTGCGAAAGTGTATCAAAACGGATATTGTCTGGCCTATTGAGTATGAACCCCTTGGATCGAGGTACATTGTGCGTACTAGCTTAGCCGAAGCCGAGAAGCTATTAAAGAGCCAGTACACGGACACAGTACAAGAGAGTGATCGGGCAACATCGTGCCCACTAGGTTAGTTTAGTTAGCGGAAACTGACGAGCTGAAGACAACCCATGAAGAGAAGGGACACAAGGCAGATCCAGCTTGCCTTTACAGTGAAAAAGTTACAATTCTATAGACAGATGTCATACGTACGCTACTGATGTAAACGCGGTTGCTAGTGCTGCCTATTGAAGGCTGATGCGTCGGCACACATAGTCGTGGAACCTTCAAACAGATAGGGGTACTGCTTGCTTTGCCAAAACCCGGGGTAAGAAGAGACTGACTATCCCACAAATCACTAAAAAGCCCGTGGACGTCCACAGACACAACCATATACCGTAATACTGGCACAACCCACAAGGCGTCCAATTGCATTGGCACGGGCTGTAGGAGAAGATCGATCATCAGCCGTAAGAATCGGCAACTTCTTGGGTCCATACTGATCCATGAAAACTTGAAGATACTGCAAGGAACAATGACAACCATCCACTGCGTTGTGAGTCACATCGAGGAGTCTTTTTGCGTATATGTGGGCTTTCTGCTTATGGGACATCTTACTGCAGATCAACACGCAAATTGTTGTTGATGCTCCACACAAAGATCAGCGCCGGGCTCGGAGTTGCTTCACATCCCTTGTTCCAACAAGCACCGGATCTGCCACCGCGATTACTGTAGTTTTTTCCCCGGAACTCAAAGGAAGGCTGAACGGCATGGCTGTTCGGGTGCCTCTGCTAAATGCTTCGCTAACCGACGCCGTCTTCCGCGTCGGTCATGCCACCACCGTGGAGGAGGTGGATGCCTTCTTCGCAAAAGCGGCAAGCGGTGATTTGAAAGGTACGCTAGGATACGAAACGCGGCCGTTGGGCAGCGAGGATTTTAGATGCAATCCCCGTGCATGCATTGTCGATGGTCTGTCCACAATGGTCATTGATGAAACTATGATTAAAGTCATTGGTTGGTACGACAACGAGTGGGGATGTACGTGCAGAACAACTTGAGAGTCTTGCGCGTCCTTGTAAACAAGATCTCTTTCGATTGAAACTAGATGTTACGCAAATGTAGAAAATTCCTCGAAAGGTCGCATCACTGCTTTCTTCCTGATAGACCAAAGGGACAAACTTGTCGCATAGCTTTTCGTGTACGCATTCCCCTTGCGGGCATCGGAAACAAAAACCAATTTGGTTCTGCTGTTCCGGATTCGTATCTCATTGTGTCTATGACTGTTACATATATCTCAAGCTTCTATAGATATAGTACAAACGTCCAACGTACGTGCAGCGAGATGTCGTGAAGGTGAACAGTTCAGAAGCATGTAGAGCACATAGGCACAGAATCAGAATTTTGATGTGATGGCGGAGACGAATGTATCATCTCCTACACCACACTGCCCATTCAACTTTATTGCGGATTCTCAGTTCACCAGACCCGGTTCTAGTCGATGTGACAGGCGCCGATCAAGGGGAAATCCACCATGCTGGACAGCAAGGGGAAGCCCCTGCCGGAGAAAGGAGGAGCCAAACCGAATCCATTTATTACGATATGGCTGCCTGGGAATAAGGGAAATCGCAAACACAGCAAGCACTACGAGGTTAGGTCCTATGCTTCCTCCAGGCTGCATGGCCAACCGGCGACACAGTGCTATGTTTGTGTCGCACATGGGTCGAAGATGGTGGGTATAGTGAGTATCAGCCATTCCTCTGCGTTTTCGCTGTCGGACAGTCTTTCTTCATCAGCCATACCCCCAAGCGCTTAACCAGATATATGGAGATGACAGGGAAGAAGGTGCAATTTGAAGCCGTCATGGTAGCGCCAGAAGCTGGAAGCATTTCAGGCAATGTTGGCTAGGCTTAGCGCGACCAATTCAAAGAGCGGGTCATCGCGAAATGACAGTATCATAAGCATAATGTGGCTTAGCCATGCCACTGCGAGTTCGCCTGCCCAAACCGTGGAGAACCACCAACCACCCCTTAATTTCCCCTGCAACATGCGCAGTGCGGGCTGTCATCATGCTGTGCCACATGATTTCACACTGCCATTTCATGACGCATATCAAGCGGACGTCAAAAAGATTCCATGTTCCCCTGCAACATGCGCAGTGCGGGCTGTTATCATGCTTTGCCACATGAATTCACACTGCCATTTCATGACGCATCTCAAGCGGATGTCAAAAAGATTCCATGACCTTCCTTTGAATGACGCATCTGCTAAAAACGACCAAGCGGAGCTTAAAAGCAGACGACCAACTCTCCGCTCACAGACAAAGAGAGACTTTGGCATTTGTTCTATGACAGTCAGTTTTATCGATGATTTTGGTCTATCCATCGCTTATAAAAGACCGTTCGTACTTGACCATGATGGCATTCTCAAAAGCATCTGTTTCTGATCTACTCTTGCCCATCCAACCATCCATACCGTCCTATACAACCAGCTACTTTCCAAAAACATGCCGTATCCTTTCAAGTCCTCCACATCATGTAAGACGCTCTACCTTTCGTTCTTGCTGTTGCTGTACGAGCTGAACCTTTCTTGGGAGCAGGACAGACAATAGCATCACCAACGTCTCAAAGGTCGTTAGCAAAGCAGTCCCCACAACCTCTTCCAAAATGCCGTTGCAAACAATTACCAACATCTGCAGGCCCGGCTTTGAATATCCCGGCACCGTGACGCTGTCCGTTGCAGAAGCAATTTCGCAGCTGAAACATCAGATTCCGCAGAAAGACGAGAAGGGCCGCTCTCAAAGAAACGCGCTCCTGCACCCAAATCTCGTACTAACAAGAAAGGGCAGAATACTGTCTCCGATGTAGCCGACGCACACACCACGCCCGAAACTACTGGCTCAAGGAATGTTCAAGTCAAACATACTGCTGCACCAGTCCAAACACACAAGCCAGCCAACGCTTCCCGGGCCATCGTTGAAACAGTGGAGAAGCTACCTGCATCCTTACCGGCTGTTGAGGACCCACAGCAGTCTGCCAAAATCCCTGGCCATACTGATGATGCATCCAAGCCCACAGAATGTAGCAATGATGCATCTCCCATGGTGGTTTCGCAGCAGGTAGCCGGAAATACACTGTCGTTGGCAACAGTGCAGCTTGAGCCTCTTTTGCCTTCCATGAGCCAAACAGACTCGGCCGCTTCGAGCCAACCATCGTCGGGAGCCTGCATCATTGGAAACCCGCTTGTCTCCGACGTTATCCCTGCCGTCATCCCTGCTGCCCAGTCTCGCTCTCGCTTGAATTTGTGCTCCCGTTCTCTCAAAAGTGAACAAGAAACTCCAGCGGCTTGCTCTCATTCTCGCTTTCGTTCTTCCTCCTGTGCCAGTTTGCCCCCCCGTTCTTCTGAATCGCCCTCTTGTGCAGAGGCACCGCATTATGGGAGGACAGAAATGCCCAGTTCACCCTCCACCTCCAGTTCGCCCTCGCGATTCGACTCTTCAAGTGCTCCCTTGCCCTCGTCCTGGATGCGGCAGCATGCTCCCTTACGCTTGCAGGAGTCAGAGAACGCTGGTGTTGAACACAACAATCCACAACCTTGTGCATCCAAAGCTACAAGCATTGGATATGTGAGCATGACGCCCAATGCACTACAGGCGCTCATCGGAGAGGCTGTGAACAACGCAATGCAAGCCGGTTTCGGGAGCAGCAATGCGACAATGCAAATCGGATTCAAGAGTCAGACAGCAATAGTGCAAGCCGGAGTCCAGAGCACCATTGCAGCGGTGCAAGCTGGGTTCCAGAGCAATGCGGCAGTGATGCGAGCTAGTTTTGGCCAGGTCAATGATCCTTTGCAGCAAGTCATGACCGAGCTCCAAGACTTCCACAGTGACATGAGCAATCCGCATCCCATCCATGGCCTAACGGCTCAAACAATGAGAGAGCTGATTGACGAAAGTACAACCCCATCCGACACCATTGGTGTGTTCACCCGCATCTGTGACCTTGCCCCAGCCCTGAAAGCCAAGGTGCAGGCTAGTCCCGGTATGGCAGAGAACTGTCACCAACTTTGCAACAGCTCCGCTTCAAGTATCATGGTGCAAATGGTGAGCGCCTTGTGGAAACAGGACCAGAGCAACAAAAAACTTCAGTACAGAAAATCTGGACCACGGCGCCAAAAGTGTTGTCTGGTAGACTCACAAGCATACCTGTCAGTCTGATCTGCACACTGTCAGATGTTAGCTTCACTGCTTATGTTCCCTCACCACAGTGGCGAGGCTGCCGCAGCGGTCAAGTCATGCCCATTTCACGTGATACCTCAGTAAATTAAGTATCCACGTGACATATATAGGCTAGCCATGCATGTAGTTCCCTTGGAGAGATAGACACACAACTAACAAGCAAAAAAGGCAATCATCCAATCTGATAACCCAATCCGACTACACTCTGTGCTAAATTGAACGAGCCCATCTCCATAGCCTGCTCAACAAAAAGGACGTTCTGATGGGCCGGGAGCTTTGTGAATAGCAGCATCATGTGTGTTGGACGTCGCAAAGATATTGGGTGCATCAGGTGCTTCGTGGATAGCAGGCAATATGTGTGTGTGGCGCCAACAAGATGTTTTGATGAGTCGGGTGCTTTGTGAATAGCAGCAATATGTATGTTGCAAAGGTTGCTTCGTGTTCATATGTCATAGTACGTCAGAGTCAATAAAGTTGAAAGTGAACCAGTCTGCGGTGGTTGTGTCTGGCACTGCTGATATACCTTGCGCAACAAGGCTACCCTCAATCAAAACACTCTGGCTATGTTGTTCATTCCAGATGGTAGAGACTTGTCTTTATTAACCCTTCCCCATCCATGACTCTTGCTGTCACACTTGATTGTCCTCTCATCTATTTTGTTCCTGACTTTGAATGTGGCTGCTTCACAAATGCTTCAATTCATCTCCCGTGAACTAGCATCGCAAAGGTATCCGTGTTCTGGAGGATCCCACTTCTTTTCGGGCTCTCCAGCCTCACTCGGAAAGGATAGTGAGGCTGGGCAGCAGTGAATTCTGGCCTTACCTCAAAAAGAATAGTTAGAATCAATGCAGCCCAGTTCTCACTTGGCACCTCCAATAGTCTCCCGTAAGCTTTGTCAACCCTGCCATCCGTGTTTCCTGACACATATAAAATGATGTTGCTAGCCAACGCCAGAAGGACAGCAGCGTCTACTCCAAGGGCAGTGATACTAGAACTAACATGACAGCACCTCCAAACATTGAAGATTTCGAAGTTGACCCCGCCGTGGCTGTTCCGCCACCTTCCCTGCTCCTGACATTTGTGTCAAGATCTGGAAAAATGATTACAGTCTGTGGTAGCAGCTTCTGCAAGCCTCCCTCACGATCCAATTTGCTTCACGTGAGACAATAGTGTACACGTGACGCAGTTGGCTCAGCCCAAGCCTTGTTCACAATTTGCCTGTACTATTTGCAAAGCGTTCGTTCAATAACAAACGGAGAGCTACATAACGTATCAGGGTCCCAAGGTTTGCATGCCTTTGGTGGGTCGGACCTTTTGTGATCCATCTGAAGCCACATGCAGGAAACATTCAAGCCCACAAATGCATTGAAACTTTGTTCTTTGGGATAGTACTATTGGAGATATCGGCACTTCCAGTACTTTATCAGAATTGCAGAGGATTGGCCGAATTCGATGTGGCCTCCAGTATACTTCGTAAAGGGGGTTTACAGAGCTCTTCTGTGATGCAGATGACGTTGTATCATTGTCAGCTGCACGGAAATGTAATGTATTTTATGTCTTAAAGTCTTATTGGTAATGTTTCGCTTCGAGCGTTCTAATCTACCTTTTCTCCAATCACGTGATCACACGTGATCCAATTCAGCTCTTAGTGTTACCGGTATGGCGGTCACGCGCTCTAGTCGGAGAATCCAAGTAAGGATCTAATGTAAGGACCAGACATTGAGTACTCAAGTCTCAACATTCCAATAAGTACCCTAGCTCAGAGGTTCTCACTTGGCGTGCCGGCTAGTGATTGGTGAACGGTTGCGTATCCCCCCAGCACGTCCAAAGTGCGCACTTGCCTAGGGGTTTATAGCCCGCTCCCGCCGACTTTGGGACAAAGCGAGTGCGATGGCCGGCTCCTTGCGTGGTCAAGTAAGCACACTATATCACTACACATACAAGTGGTGACATAACTAGCATGTCACCCCGCTGCCCCGCTGCTCATCCAGAGAGTAATCAGGTTACGTAGCCCGGCAATCCCAGCAGCCAGCACTGTACAGTTATCTTCTTGAGGAGGCAGTAGTTCCCTTCCCGGAAACGGTCCCAAGGGTACTGTTCACGTCAACTACTTCAGTTATACCCAGACATTGTTTTGTAACCTTGCCCCCGGTTCGGTAAGATCGCAATTGCTTACTAGAGCACACCTTCGTAGCCAGGTATGTGTCCAATATTGGAATGTTGAGCTCTGCGTACTCAACGCTAGTCCTTACATTGGATCCTAACTTCGAACCCCTGTTGGAACGCGTGACCGCTATACTGGTAACGCTAAGAGCTGAATTTGATCATGTGTAATCACGTGATTGGAGAAAGAGTAGATTGGAACGCTCGAATCAAGACATTACCGATAAGACTTTAAAACATAAAATACATTACATCCCCGTGCATCTGACAACACTACATCGTCAACTGCATCACAGAAGAGCTCTGTAATCAACCCCCTTTACAAAGTATACTGGAGGCCACATCAAATTCGGCCAATCCTCTGCAATTCCGATAAAGTACTGCAAGTGCCTATATCTCCAACATCCAAGCACCTCTGAGAAGACCGCTTCCCATTGCAGCAAGCAATTCCAGCCTTCTTTTGACGAAACCTCCGCCGTCTCATGCGAGTCTCGGGCTGCATTTGGCTAAGGGAGTGGTCGGCTCTTCTGCAATTGCCTGCCGGCGAGCCAGATTTCCACATCTTCCAGTATCTCCACAGTGAACTCTGCCATGTGGGTCAAAAGATGCAACTGGGATCGATTCTCCTCCTGTAAATCTGCGCTGGTTTTTCTGACGTGCTTTGGCAACATGTAAGCAGTCTTGACACCAACGTGGAGAGCCAAGAGGTGTTTTTTGACCCTGCCAATGCGAGAGAAAAGTTCTCGGTCCAGATTTGTGGTCCGCCTGTCGAAGCTCCTTCCGCCCTGGTCAAGTTGGTTGTTATGACAGCGCAAGTCTTTTGATGGCGACATTCCCAAAAGAATGGCCTTGCACTTGTATATGGCTGTTGCGTAACAAAATAAAGCCGCCGGCGGTCGCAAGCTCTTGTACGCTGGCTATCTGGTGGGATTCGGTAGCCACAGTACATTGCAAACCCTTGTCGGTCATTGCCAAAGGGAGTTAGCCATCTCCCCATATCATTTGGCAGGACGATGTGCAATGACAGGCTCACACGTGTCCGGTCATATCACGCAGGTGGAGGGGCAAGCAATCACCGTTTCTTTTTTCTGCCCCTGCCAGCGACGTCTAATCACTCACATCCTACACAAGGCCACGATGCAGTGAGGGACGGTTTTCAATGGCCTCACATACTGTGGTCTTCTTGTTCCTCAATGTACGCGGGCGGCGACTCAATCTGAGATCGTACCTCTTCGAAGTCGCTATGACTCTTGGGCATGGCTGCTTGAACGTTTTGCGGGTTGTCTGATATTGGACGACCAAAAAAAAGATCGCGCCGTGAACGCAGACGCCGCATCACTGCAACGACTCACAAGAGGGATGGTCCATCTCCTTGATGTTGCTTGAACACAGTGCCTTCGTGTGTCGCCGATCCTGGGTTGGGGAGCAACGAGACAATAGTTTGGAGCTTTTACCTACGTAGACCAGGGGTACAGTTGGTGACATACTCTGTCCTCGCCTTTCCTTTCCGTTTCCGTTCTATCCTGATGGGCATCTTTCCTGTATACTGGCCGTCCCCAGCAAGAAGCATGGCGGTAGAGTGACTGATTTTGAGCATCTGACTGAGACCTTGCAAGCTAGACACATCGAATCTTTTCTGAAGGCCGTGGAGATCGTAGGTGGCAATGTAGTCGTACTGGGAAGCAGGCATAGAAGGCAGGCGCTCGCGTTGTATAGAATTGTGCCACAAAAAAGTTGCAGCTCTCTTGGACGCAAAAGGCCATGAAGCATGTCGGGATTCACCGACAGGTGCGAACGCACGCATGCCAGCGACGTGGCAACACGAAGGAAACTATATTTGACGCAGAGATTCACACACAATAATCACAACAAGATATCAACTATGTACAGGATAATAGTGGTCAACATACTGGAACGGGCTCTTGCTATGCTATAATAGGTTTTTGGCGTATCTGTTCTGGGTGTTCCGCTGGGGTTCAGTGTTACTTCATCAGCTAGAGTGACCAAATCTTGTTGCATAACTCCAAGAGGAAGCACATGAGTGCTTGAACGGTGCAACAAGTGCGTTCTTGTATACAACAACGAATAGATGCAATGCTTGTGAAGACAAAAAGCGTCAACCGCACCCAACCAAACACAAGGTCTTGCAGGTAAAAGTAGGGCCAAATCTTGTTGAGTGCATCCAAAGTGCAGCAGATGACTGCTAGAGCGCTCCAAGTGTTCTTTGCCTTTCTACAAGAAATAACAGAGTTAGTGACCGTGAAGATCCAAAGCGCCATGCAAAGCAAGCACAGCAACGGGGCACATTGCCAACTTGCTCCCAGACAGACGGCGACTGTGCGCAGTGCGCATGGAAGTGCCATCCTGAGCTGTTGTGGTGCGGTACAGAGGGAACTTCACACTACTGTATCTCACTGGGTCGGCTGCTGGAGAGATTGCCGAGGGCAAGGTGAGAGAAGAAAGGTGGTTGACAGGGGGCGAGAGCTTGTCAGCTGGTAAGCATGGGATGACATCACGCAGTCATGCTAGACTTGCTTACGTTGGTCCAGCGCCGACGTGGGGAGGTAAGCAGAAGGAAGGTGGAAACAGCTTGTGGCAAAGGAAGGGATGCAGGCGGCCCCAGAACATGCGTGACAGGCTTGCGTGGCACATTGTTTGTCATGCAAGACTTCAATCATAGCAAAGGTTGTGCTGGAAGACTTTCTGACTACTCAGCAGAGACATGCGCCTGCATCTAGACAGAATAAGGTGGGGGCCGATGGTAACAAAAAAAAGACGCTGGAACTGGGATTGTAATGTCAATCCATTTGACGTTTCAATGACAAAAAAGAGAGCACGCGTTGAATGATCGTTGGAACTGCTCAACAAGGACAGGCGTGAACGCAGCTGCAAGAGCAATAAAATGGGGCAGCGCATCTTTAATAGCAACAAAGACGCAAGCACGCCCATGCGCTTGGAAAGGGCACCTACAGGGGGTGCCCCGACGTTGTTGTCACGCAAGAACACTGGGACACTTGGAACCGTTCGCTCTCTGGAGAAAAACAAGTTTGCAAGGCCCAGCGCGAGAAACAGCTCGAGCTTAGAGCCATAAAGGAAGTAGCCATGGCAAACGAAGCTGCAGCTGCTGAGAACTCCACCACCGCAGGGGAATCGGACAAGGAACCGGAGCCCGCTTCCGCTTGACACCTTCCTGGCAAAGCTGGACTGCAGCCAGTCCCCACAGCAGATGTCGGCAACGGAGATGATGGGAACGCAGGGGACTCAGCATTGGAAAGGTTGGCTGCAGTCTCCAGCTCAGAGGAACCCAATTTGGATGTCAGATGCGCGCGCGTGACTGATTCCGACAACACCAACAATGCAGCCGACAAAGAAGATGACCCGGACTGGGACTTGGACCCCAAGATCAACACTGTTCCCACCCCTCATGCTGCCGTGGAGGCTAACCCTGATGTTGATGCTGAGCAGAGGAGGTTCGCGCGGTTTGTCGAGGACGTACTGCGTAAGACATGTGGAAAACAGCCGCTCCAAGTGTATTGCGTTAACGACTGAGGCATATGTCATTCGCGTGTGGCCGTGCATTGCACAGAGCAACGCCCCCTTGCAATCAACAAGGCCCAGTGCGTGCAATAGTGCGGTGGTTGGGATTGCCAAAAAGGGATCTGGCAAGCATGAGTGCGGCCTGTGCAAACTTCTGTGCACAACGATGCCCGTAAATCTTTTGATACCAGCAGATGTAGCGGACTTAAATAAGACATGTTCTCCTTAGCGTCAACAAGATCAACACCTGTTCGAGCGCCGGCGCAAAAGTAGGCAGAGTGGCAATATCCGGCGCCTGCTTGATGTAGGAGGCGAATGGGCAACGGTGCTGACAAGATTCTGGACAAGTATGTTCTCGAACGGGGAACTTTAAGATTTGCTTAAGCTATGTGTATGTTCTATCAGCAAGCCTGACAGCCATTGATAATGGACTCCCCAGTTATTTTTATTCTCTTCATTGTTGTGGTACTGGTACTATGCTATGCCCCCGTCAATTGTGCTACAGTTGCGCCAAAAATGGTATCACTACAGCAGCCCATACACAATATGCGTGAACAACAACGGCCAGACGTGAACAAAAGCGAGTACAGTGTCCATACCAAATTAGAGCAGAAGAAGAACTGTGTGCGCATTTTTGAGCCCCAACGGCGTCAACCTCAAAACACGGTAGGCAAAGGAATGTACGACTTCAATACCATAGCTAAGCGAATGGGAAAGAAAGATTTCATGCGCCTTTTCCAACGCATAGTAAGGGGTGCCCACCCAAACAATGGGGATGGGTTTATATACATTTATCAAACTAAGACCCAGCAGAGATTTCCAAACAACCGCCAGAGCTGGAAAATCGGATGCACAAATTTGAGTGTAGGTGTTGATAAGAGGATGGGTCAATGGAGAAGGACATGTGGTCACTCTCCGGTCGTAATGTGCCAGTGGAGAGTTAGATATTACA